>JACTAT010000061.1:4796939-5046939 GCA_014526335.1 Chrysaora quinquecirrha | reverse complement strand
TCCGGCCAGAAACGGGATCGATTAAAGAAAAAATCGCATCTCTAGGTGGCCTAGGGAAAAAGCCTTTCATGTCCGACCGTTTATAAGGCTCAGTACGGGGAGCAGAACAAAGGAAACCTCATTAGCATAATAAGCATATTAGTAATAGAGATTTGTTAAGATCTAAATACAAACAATACAATCACAGCTTCAAAAATATACTTCCAACTTAGAATACATTAAAACGTGATGTTTTACACACATTTCTGAGAAATCATTAAAATACAAAAACCAATACATTATCACGATAAATTAGTCACAGAGACAAATCTCCAAATTTCATAATTTACAACCTAAGCTGATAAGAAACAAATTAAAGCAAATACTAACAGACATTCAACTAAAACTTTACATTCTAGTCAAATAGTGTCTTGGACTTAAAATGGAAGTATTCACCTTTAGCGACGACTGCAGATTTAGCCGACTCTGTTTGCGCAGCAGGACGTGCAGAAGTTGCTGCAAAACCCGAATTTTTGTTGGTTGTATAAGGCATAAGGCCAAACAAGAGTACACGTTCCGTTAAATCGAAAGATAGAAAGACAAGAAGGTTTAGACTCACTACATCTTCCCACTTCTTCGTTCGATGTAGTTGTTGTTTTCTATAATCCCTCTGTTGGGGTGACAAATCAATAACTAGAGAATCGTGTCTAAAGAAGATTATCAGAATTTTCCTTACGATAAAGTTAAAAGTTGCCCGAACATAAATAAAATATACATATCTAACTTATAATATATTAACTTTATCCAACTTTAATTAAATTAAAAAAATGTACAGGACTACTAAAAATAAATGTCATGATTTATAACATATGAAAATAAATTATGTAGATAACAGTTTATTACTTTATAAATCATATAATATATCCGCTAAAATCAGAAATTTGCGATGTCATTGCTACTCTAAAAAGGTTAAAGATCTCAAAAAAATCCTGTCTATGATAAAACTCTTTAAAATCAAGACCTTCAACAATGGCCCGAGTATATGTTTAGATAGAAACAAACAAACGGTTGTGGCCATTTTAGCTCAGAGACCAATAGTGAAACATTCGACATTTGGTTTTGAGTTAATGCAACTGACAATGCCGTTGCTTAAATTGCTCTTGGTTCAATGTAATGCAATTTATTCGTCAGTGAGCAAGTGTACTGCCACTTCATATGATCCGAGGCATTTATTTAACAAGTTAAGTAGCTATAAGACGACACAAAGGTAATCGAATTTCAAACCTTCCTGGCTTAAGATTCTTCCTTTGTCTTTAGGATCATTTTTATAACCATAATTGTTCCAGGCTGAAACAGACGGGCGGTAAATGTTGTTTTAAAACATGTCTAAACTATTGTGCCAAAACCAAATTTAAATGCAAGCTCAATAGCCGACTGCGGAGTGCCGTCTTTGAAGCAAACGAAGAATTCTCGCGAGTAATCGTCCAGTTGTCGGCTAGGGAAAAGAGAAAATATATATATAACGAAGTTTGCCAACAAGAAGGCTCTACATAGCCGAAACACAAAAAAAGTCAAAACGGGAGGGAGCCTTGGGCTGTATGACTTGGAGAGTTACTTAAAGAGAATCTGTTTGTTGCCAAATCCTTATAATTGTGCCATTATATAATGGTTCTAATACTAACGATCCATTTTACTTCATAAAGCACCTTACAATACCCTGAGGACATTGATATGCTAGTACATCGTAGGGAAAACGATTCTTCTCTTGCCCCACACTCCATCTCTATCTCGGCAACGCTTCATATTTTCGGTAATAAGAAATTACGAATAGCGAGGCCTTCATGCCGCAATCAAATACAAAGTCAGCCATTTGGAATACACGGAGCATAGAATTCGGTATGAACGGTAAGGATAAAGTATGATTTAATGTTAAAAGAGACTAGAAGATACTATGTTTGTCTACAATATATAGAGAATTTCTTTCACTGAAGTCGTAGCGTAGGCGTGTCGTAATTTGTCACTGAAATATAACGTCAAATTGTGCGAATCCAAATCACAATCATGCTTCAACAGAATCAAACTAAATAAACTTCGAGACACCAAATATACATCGAAACTCAAAAGTACAACAGAAGGTGCGACCACGACATAAAGAATATTGCGAAAATTTCACAATGAATGATTTAGATTAAGTAGGGATTTTGACTGAGATTTCTGCTCTGTCACACGCTTCTTACTGGAATTAACTATATTAGGATGGGAAATTTGCCAGGACCTCTGCAGGCATGCTGCTTTGGGATGGAAAATTTCCTCTGAGAAAATTTAGAGTTTGATGCTGCCCACGAGCACTGCAGATGATAATTTCTTATGCATCCAAAAGAAAACGCAAGTTGGAAGAATAGAAATTCATGTTAAAACTATTGTTTATACTCAGACCGTTTTGGTCGTAGCAAATGATACTTAGACCGTTTGGATTGTACTAGACGGGGATATGATCACTCTACTGCAACTTAGAAAAATCTTAATTGATATATTTTGCTAAAATGCTTACACTATTTTACCACGAAAAAGGAGGTTTTGGGAAACTTTATACGACGACAGTAGATATTTTTAAAAAACGAACAGAAAAGATGTTTTTGCGAAAACCATAACATTAATCATCAACAAACCAGGAGGGTTGAAAATGCTTTTCTCAACAAATCAGCAAATCCGAAGTATTTCATTAACGTTTCTTTTATAAGGAACCCCGTTTTTAAGGTCTGGCCTCAGGCATTTCTTAACATTAACCTAAAAATTTCCTTAAGGGGTTCCTTAAAGATACATAGCAAAGGCCTAACAATTACATGCCAACGGCTTAACGACTGTTACTCAAAGCACAGTGCAGATTATTCTGATTCACAGTCGGTGCAGTAAAAATGATTGTAAGGAAGTGTTCCCGTTTAAATCGGGAGACCTTGGCAGATTGTTGCCAATGCTCTTACGGTCTTATGGGAATCAGGTTTTAAAGAACCACAAAGGTTTAACTTACCCAACAACCCAGTATTTCAGTAAACTTAGTGATTTCTTTGGATCAGTGCTTTTCTTTATTTTGGTTTTAAACAGCAAACCTTGCTCATACACTTTGTCTGCTTTTGTTGAATCGCCATTCTGCAAGGAAAAAGAGCTTTATATCAAAATCATGTTAAATAAGCGAGAATTATCCGTGATCGAATATAAGCAAATTTGCCGTTTTATAGTCTTATTTCTTGACTAGGGCTACTCAGTCGACATAACACTTTTCCCACCGGTCTAGATGCATTAGCATATAGCAGGGTGCAGCAACACAGGGCTCTCATAGCTACCAACCATGTACCCACTTATACACCTGGGCAGAGAGATGCACAATCGTGTTTACAACTTGTCCAGGGTTTTTATCTTTGCAACACAGGTGGAAAGACCGAAAGACCGTGGCTCCAACCCTTAACATTTTCGTTGACCTCATGAGTCTTGCATGCTAACCCATAACAGTGCCACAGAGACAACAGAGACCCATGCAAAGTGCGCGTTCAATTCTAAATCTAAAAAATTTCACTCATCAAAAAAGGGAAGAATGAATACAAGTCAAGAGAAAGATTCCAAAATCAGATATGATCAAACTCTGATACAAAATGTTTTCCTCAATGCGATTGAGACCGGTTTGTCAGACGACGCTATAAGGAATCGAATGCGTCCTATCCTTCAAACACCAAACGTTTCGGATCAGACTTTGATCAAAGAGGTAAACACAGCTTTGTCAACAGAGAATGAAAGAATTAGC
Source organism: Chrysaora quinquecirrha (assembly GCA_014526335.1). Lineage (NCBI taxonomy): Eukaryota > Metazoa > Cnidaria > Scyphozoa > Semaeostomeae > Pelagiidae > Chrysaora > Chrysaora quinquecirrha. The sequence goes on along the minus strand of JACTAT010000061.1, from coordinate 5,043,164 downwards.
AAATTTGGGACTCGAAAAAAAGCATTAAAATCTAGCTCGACAATAGTTGCTGAAGTAACAGCCCAACAACAGAAAGCAACAGTATCTAAGAAGGATAAGCCCAACTCCATGCTCGCCACTCTAGAAGCGATAAAAGCGGACGTCGACGCGTTGAAGGGTGCTGTTAAAGCTAACACAGAAAATGGCAGGAAGCTAAGAAACCGGCAAAACGCACCCCAGCCTGCGAAGATTGAAGAAAATACCAACGACATTGACGTAAATGGCAACATATCAAACGAATTAATAAACTCTATTCAATGTTCGTTTCAAGACATAAGCAAACAAAGTGCTGAGGCCCTAGTGAACCTCATCTCTGAAGATTCGCGCGACGAATTAATTGTTTTAAAATCACCAAAAAAAAACATTTCACTACCACCTAAAATGTTAACATCAGTAAGTTGTCGTGGCAATGCTGAAACAATCTGCAATAAAACACCAGTCCTGTTCGAACCTGACGAAAGTTGTCCGTGGCCCCCTGGGTTAGAAATAAAAGAAACTTTGACGACCATTCCTCGAGGGAAGAACTTTCGCATGCAGATACATATCTATAACTCAACAGATCATCCTATACTGCTCAAAGGCAAAACTGTTTTGGGCCGTGTTGAACTGGTCAAATCAATAACGGCCCTAGACGTGAAATTACGTGAAGAGCCTCGATCTGATGAGAAGACTGAGGACATGGAGGCGAGGTTAACTTGCGAAAATGGTTGTAGCATTTTATCTGTTGGGGTTAACGAAGAACATTCTGCGTTCTTAAATCGAACTTTCACATCTGGCACAATCAGACGAACAGCTGACGTTGTTCGAAAAAAAGGAAAAACTTTCATTGCACTCTTGGTCTCCCTACAGTACCCCGCACACCACCAGAACAGGCGCGGTATCCCTCCGCTGTGCAACACAATCGCAACTGTACTTGCATTTGGGGACCTTCAACTGCATGGGGCACCCTCCATTTTACTCACGAACTCGCATTTGCTCATCCTACAACTGTTAGCTACCCATGAAATCCCTCAACCGTATTCACGGTATCCCTCCATTGTATGCATGACATCCTTTTACAGTGCTCAATTTCCTTCCGCTGAATTTATTTCAGTCCTCCACAGTTCCAAAGTATTTAAGGTATGTTTATGTATATATAAATGTTTATTCATGTAATAAAAATTGGAAATTTATGCAGCTTAGAAAAAAATGTACCACGGCCCCCCTGAAAAGTAGTCCATTGAGACTGATGGGGCTACCGTGGTTAAAAAAATTAAATTAGATTAGATTAGATAAGATTATGGTATCCCTCCACCGCACCCATGACATTTCACTGCTTTCTTAACGTAGTCCTTCATCTGTTACCTATGAAATCCCTCGACCGTATTAACGGTATCCTTCCTCTGTATCGATGATATCCCTTTACTGTAATCGATGTCCCTTCACTATATTAATGCTAGCCTTCTATTTACTGTGTCAGAGTACTTGTGGCATCCCTGCACTGTGCTCAATAATTACCCACCGTTGCTGTACTAAACATCCTGCATAGCATTTTCCACCGTGCAACACACTGACCGCTATAGCTGATCCAGATTTGATAAATGAGGTGGTAAACTAGAAGACAAGTCTCTTTTACCTGCATGGTATTTGAATTTCGGCTGAAAGTTCGTCGTATATGTTCGCAACCTTTGTGAAAATTATCAAGAATTTCTTTATTGATCACATCAGAACAGCTTGAAGGTGGACATATTAAAATTCCTTTTGCCTTTTCACAACTTGTGTAGTAGAACAGGGTATTATGGATACCAGTAGTAAGTCTGCGATAAAAACATACAAATATCAATATATAAAAAATGGCATTATTCCTTTTTTGTAATCGTTGTGACTCGGCTTTAGACCCTAACCAAATGATCAAACATTGTTCGTCAAACATTTGAACGTTTTGAAAAACAATTTGCAGCAGATATACTTATTTATGATTGCCAAGCAACTTAGTGACGTGGCAAAGAGTTCAAACATGCTCTTGATAAACGAATTCCATATCATCTTTCTCTCTGGCTCCGTGCACGTGAAATTAGGATTGCAATCGAAGATAGACTGTTCCTTTGGAGGTTAACAAGCAGTTTAATAGTAAAGCAACAACACTCTGATTTGTTTTACTTAAGTTGGAAGCCTTCACTTTTTTGCATGTTGCAAGAGTCCAAACTAAGAATCAAACCTACATTTTCCAGGATGGGGGGAGAAGAAGGAATGGCTCTGCTTAACCCCTATCAGATACTCAAAAAATCGCTGACAAAGTCAAAAATTGCTTCTACGATTGTTGTTAACCAAAGAAGGTCAGGATATTTCTGTCTCAATACCGCCTCTTAATTAGCAAACAAAAACGACATCATCTCAAATAAAGAATCACTGCTCCCTACCAGTGAATTAGATAAATGGCCAGAGGAGAAACCAAGGTCATTAGATAAGGTTACCATCATTTTGAAGGTCGTCAATCCGATTCAAACGGCAGTTATAATGGAAGATTGCTGGGATAAATAACACCAATAAAGGAAACGTACTTGGTAGATATTGATGATAAGTTCTCTCCATTTTCAGCTGCAACATTTTTAAAAGGTGTATAAATAGCTGAATAATTAGAAACACTCATTTTCATACTGCTGCTGTTGCTACTGCTGTCATCTGAGGCTTTTGATTCACTTTTTCGTGGTGAATATGGTGAAGATACACTACTTTGTTTGCTCTGACGAGGGCTTTCTTCACCTCTTGCTAAAAAAGGTAAGGATAAATTATAAAGCACATTGAAAAAAGTTTCCCCACAAGCTACTGTGTGGCCTAGTGGTACAGTGCTCGCCTACGCGTCGCGAGGTGCTGGGTTCAAGCCATGGCCGAGTCATGCAAAAGACTTCAAAATGGTTATCATTGTCTCTATACTTAGCACTTAGCGTAAAAGGGTAGGAAAATGAGGGTAAATGGTCTTTGGATTAGGGATAGGAGTGGTGCCAACCCCTACCTTCAAGGGTAGCAGCTGATGAAAGGGGAGCCTTCGGGTCGCCTCCGACTACGGTCTACCGACTTACGTACTAACAAAAGGAGATGGGATACCACAGTAGAGGGGATTCGAACCTGAACTGCATGACCAGAGAGCCAACCAGCTATAGAGCTCGATGAAATCGCCGAGTAACTCTCCGAGTCACACAGCCCAAGGTTCTCTCCAAATATGTATGGTGCTGAAGAAGGCTCAACAGCCGAAACACAATCAAACGGAGGAGAGCCTTGGGCTGTATGACTCAGAGAGTTACTCAGCGATTTCATTGAGCTCTATTGCTCAGTGGAAACGTCGTTGGCTTTCTGATCATGCAGTCCAGGCTCGATCCCATTTATTGTGGTATGCCACTAGTGGAAAAATCGGAGGATATAAGCGAAATTTCATTAAGTCATAGTAATATAACTAGCTAAAAATATCGACACCAATATTAATGTAAATCTAAATAAGCGGGGGTCATAATAAGAGCAAGATAGTTTATGCATATAGGCCCAATCTGATGTGAAAGGGCCGCAGGGTTCGATTTGGGTATTTATTCTGAAAGCCATACCCTATTTTTTCTTGACCACACGCTGTTGCCCCACCAATGTGTGATGTTGGCTACACCACTGAGACACACGGCGAACATCAAAGTACATTATCAGAAGAATGCCTTTCAATATTCACGATAAGGGTTGAAGGGTGAAGAAATATTAAGCTATAAAACATACATACTTAATGTTTTAATGCTATCCATTGAATGACTATGACGGAGTCCAACTGATGACTCGAGATGCGCGGGTAGTTTTCTGAGTGTTATCTCCAATGGTGAAACACTATTGTGATTTTGACGAGGACTGACGTCATTAGACGATGTCAAAGCTGGTATGGATGAACCACGAAGCCTAAACAAAAAATTATATATCAGATCATTTCGTATCAGAGAGTTGTTGAATAAAAAAATGGTACCGTTCTTCTTTACTTGACTTTATTGGATTTAAAAGATGAAAAAGAACAAAATCTAGAGAAAGCTTGTTTGTAGCTAGTTAACAAAACAGCCTTATTTCAAACGGTTTTATTGCTTTGCTACTTGTGGTTTCGTTTCAGCCAAGCTTCTTCATAAATCTGTAACAATAACGAATTCTCTTCACATGAGCTTCCACGAAACATTTCAAAAACAGTATATGTTTACTCGAGCTGTGAGGAAAATGAAACGCTTCTTTGTGGCAAACATTGATGTCCCCGCACAAATGATAGCTAATGTTTTCACTTTCACCCAAAATATCAATGAGAAAACATGAGACAAATCTCAAACAAATACAGACTTGGTAAGAAAAGATTTCCTTTTATGGTCATGAAAAATCGAATGAGCTATATCATATACATAGCATAGCTCAATGTTTGTATTAATTCAAAATTGCGGCATTTCGCATTCCCTTCCCCATCTAATCTAGAAGCAACATTTCACATTTAGTCAGAATGCCAAGTCTAACCTCAATGTTTTTTAACAGGTCTGAGTTGAACCGTTCGGTACGATCTCATATACTTACTTTGCCTCGCAGATAGTCTCAAAGTCCAGTGTCTCTTGAATATAGGCAAGAATGGATGCGGCAGTATCAACATAGTACGGATGTGGACCCGGATTTCCTTCTGGCCTGTAAGTAAAGAAAAGAAATATAAAAAAAGCATAAATAACTTAAAAATATAATATAGAATCCAAATTAGCAAAGCTTACACAACTTAACTTAAAATAAAATAGTAAAAAATAAAAAGAAAAAAATATCTGAGCTCAGATTTGTACCAGTCCAGACTGGCAAAGTCAGCAGACTGTGCGGCTAAAGCTCTGGCTAGACTAGGAGACATATCGTGCGCGACATTGTATTCGGCGTGTCTTCTAGGGCGGCTGAACATGCGAGTGACAAGCGAGCAACATGTCTCCCGAGTCGTCGAAATACGAAATGCTTCTGTTGTCTCCAAGAAACATTTGTGTGTCTCTCGCTACAAATTTTGTCGTGTGGTACAAAGTGGCTAAACTGGGAGACATCGAGGAGACATGTCACTCGCAACAATGTCACCCGCGACATGTCTCCTAGTTTAGCCACAGCTTAAGAGTGGTGGAGGTGGGTCAGTTGATATAGCATTGACGTGAAAAGTAGAGAATCGAAGCTTCGAGACATTTCCTGGTGTCACACATATCAATGTGTCACATTCTGGCCCAACATTACTTCTAAAAACCATAAATCAGATATGGTATGAAATAAATAACAAATGATTTCAATTATTTTGTTAAAAATCTATTTTACTCACACTGATGCTGCTCCTCCAGCCTCTAGTAACATAGCAAGTAGACTGCGTTTCTGAAAAGGAAAAATAAACAGAATGAGAATTTCTCTGGAAATTTCTTAAATTTCTAGGTAGAGAGTTTTTGACACCAAATTCGTATTGAGCAGCCAAAATTTCGGTGCAAGTATTATTCACTTTATTAGGGTTCACACCCCGAACCATATTTCACGGTTAAAACCCTAACAGAATCGAGAGCTTTGAACGCTCATAAAATCAATAACACAAATACTAGGACAATGAAACTTTGCACCTAGTCTAAGTTTTTTATGCTTTGCATGATTTTAGCATCGAAATCCCAGTATCTTGATGTAACGGGAAATTTCCATCCTGGCAGACTTTTGTCGAAAAGGCCAATATGTAAGCACATGAAAATAATCCATTTGAGGTGACGAACACTTTGTGATTCGTTCTTAAATCTCAGAAGACACAAAGGAAGGAAGGTTTATTCAATACGTGTGTGTCCAAATGTAATGCAACAAAGGGTTCTTGGCAACTGAAATCGTGTATCCAACTTTGGCCAAGAAATTCTCAACTCAGACATAGTCCATTGTTGTGCACAAATGAAGAAAATCATATGAAAACATGATGCATAACAACAAATGATTCTGCTATTTCAAGCAGTGTCAAGCAGTGTAACTAAATCACCGTGGTTGCCACACTTATCTAGGTTGCATATGTATTTACATAATAGCATTGAATAAAACTGAAAGGGGTAGAAATTCAAGAGTTAGTTAAACACGTACTTGGCCAACAACTTGAAGAAAATATCTTCCTTTTGGTTCTTCAAAGCAATCTTTACTACTACTTTTGTCATGTTTTCTTCGAAATGGGAAAACCTATTACAAAACAGAATAATAAATAAGAAAAAAAACAACCTTACTAACAGTTGTTATTACTATCACATAGACAGAAGAAGAGACTTGAAAGCCTTAATCAACAAATAACTCATTGACAAACAGTATGAATTTCTAGCGCTATGTCTACTACAATCTAAAACAAGCATTTTTATCTTGTCGCATAATGCAGATGCTGATTTCAGTTGAATTTCGCCTAACGTTTAACCTTAATCCTTTCACCCAACCATAAGATACGGACGCAGAGTAAGGAAAGTTTCAGGGCTTTAGGGTTTGGGTTAGTATTTAGGAGATTACAGTTGTGGCCTTACATGATTAAGGTTAGTTTAGGGTTTCCGTTTGAGAATTTCAGGTAGGGTTTGCATAGTGTTAGGATTAATGTTAGGGTTAGTGTTAGGGTTAGTGTTGGGTTTGAATCAGGGTTAGTGTGTGGTTTCAGGCTCAACGTTTCAAGGTTACGGGCAGTGCAGGGTTCCAGTTTTTGCGATATAGGGTTATTTTGGACTTCAGATTTAGCGCTATAGGATTAGGGTTAGGAGAAAAATTTTAATAACAGTAGATTTGCCACATTGCTTTCTCGGATAGTATTGTTCCAGTATTCGATTCTAAATTTGATTCCTACAGCTGGAACTTCTAATACTGCTTTATAAGTAGTTGTCCATTAAATCAACTTCACAGCTTTGACAATGAATTGGCGATGAATACAATGAATAAAAAAGAGGGAAACAACAGCAAAACTCAGATAAATAAGATGAAACCTAGTTTAACAATTAAATCCAGAAAATGGTAGCTGATGGGTGTACCATACCTCTTTCCAGACGACTAACTGGCTCACTCGTTGTTCTTCAGTCATTGTAAACAGACAATGGTGTTTACAGAACAGTATACAGTCAAGCAAGTCACTATCTGGTAGATGACTGCACACCAAGTTGCCCTAGAAAAAGAGAATTATTGCATCTTAGTCTGAGTTCATTATGATTATTCTATGAACAGGGAGAATCGGTGTTAGATTGGCCCTGAAATATTGTATGATAGTTATAATTTAGTCTTGGTAGTAACTGCTTATTTTTTCATTAGGACTTAAATGTTTTCTATACTTTGTTGTAAAAGTAAACGACGCTCTGTATGTTGTAGCAAGTCTCTATATGAAAATGAAATGAAATGAAATGTATGACGGAGAAACGGCAATGAAGATCCTGTTGCTCTGTTGCTGGTACAAATATTAAAGCAAATGCTCGAATATCTTTGTAGTTTTAACGTTTTTAGAGCGCTTGAACGGGAAGAAAAAAGTTTTAGCTGTCGAAAATTGTTTGCAGTCAACTTTAGCAGTGGAGCAAGTCAACGAAAACACATGAAGCAAAAAGGAGGAAAACCTACATAAAGAAGAGAAAAACTCCTGTTGATACCTTTTCTGCATTTCTATTTACCGTACTTCCTCATCGTGAGTGAAGTACCCAGGGCACTTATTTAAAAATCCGTCTCAAAGAGGGCAATGATTTGAAAATTTATGAACTAACTAACTTTCTGACGAAATCTAAGTTTTGCAGCAACCAGCAAAAGTTTCTTTGACTCCTCCCCACAGGAACTTGCACATACACTATCAAAGGAGTGTCTTGGACCAACGTGATAGGCAGCTGAATCCAAAGGGGGCGCTTATTCGGGAGAGGGCGCTTATACGAAGAAATATGGTAACTGTTTAATTTGCGGCAAGCCTAAGCCGTTTTGCAACAGCATTTTCGGAAGAAGATCGTAATATCAATTTAAGAAAAGTAAGGCAAAAATGACAACAATCGTTCCCGACCTGTCAGAAGAAAATACTGTTCAGTAGCATCACTAAGTATGCGTCAAATAGCTGTTAAAAACAACACTACATTCGCAGCCTCCTGTAATGTGGGACTAAGCAATACGGCGGGGGAAACTTGCCTTGAGAATGAAGAATTAAAGGGTTGAAGGACATACCTTATAAAATAAACACGATCCTAGAATTGTATATAGACGTCTATGTGGAAAAAAATCATCAGCCTGCAAAAGAAAGAAGCGTTTCAAGTATTTCTCTAAACACCTGGCGATTCCAGGCAAAAAGTACAAAAAAAATCAGGAAATTAGCCGTCGAAATGTTTTTCGCCCACTCGGCAGTTTTTTGCAAGAGAAAGAATATGAAGATAAGCGAGCAACAATATAAGCGAGAAAAGACAAAAAGGGGTAAAAATTAATTTGTTATAGAAAAAGTAATGCACTCAGCCCCTTCCCCCGGCATTTCCTTGATTTTCGACAAGCAGCCCGTTTGCTCTTGAAGCCTGTTGCCAAAATTTTGAATTTAGGATCTTAACACCAGAGCTGGGGTTCCCAAAGAGCATGTTCTAAGGATGAAATTATTCAAAGATTGCAGCTATTATTTTCAGGGACTGTATAACCAAAGTGTGCAGTATATTTCCTTGGTTTCAAATGCAAATTGTTTAATCGGATACAAGACCTTATACCTATTTCAATATAATACTTTAACAAAACTGTGATTTTACTAAAACAGTTCTATTTTTTACAAAAGAAATCAAACTTAATAGACCTTAATGTACGAATGTCAAATTAGGATAGCGGAGTGTATCATAGTTCTGGCAGCCCTGGGAACAAGGTTGCGAACAACGTACTTTAAAAGTAGCAAGACATAGCACCAATTCGGATTTCGGTTATATAATCGGTTATGTAGGCAGATAACACCATATGCTTTCAATCATTAGAGTTTAAAAGGCATCAATTTTACTTACACATTCACCATAATCAGCTGCTTCAGCATCACTTATTGCATTGCTCACCCAAACCTGCGATTGATAACAATAGACTTGCTACATACAATTGTACTTTCGACTAAATATCATTCAGAACAAACAATTTGCTAACAAACTGTCCTTCAAAACGAAGTGCAGCATTTTACGGCAGAAAAGCTGGCGTGTTATTAGCATGGGCCGCAAGATCCAGACCAAGGGAAACGTTTTGTACTCCAAATATGTCCGATATAAAAATGCATAGAAAATTCCAAAACTTAATTCAATTCATTTGTATTTGTACAATAACAGTTAACAGTATATCAAACTTAGTCCAAACAAAGTATTCTCTACACGACCCAAGAAAAGCATAGCTTATCTTGCTTGGGCCACTTAATAAAAGAACTAAACAATCCAACAGTAAAAATATGCAAAAGCGTCGTGCGGTGTTTTGGTAGAAATAAACGTCTAACGTTCTAACGTCTGTCTAAAGAGTTGGCAGACGTTATTTCATGCAATAAAGACACCGTACCATTTCCCTAAGTTGTACTCAGATGCCTCGCTAAACCTTATACGTACATCCTATTTCTTATTAATAAGAAGTAGGCACAGTCTTTCATTGAATTCTATTGCAATACCAAAAATGTTCTCACTATATTAAGATGTTATAAGATAATATGCTATGACCTTGGCTTTGACAAATTTTCATGCAATATCGCATGAGATCTGAGCGTTGCTGTGAAGCAATATCTTGGAACGCTTTTCAAACTGCTACCAAAATATGAAATTTCCTTCGTTGCTTGCGCCAGAAACTTAAAATACATTTAGAAACAGCTATCAAAGGGATAAATTGGAAATAAGCCCAGGTTAGCATCCCAACCTGTACGCTGAGGAACTACTTAAACTGAAACTGACAATTGATTGCTATGCGTTGGTAAAACTATGAGGTATTGGTCCAAGCGTTCAGTGTTTCTATAAGGTCTATAAGTAGGATTCCACACCTTTTGTGTTATCTTCTAATCTGTAATCTTTTATTACAGAAATGGTTTTGACTTGATTAAGGGAATTGGTTAGAATGAAATGGGCGATCGGATGGTTGAAGAAACAAAAAATAGAATAACACAACAATTATATATACTTGTTTGTCGGGAGGAAGCCGTAGATATTTGACACCAGATAAGCAATCTGCAGTGAGATTTGATAATTCTAGTTGAGATTTGGCCGGTAATCCGTGCAGCAATTTCTCCATAAATAGAAGAAACAAATGGTACACATCTTCACGATTATCTATATGAAACGCCCTGAAAAAAGGAAAAAAATAACAATTCCGTTAAAATATACCAAAAGGTAAACAAAACACATACTTAAACATTAACGCAGTGTTGACGTACAGAATTCCTGAAACCTTCTATACAAACTACATAAAGTACTAAAACTACATAATCTAAAAGCGTCTCCGGGGTAGGTGGTTTATGAACCAGGGAGCAAAAGGTTCAATAAGCTCCTGTCATAAACGGACAGGGGCTTGCTGCCCAGATTTTACAGAGCCAGCCACTTAAAATACAGACACAGACCCCATATTATGAGCATTAATAAGCGGAATATGATTGTAATAAGCCTTTATAGGCCTTATTTTAACATAAAATGGTACTACGAACATCTTCGATGCGGTTTTAATACTACTTTGCTTCAAATAAGCTGTGCGTTTTAAATTTTCATCAACCTTCCATCTTCTTATATGGGGTTTTGTTAAAAATCAAACCCGTGTGCAGAGAATTTTCAGAGCCGAAAATCAACCCATATGGATGGCACACAGCTGTACCAAGTTCCCAAGAGTCCCCCGGTTTTATGATCCACCGCATTAGGTCGGCATGTTTGTTAACGTTTTTTTAGCCAGAGCTGAGCAGGCAGAGAGTTACTTTTCAACTAGCATGAGTTGACCAATAATACTCTGCTAAGCTATTTTCGACCGGCGAGTCATACTATACAATACACCAAACTCACTTTTCACAAGATTCATAAAGAAAATCCAACTGCCGCTTTAATTCCTTGACAGATTGTTCCAATCGTAGCAAACTGGTTCTAAAAATGAAATCAAGAGTTAGTTGCTTACACGACGACTGGAAATGCTTAACCAACAATCATATATAAATATACTCCATTCATCCTTAATGTTCATTCAAGCGAATTGATAAAGGTAAAGGTAAAGGTCATGGCTTTTATATAGAGCCGTTTATCTATAACTGGAAATATTCAGCAGCGCTTTACAACTATCTACCCCCTTAGCTCAGGCCATTTTTTCACTTTTTCTATTTTTGGTTATACTCCCAGGGGAGTATATATCGACTCGCGTGAGCAATACAGTCGGCGCTACGAGAGTTTTTAGGCCTTCATCACTAAGGTACCAATTTTACACCTTGGTTCGGTGTCACAGAGAGCAAGGTATTTGCACCTTGTAAATTTGTGCTCCCTGGCCTGGATTTGAACCAGAGACCTTTAGCCCAAATGGTGCAAGTGCTAACCACTACGCTACGCTGCTCTCTAAAAACTGCCTGCCAGAGGCTAAAGAAGCTTTGCAGACTCCCGAACTATGTGCAGCTAGCAAAAGAAGGCGCTGACGTGCTGTACAGTATGATTGATATTCAATCAGAATATTACCTGAAGCGCTAAATACGCGCAACTTGCAAGTAATTTGCTCGCCAGGTGATATTCCCACCTCTCATGTCTTGCTTACATATTGTATGCATGGACATTGAATCAGGGCACTCCTATGCTCATAAGGATCATGCTAGAAACCAGCAACAAGTCAACTCAAGGTCAAACATGATTAAGAACTAATAAATAACAAGATGTAGTCTTACTTATGATCAGGTGCAGCAATAACCAAAACATTCCCTGCAACTTTTTGATAACAGACATGAACAACTTGCTCTTGGAGTAGAAGTGTCGAGCTGAATAACAATAATTATACTAGAAACATATCAAGAAACGATAAATTTTAGGTTCATTTTACAGAAAGTATTAATGACTAAATTCACGTAGTTTATGTTGCGCTTTTATAAAGAGTTACTCAATATCATTATGAAAAATTCTTTACGTTACAGAAAAATCCTTTCTTTTAGTTCCCGGTGTTGTTTGAGAAGGGATAAAAGCCAAAATAAACCCTAACAAAGGAAAGAGACAGGCAAGCAAAGAAGAGAAAAGTCCAGTTACTTTGTTGAGTTTTTATTATCTTTGGTTAATAACTTTGTTGATTTCTTGCTTGGTTATTAGATGGGTTAGCGTGCTTTATGAGATACAGCATAAGCACAAGAGCCTGTTACAGCCGTTTCCATGGCCAAGAAAAACTTGTAATTTGGTTGAATAAGAAGATTGAAGCTGTAAAAAGAGAGCTTGATTGTAAAGTCTCAAAGTGTTTGAAATAAATGTTTGGAAAACTTTTCAATTTTGTCTATTTTTCTATTCTAGCCTCTATAGCTTTTGGACTGTCTGCTAATTGGAGAGACAAAAAGGCCAAGTTTACCATTTTGTGCAGAAAATATTGTCCACTAATTAGAGAGTCCGCTAATTAAGTGTCCGCCTTTTGGAAAATTTTTTACTTTTACTAGAAAACGGCCAATGAAAAATATTGTCCGCTAATCAGAGGTGTCCGCCTTTTAGAGTGTCCGTTAATTTGAGAGAATACTGTATAATGCTTGATATTACACATAACACTTGCATGATGACCAGCACAAGAAAAGACTAATGAGCAAGTAAAGTAGACAATTTGGACATTACATTGATATAAATGTATGACCGCTGTCTACGGTTGCTTCGAAATTATAACACGCTATTTCTATCCGAAAGAATAACTGTAAATACGACCATTAATACCTTTTAGCCTCTGAGGCAGCGACACTTTCCATCAAATCGGCAATAGTAAGAAACATTCCTCTGATGGATTTTAGTTTATCAGCTTTATTACTGTCAGGATACCAGAATATGATGTCCTACAACAGAGTATGAAACCAAGTGAAAAAAATGTTAGAAATGGAGTAAGGAGTTGTCCAAATATTTTGGCCCTACGAGATCAGATAATCGAGGAACCACTGGACCAACTGCGTGGCTAAGAGTCGGCCGCTTGTTTCAACAACGGCGCAATTATTCGCGGTATGCGTATAAATGCTAGCGAATCTATACGCATTACTGTGGTGGATACGCACTACTGTGGCGGTGTTTTTGTGTACTGTGGTGACTATGCAATACTGTGGCAGGTTATTATGCTTGATGCGGTGGTATTTTTTGCGAGCTGTGGTGGTATTTTTGCGTACTGTGATAAGCACCTCTGTGGCTGGTTATTAGGCTTGATGTGGTGGTATTTTTTGCGGACTGTGGTGGTATTTTTGCGTACTGTGGTGGATACGCACTACTGTGGTGGATTATTCCGCTTGATTTGGTGGTATTTTGCGTACTGTGGTTGATACGCACTACTGTGGTGGGTTATTCTGCTTTAATGGTGGTATTTTGCGTACTGTGGTGCATAAGCACTACTGTGATGGTTATAATGCTTGGTGTGGTGGGTTATTATGCTTGATGTGATGGTATTTTTGCGTGATGTGGTGGTATTTTTGCGTAATGTGATGGATACGCACTACTGTGGTGGGTTATACGTAATGCATGATGCAGTGGGTTATTACACTTGATGCTCAGGTATATTTTGCGTACTGTGGTGGATACGCAATACTAGGGTAGTGGGTTATTATGCTTGAAGAGGTGGTATTTTACAGATTCCATTGGTATACGTATAAAATTATCATAATGTGCTTTAATGACACACCCCTTCCGCATCATCCTCGTTTGAGTCAAGGGTCAAGTACATTACAGCACAAGATTCTTGATAAGCAGCTAATTCTCTTGCATCTGATATGGCTCCAGTCACCAAATCAATAATTTTACTTTTCACTTTTGGCTTAGTTGGTATGTGAACTTCTTTTTCTATCGTTAAAACAACCTGGAATTAAAAGAAAACACATCTTATTCAAAACATCAAGACCACAAGACAAGGGATGATTCGCTGATTATATGACTAATTCTCAACGTTTGCTAGCCAAGCGATAGAAATTTTACTTGCAGACAGGTTTGTTTGCAGCTTCGAGTTTTCTAACATATTTGTTTCAAGGAAATTCTTTCAATGGAAGTCTCGTAATTCTTTTTGAAGAACCAAATGCCCCTCGATGATGTAGTAGGGCACAAAAATGAAACTTTGATTTTCAAAAACATTCGCGGATTTTAGCTCAAAGCAAAAAGAGTTGACCGTCGTACACGCAGTTTTTTTTATAAGCCACTTCGCTTGGGTCTTGTTCAAAAAGTTGCTTATTTTGGACCTCTTATCGCCACCTTTTAGTAGCAAAAGTTGCTTAGTAGTTGCTTAATTTATGCTGTGTATATTTTTTGCCCTAAGAATAGTATAGAATATAGCTAGAAAAGCAGCAAAAGTTGGAGTTATCCTATAGCTTTTTATGCAACATAACGCTAGAATACCTAGTATACAGCAAAGAAATACTATAAATAGCATCAGGCAAGAAGTACCATGTAATTGTAACCATATAGAGACTTTGAATTGAAAGTTAAATGGAAACCCACGTAATGAGTAACACTCCATTGATATGCGAGTTTTGACAGCAAATGAATGGAAAGAGCTTCTATACTATTCTTTTATCAATCCCCAATTGCGTACAGTGATATAAATTATTTAAAACTTTAAAAGTTGCTTAGGTTTTTTCCTGTGGTACTATAAGGTTGTTTAAAGTTTTAGGCATAAGCTTATAAGCGGTTGCTTGAACTGCAGGTATATAGTTCATGGAAGTGCCAAATTGCCGCTCCCCACCGCTAATTAATTTTTGAAGAATTTCCCCCCCCCTCCCCCACTCTAATTAGGATCACCCGCATTTAGATTAGCATTAATAATGATGTCGATATTTTTTTACTTGTTTAACTGTGACTTTCTTGGTATGGAATTTCATTTATACATTCCATCTGTTTGTTAGAACTATAGATTGCCTAAGCTTACATATACTAAAGGTTATATGTTTATATTGCGTTTTAGTAGTTTTCTGGCAAAGTTTGTCTAAAAATTCCGACCACTCATTTATTTTGACTCCTATAGCCGATTAAATCCTGAATTCTGTTCCACCTGTTCCGACCCCCATACAAACAGGTACCTAAAAGGAAAAGATGGTAAATAAGACTAGAAAAGCTAGGAAAAACAGAAAAACTCTAACCTCAGACGGCCATCGGATTTTTGACAAAACTAAATTGATATTTCTTTGAGTAACTTCGACTCCATTGATGGCAAGCACAGTATCCCCTGAAATCAAAGATCAAAGTTGCGATGGTAATTTTAATTCAAATCAACACTCAGAAGAAATCCAAGTATTTTGTTAGATTTCGACTAACTTCCACTATCAGAAAACTGAACCTGTCTTTACATATACATTTCAAGGTAACGATTAAGACAACGTAATTCAAAATATCTTATATACTAATTTGCGCTCCGCGAGTCACATTGGACCCCCGCCTTGCAACAGTTGTTTATGAACGGGGTCATTCTAAAGAATAAAACAGTTTCATTACACGTTTTTTTTTATAAGAACAAAGTATATAAGAACATAAGGCTTCAGAGGCTGAAAAGTTAAGAACATGCTAAGAACATTACAGGCTTTGTGACTTTCTTTAGTTGCGCTGTCCTGTTCTCAACTCTAGAAAACAGGTGAACTATCAATCATTGTGTGAATATATGTGATATTTTTACATGTGCGTCCCTTTTTGTAGTAATCACCATCTAATTTGAAGAAGAACAGGTTTTTAAAAAGCAAGAAAATTAAGAACATGTTAAGAACATTTTGAGCCTTCAAATCAGAAAAATTAAGAACATTGCGTGGCTTTCTTCAATTTCAGTGTTCTTATAAAAAAAAAACGTGTAGAGGACACAATCGCTGGTAGAAAAGTATGAGTCAAAACTGTTTCAATGATGTGTGATGTTGCCTTGATTAGCGTAGAAGAAAGCTCCACTGTTACAAATGACGTGGATGAGATGGTCATGGTATGCATGGGAAATGAGAATGGTTTGATTGTATGCAAGTATGGTTTGGGGAAATGTTTTCTCACCGAGGTATGGCATCAACGGTTTGGAGTTTGAGACTGCTTAGTTTTAACTTATCAGTGACTGTCTGCACGAATAGCTTAGTCATGAAGTGGGAAAAGCTTTAGCATCTACAGTGCTTGAAATGGAGAAGAACATCTGTCTCCATGAATTACGGACGGGAACAGTCTTCTAACGTTCTATACATGGCAGGTAAAAGACACTTTTAGTGACCGTAAAGACACCACTTTTCACTTTAAGTGACCTTTGTATGGAAGGGAGATTAGTGACAATGAGCTTGGTGTCAATGACAGTAGCTTAATACGTGAGTTAGTCTTTTGGGTGCTAAGAAATGGAAACAAATGCCTAGACCTTAATGTGCAGCTGGTTCTTAGGTGGCTGTCCTTGGTTGCTCTTTAGTACAGTTGCTCTACCCTGTTCCTTGGACCATTAATGCCTGACTGACTTCAGGTGATGATTACAAAGTATGCACAGGTTAGTATTAGTATACAGTAAGTATGGGTCGCTTGGTGTCTTTTTGCTTAGTATGCAAGGAAACCCTATTCCTTATTGTGCAGAAGATTTCAAGCCCTTGTAGGCGTTCATGACCTGGAGAGTTACTCGGCGATTTCATTGAGCTCTATAGCGCCCTGAAAACGTCGCTGACTCTCTGGTCATGGAGTCTGGGTTCGAATCCCATCAATTCTGGTATGTCACTTGTGGAAAAATCTTGTTGATAAAAATAGATGTTATAAGAATATTGAGGCTCAAAATTCTTCAAATTTAAGAATTAAGAATATTGTGAATATGTCTTAAGCTTCTCTTATTGCTCTATACATGTAGTGCCGCTTAAGAATAATTCCTTGGCAAACATCTGGAATTCATCTGCCCTGTAGGAGCCTATCTAATGCACTGATTATTTCACTAGTTGTTATCTTTTCAAAGTTAGCAAGTAATAACACATGCTGCTACTATTACGCAAAAATCGAATAGGTCCCTTTTTCGAGTCTGAAATGGGTGTGGTTTCTTGAACTTAATTGTTGGGCGGAAAGCGTAACCAACTTTAGAAACATGTAATGAACTGTAAAATTTAAATGAATACATTTACTCTTATAATGATATGAACATTTACATAATTAATGCCAATTATGCTTGGGTTAGCAGCAAATACAAAAATTGCACTTTTGGCCACCCGAGGTAATCAAGACCCCGTTTACACGATCAAAAATGGATCGGATCTAAAGTTGATCCGATCTACTTTTGGTACGGACAGGCCTTGCGTTTACACACAATTCGTAGATCCGATCCATTTTTGGTCCGCGAACCGACCTACTGTTGGATCGCTTTGAAAAGCATTCCGGTTTAGATCCGATCTACACTTTTGCATCATGTAAACAGGTAGATCCGATCCCAAACGGGCTCTCTTCGAAAATATTATTATGAGTTACTACAGAAATATTCAGCAAACACGCATGCGTCAATTGCTAAACCCAAAAGTGGATCGGATCCGTGCCTCGTGTAAACGAAAGGCCTTTCCGCACCTCTGAATCCGATCCACTTTAGATCCAATCCACTTTCTCTCTTGTAAACGTAGCTCAAAGGGTAGCTTTTAGAAGGTGTATAAAAAATTTCTGAAACGGGTTGTGCATTTCAGGCCCAATTGAGCCATTTTACTTTGTGCCAAAATCGACACAAAAGAAGCATTCTTTGACATTTTTACAATACTGGTACCAAGACTCTAATGTTCTGAATACTTAGGCCCAAAAATCATGCAGTTTTTCCATTTTTTATAAGGAAGTTCGGCAAAGGCTCAACTATTAATGATGGTGATGGCCTAACTAGAATACTCTAACTTCCTTAACAATTACTCAACTTTTTACTTTGTGTTTCATTAAAATAAACCTTGGGTCTGTGTGTTTGATATTTGCTGTTTAAAAAACGCATGCATTCGAAGATTTAATTTTACACATTCCTAAACAGTCTCTGATCCAGTGCTAGAAATCCCTTGTTATCCAGGTACTACGTCCTTCTTTAAAGCACTTTCTTATAAAAAATTGCGTGGACTCTTCCTTCAAAAATGCGTTCTTGGCCTGAAAAAGCTTGCAGTTGATTGAAATCTCGCATAAACTAACTGGTACACCTATTGTTTTCACGAAAATCTCTTGGAACTCCTTCCGTAAATGGAAATCTCGAACACCTTGTTTAAGAGTCTGACAAGAACGTTTTTTTTAATTGACTTACCAACACCAATATCTTCGTTTAAGTCAGCAAGACCATTGGGAATAAGTCCTTGTATTGTGACAGCATTTAATCTGTGATTCGGCGAAGATCCAATGCCAACGTTTGTATCAATTACTGGGGTGACTGGATCTAAATCTAATCCTGATATGATTCCAAGGAGATCTTCAAGAAGATGACTATTAGCATCGAAACCAACTGGACTTTTCTCGATCTTAAGAACTGTTGTTTTCCTAATGAGCTGAATTTCATATAAATCATCCAACATAAAATCAGTATTTTTGTTGTTATTTTCTGATATATTCTTTTCTGCTTCATTTATATTATCTTTTGCTTCGTCTTTTTCTTTATCCTTCCTTGCAAATGTAGTATTTCTTTTCAGGGCTCCTTTTATTCGACCAAATCCCCTAAGAATTCCACCTGAGTCGTCTTTCTTAAAAACATTGTTGCTTTGTGGCTCTGGTGAGTCCTGTCCTTCGCTTTCAGATGCTTTGTTTTCTGGGGGCTCGAAATACGGTTCAAGGAAGAACAGACTTCCGCCATCTTGAATGAATGGTATCCATGGCCACCTTGATAGCGAATCTTCTTCCCTATTTGTAAAAAACAAGAAATTATAGCATTATCATTTTAACAACAAGAACAAAATATCACAAGGAGGCAGTCATCTGGTAAATTCTACAATACCATCTATAAGAGCCTAATGCTTTAAGGCTCGTGATCTACACGCAGTCTTTTTTTATAACCAACCGCTTATAAGCAACCCGATGTAGGAGGCTTAAAAATTTAAGCAACGAACGTATGGTACCAGAGGACAAAAATCTAAGCAACATTCTGAATTTCATATAACTTGTATCACTGCAAGCAATCAAGGATTGATCAACATAGAAGGTATTTCCATTTATTTGCCGTCAAAACTCGCATATCAACGGAGTGTTACTCATTACATGAAGCATTTCATTGAGGGGTTTCCATTTAACTTTTAATACAAAGTTTCTATATGGTGCATCTTGACTGATGTTATTTATAGTATTTCTTTGCTGTATACTAGATGCTCTAGTGTTATCTTGCACAAAAAGCTATAGCATAACTATAATTCCAAATTTTGCTGTTTTTCTAGCCTCAATACAATTCTTAAGACAAAAAATATACAGTTAACATTAAGCAACTACTCAGCAACTTTTGCTACTAAAAGGTGGCCGTAAGAGGTCCAAAAATAAGCAACTTCTTGAACTAGACCAGAGCAAAGTTGCTTATAAAAAAAACTGCGTGTAATAAAATTGCTCTCATAAGAGAGCGTGCAAAACATTTGAAAGCAGCCCCCGTCCAAAGGATTTGATAAATTTTCAGTAAGTAATAAATCAAAGAACGATTAATGTTTCTGGTTAATACTAATCACCTGAAACATTTCTAACCTATCAGAATTAACGTCCACTTTATAACAGTTAATAAGCACGCCTCAGAAGGACGGGATGGTGTGCGCTGGAAACCCCTGACGCCTTGGTGAAAGGTTGAATTTCAAGTTATTTTATACCGTGGTTTGAACGCGATGCATTGTGGACTTTGGAATCCTTTGGAATATGCTTCTGCTTCTCCAATGTTGACTTGCGTGCTTATAGTATACATTTTTCATAAGCGACAGGACTCAGAGTCAGCCTCAAATTTGCTTAAAACATTTGAGATTTCAGCCCTCGGGGTGGCTTACGAGCAATGCTTACGAGGTTACGGGCATACAAGCCCCCAAGGTGCTTAACATTAATACCAACTCCTCAAATTGCATATAATTAGGTGTATACAAAATATTTTCCTATGGAAGAACTGTCTCTCGGTGCCAAATATCGACATTTCAGTTAGACGTCATGTAAGCAATGAAAATCCTACACCAAATGTATTAAGAAAGTAAGTGAATTGTCGTCTGGTAGTAAAGTGATGGTATACAGTATTCAAAATCCAAAAATGGTAGCTCTTTGTTTAAACAGTTTCTTTGGACATTGGTACTTGCTGGGGTAGTGATTACAGCCATGGTTGAGGAGAAAGGATAATAGGATTTTAGGGTAGCCATAGTCATATGGTTGCTTTGTGTTATAAAGCCGAATCCTTTCTTATGGCATGAAATTATTTTTGACGTCAAAATACGTGTTTTATTGTTTTATACGCGTTTAAGCCGTGATTCAGTAATTTTTCGTGGTTCTAAATATCGTTACAGAAATAGCCCAGTTATAAACGGAAAACTAACGTTACATCGCATTCATTGCATTTAACCATGGCATAGTCAATAGCATAGCATAGTGTTATTCTATTGACTATGATTTAACATCACTTGGTGCAAAGAAAGTAGCAAGCACCCGCACCAGCCCGCACTTAACGAACACAAGAGTCTGGGTAGATGAGTCCAACATACTCTTCTTCAGGGGCTTCTGGTTAAAATATATGCTAGCTCAGCTCGTATGTATTTTTCTACAAGCGATGTTAAGGTTGGAGAAGGTTACAATTGTTTTCATTCAACAACATCAATCTAGAACTCAAACTTTTAAATTTAAAAGACATGTTGAGATATGGATTGTCAGAAAGCAAAGTAGAGCTTCATGTTACATTGAGAAGATTTACAACTTAACTGTTGCTATGGTTAATAATAACTGTTATACAAATACACAGTTCTTTATGGTTCTCATCTGTTGTCAAGACAAAACCGCAGTGACTCTACAAGAGGCTTTCAGAAGATGATACATCTGGGCTCTGCAAGGTTAAGGTGAAACTGAAGGGGAATGCCCCTCATGTCCTCTAATACAGAACAAGACAAAGCTAATTGATTTGGTCTGCAAGATTGTACATCCTCTTGAAGTTACATAGATTTTGATTTGATACTTGAGCCCTAAAATGACCACAGAATTTGGGCAACATCAATAATTTGGGACAGCCATGTCCAAGGGCCCCCCAAACAGTTTGTCTATTATAGGTAAGTTTTATTTCTCACGTTACAAGCATCTAGGTACCCTCAGAGCATTATTTACAAACTTCCATCTTGCATCAGAGAAGTCAGTCAAAATATGGCAAAAGCATAGAACTGTTATACAACATCTCAGATGCCCCAGCAACAAAAGGATGAAGCAGCAACTAGGAGAGATGCAGGGACCAATGATGTTGATGGACTGTTGAATGCTGAAAGATTTCTACATGAAGCATCCATGTCCATAGCATCCATACAAAGCAACATGGCAGTGGCTTGTTCCTAAGTATTTTCTTGGGTTTGGCATGGCTGCCAAGAGGGTGGAATGGGTCAAGTTCCCCAAGGGCTTCAGTGTCCAGTGGGCCTTGTAAAGTAAGTTCAAGTCTTTGTAGCTGAAGAAGGTTCTTTAAGTGTGTATTTGAAATACTTTTTGGAATTGAAAATGTAGTAGAAGCTATTGTTAAGTTCATTTTCATTCAATCTACAGGATGATTTGGCCTAAAACTTTCTCAAAGGTGTGGCCTAAACCTACCCTAATGTCATCAACTTTTCTGTCATCATCTGGACCATGACAGTTGACAGCAAAGTCCAGCTACATTTCACTTTATAATGCCCTTCCTTGTGAAACAATACTTGAACTGTTTATGAAACACTGCTAAAATCTGTCAACTTTTAACAGCTTGGCTGTGAGTGTTTGTTAATATAAATAGTGGTGGGATCAAAAGATCACTAGTGATGTTGATGTGGGGTCCAAAAAGTAAATGAAATAGATAAAAAATGTTATCTCCATGAAAAAAACAAAAAACAAAAAATTAAAAATATGTTTAGCTGGCAGCCAAGTGAAATGAAATTGAAGACAATGCATGTATATACAGTATTCTATACAATAGAAAAGAGAGCTATAAATATTGAATAAATAGGATTTATAGGTAAGGCTGGGTGTACAAACAAAAACATTGATGCAATGGTGATCTGAGAAGTTTGTAAATTGTGAGTTAAGCCACACTAGGTTTTCAATGAAGCAGAATTTCTGTGTTCAAACTGGGTAATCTCTAAATGGTTTGCAAGCAAACATTGATTTTTGTATTGTTAAGCCCTTTCCAAGCGGTCCTAAATCTACAAAGGAAACGCGACTGTACCTACCTTAACAGGATATAGGATAACAATGATTGCAAGCTACAAGAAGTAATAATGAAGTCTATGAAATGTTTTCTTATCAAATGCGTTGTGTAATGAATTCAATCATCTGGGAAATTCGAACTATGTTAGGAATAGTTGTTATTTGTAAAACACACTGGGTTGTGTGTCCCAAAGCAATAATTTGTAAGTTTTCATCAATTTTTTGCTGTAATTGCCTGGGGAAGCAGCGAAACGAATTGCAAACTTTCCTTTTCAACCAAACCAAAACCAGTCAAAATTGAAAGTAAGACATAATAAGTTTCCGTACAACGTTAATGTTTAATAAAATAGCAAAGAGAGAAAAATTTTACCGAATCTGCGTGCTGCTGATTCTAAAAAACCATTTGTCTAAAAAATTCGCATGCACTCTCAGGCATTGGTGTAAGATGCAATCTAATGTACATCACTACATCCTGATTGAAAACTGCCTTACGATATTCTATATGATCGGATACAGTATCAAACCACTTACTCAGAATATTCACTGTCATACGATGAACAAGTTGAGCAAAAACTTGAGCGATTGCTCGGATGTCTCACGCCGGTTGCATACTGGAATTTATCAACTTCTTGCCAAGATGGACTCTCAACTGATAGATATTCCTGGTTTTGAATCATTGCTGAATAATAATACAAAGTCTGAAGGTCGTGCTGGAGCTACGAGCTACAAAAACTCCATTGATCCGATGAGGATGTACGTAACATGAACCTCTCCCTTGGCGGCCATTTTGATAAATGAGGTTCTTAATGACCTGATTAGCATAAAACAACCAAAGCAGTGTGTACACAGTCACAGGGTCTCCAGAGATGAAACTCTAACGGGGGGTGAAGTTAAGCAGCAACGAGTGACGTTTGTGGGAATTAGATTTAATTTCAAAGTGTCCAATACTGCATAATAAAATAAAAAAATTGACGGTGAAGCAAAGCGCTCTCTGTGTGCGCCTAGATGAAGTGGACCAGGACTGGGTGGAACAAAACCAATTGTCGCTTTGTCAGTCAATACCTTGGAACCCTGTGGAGTAGCCAAGTGGTTGTCGTCTGTTAACGGTTTATCTCTTCCCAGTTGTCAATCTTAATCTTTTGCCGGGCGAAACGAAGAATCAGATAGTCAGTCATTAACTCGCAACCCGATGGGCAATTCACTCCTTGAAATCTCGTACACCCTCAGATTTTCTCCAGTATTAGGAAAACAGGTCAGAAAAATGTCAGTGAACTGAAGAGCACATAGACTGTTTTATCAAAGCCTTGAGATCTCTTTGTTTTGATGCAGCGAACAGTCTTTCCTTGCCTTTTAACCCTAGTTCGTGCTTTTAGGTATCCCAAACTTTTCAAAAGCCTACAGGCTAAAGAGCCTAGCTCAAGGTCAGAGTCCCTTATTTCTGGACCTCTTTTGATCAAATTGTAGTACCAGAAAGTTCCTTAATTTAACTGCATATTCGGTACCTTGACTACTATAAAGAGACACTTGCATTTATGCAAGCAAAGCTGGAAGCTACTCAAGGAAACATTTGATTCCTTTGATACATGCGTAACATACAATTTTCGTGAGTTTTCAGTTTCACCCCATGTAATGTCTGTGGAGTACGGTTGGGGATGTGCAGTACGGTGGCGGATATTCAGTACGGTAGGGGGATACCAGATTGCCGTTGGGAGGCATCTCGGAGTACGGTGGCGGATGTTCAGTACGGTGGGGGGATACCATGATTCCGGTGGCGGATAGTACCTACTCGCCCCACCATTTAATAAATGATAGAAACAACGAAATTGAGCGGACCCCTCAACGTTAAACATTGATATGACTTTTGAGATGGGGCGAGTTGACTTTGAAGGTGAAGCGAGTTGACTTTTAAAGTAGGGCGAGTTGACTTTTAAAGTGAGGCGAGTTGACCTAGAAGTGGGGCGAGTTGGCAATGGGGCGAGTTGGTAGTGGGACGAGTTGACTAGAGACCATGGCGGATATTCAGTACGGTGAGGGGATACCATGATGCCTGTGGAGGGATACCGTATACTGCACAGACATTACATGGGGTGGTTTTGACTGCAAATTAACGCGCTTCTTAAATCTTGATTGTTTGCACTGGTAAGAAAGATTCAAAATTGTAAATTTCCTTAGCTATTTTATCTCTAGTAGTATAGCTAAGTTCTTTAAATTTTTCGGCCTTCTACATGCAGGTTCATTAGACATAAAGGGGTCCTTTATAAAAAGCACGTAGCCCCGCGTAGCTGTTTGTCATTCCTATTATTAGTTTTCAAATGATTTCGCATTTTACAAACAATGTTTTAATGTAAGTTTTCTTTAGCTGAAAACTTACTCAGAACTTTCCCTTCCTTGGTATCATCATCATGTCTTGTTACAATAGGGAAAAGTTCGATATAGGAGAGACACATCGGCAGGGGAGCAAAAATCTTGTTCGAAATAGTGAGAAGTTCGAGAAAAAGAAGTTCGAGATACGGAGAGACAATACGGCAGCAGTAAACTCCCGCAAATGCGCTCTCTGCTTAAAGATAATGAATTTAGTTTCATAAGGCAGTTTGATGTTGGCAATTTAATCACATTTGCTTGCTGGTATTTTTTGCTAGGGATAGGTACAAACTAGCTACTAAAAAGGAAGGTTAGACTTTGTAACTCATACACTCTTTTTTGTAAATAAGAAACTCGTTTATAAAAAACTCAGCACTGAGATAGCTTGACAACCCGGTTCACAGATGCGCTTAGCTATATTCGGCAAACGGCAAAAACAAAAAGGGCTAAGTATACAAAAGGAAATCGCAAAGAAGGCAGACTCGTAACCCGTAATCAGGGCCAAAAAGGGTCGAAGAAATTGACTACATAGCTAAATTCATTAGACACTCACCACAGAATCTCTCTCATGCTATAGACATTATTCTTTTTCATTTGAGCCAAAGCGTCTTTACCTCTGAACGATTCTCTCATCCATCGTCTCATATAGTCTTTATTCTTATTTTTCTTTTCCATATTAGCCAGCTTACCAAATGTTATTCCTAAATCATCGATGATTAGCAATAAGTACTTTAATATGTGTCAAACCCTCGAGTTTAAACTTTAATGCCTTAAATTAATTGGAAGGCTTACTAGGTCGAGATTTGTTGTACAGGGATTAGCTATTTTGCATCCAGATCCAGGTATCAACATTACTGCAGCCAATTAACTCATATCAATATATTCAGAAAGTTCAAAACTCCAGAGAGATTTCCTTAACCTCAATGTTTTTGGATTTCTCAAAAATATCATGATGAGTTTCGTGCAGACTTTACGTGCAGAGTCAGAAGACTATCTGTATTCGTGGAAGTTCATTTAGTGGTTTGGCTTGGGCTTAAGTTTGCAGCCTTCAAGGACGAGTTCCATACGAACAGAAGAGTAAACATCATATGCAATGCAGTCTTGCGAATGACTAGCATAAGACTCAGATACTTTAAGATAATAATCTGCTTTTCTGCGAATGTTTTGATTTAGCAAGTAAAATGTTTTCTTCAATTGACTTGTTTAATTTTCACACATTTGTGACATTTGAGCAACGAACAGTGAATATTCATCCGCCTTCATTGCCCTTGCTCCAAAAATCCATTTAAAAGTAGAACATTCTAAGTTCCAGAATCTATCCTACACGTCGTTTGTTTGTTCATCAACTAAAGGATTGTCAGCCATTTTGAATCCCCCCGTGACATTAAAAAACCCATGTCAGCTTCGTGTTTTGCAGGAACGCCTAGAACTTATAATTCATATCATGACAGAGTGGAAATGTCAAAGTTAAGCCAGCCCATAATGTCACAGTAACAAGTAATAACAGCTTTCTAAATTCAGGTGTTATAAATTCATCCTGGACAGAACTTTGTAACTACATGGTTCACCACAACGAATTGCAACCAAAGAGTAAATTGACGCCAGCAAATAGAAAAATCAACCGGGAAAGAAAAGGCTTTTACTCTTAGTTATTTCGTTGCTGATTTTCTCCTTCCAAACGCTCACACTTCTCCCCACTTCTCTTCCGATAGACTTTGCTACTATCAGGCGTCGAGTAATTTGGAGCTTTTTCTTCCCCACTACCCTCTCCCCTTCATTGTGCTCGCTCGACCTATATCTCTAAGCAGTTAATACAACACTCAATTCCTCGATTATGTCTTGTTGCGTCAGGCTAAAACAAGTTTACAGTGGAACTTCCATTAACAACCACCTCTATACAACGGACACCTCCGTACAACGGGCAAATATTTGCATCTCAAAGGCCTTTCCCTTGTAGGAACACACCTCTTTACAGCGGATACCTCCCAGCAATGGATAATGGCATTTATCAATTTGTTGTCCGCTGTATAAAGGTTCCAATGTATACAAAAAACTCAAGCCCATTTCAAGGCGGGCTGTAATCTGAGAATCGAGAGAAACAAGGAGGAGAGAATGTAGTCGTATAGAGGTTATCCGACGTTCATGCGCTGGGAAAGAGACGCTTCATTACAGGTTGGGCTTTGTAATATATTTTCCTGGTAATTTTTCGGGCAGAAAATATCGACAATACATGCAGCCCTTCCAACTTAAATTCTGTAGTACCTCTTTCCACAATTACCGACGGACGACGGTGGTGTATGTGGCGATAGATGAAGGTGAAAAGGTGTGGTCGATAGGGTTTCAGAAGGACAGTCAACTCCTTCTCGAAGTCGCGAGAAACCGGTGAATTTGTCAAAGATAAAGAAAGTTTGAGATATAGAAATTTCTCTAAAATAATGAAAACAGATCAGACATGATGCGACAACAGCGACAACAGACTACAGAGTGCGTTCTTGTCACAACCACGCAGTCGCGTTGTCTTGCATTATGTTTCTTTTGATGTACCGGTACCTCTAATGCAATAAACAGCTTTTTTTGTTTCAACCCAAGTCTCAAGTCCAGCTTATGTTTTAGGTATCCCAAACCTTCCGGGCGCTTCTGAAAGTCATTCGTTTTTTCTTGTTTTCGAATGATTTCGAGTGTCTAATCAATTCTTTGCTCATTTTCTGCTCACAGACATATTTTTCATCTTGCTCACTCGAATCCACCTCGAGCCAATTTACAATAAACACGGCAAAGTTCGACATAGGGGGATTATAGTGAACCGAGCATCTTCTTCGAAAAAGAGACCAGAGAAGTTCCAGATACGGAAAGAAAATTAGGCGACGTTCACCTGAAGTGTCCAACGGACTGGAGCGAGATAGAGAGAAGTTCTTAATAGAGGATAGTCGAGATAGACAGACAGGACTGTAGATGAACCAAACGATACCTCGATTCGGACTCAAATCCCGACCTCACTAATCTCCTGACATGAGTTACAGTAGCCTAGACCACGACGTCACAGCACCTTCAAAGTTAGCAGAGCCATGAGCACCTCACATGTGATTTTTCGAACAAACAGATACTCGCTATCCCTAAGAAAAAGAATTCTAGGAATCACAAGGCTTAGCTGGTTTTAGAAACCCGAAAGACTACTTGATCTGAGTAGGAACGAATTCCATAGGTCTTGAAGCACGATGTATTCCGTTAAGTGAAAATTTTGAGAGGCTAGGGGCATGGAGTGATAAGAAACTGAGAAGCCATTCCGTAAAGAAAAAATTCAGGGTAACAAATGTGTTTCAGTAGGGCCAATTATGAAACAGGGTTTTATATTGCTAAACTATTGTGCATTTGTAGCAAACTAAAGGTGTTGTCACCGTGCAAAAACATTGAAGTAGTGAGGCAGTCGGGAAGTATGAAATCATGAAACAGGACGCTCAAAGCCAGGGATTATGTTTTATCATGTAGGAAAATGGATGTTCTAAAACAAACCGTTACTCACGTTCGAAGGTTGATGATGCAATGCAGATTACCTCACTCGTTTAGCTATACCAGCACAAGCTCGTCGCCATTCAATGACACAATCCATGAAATTTCAACCGAGTACCAAAATTTTTGCAAGAGAAATTTTGTTGATTATCGTTCCCCAGACCTTTAATGCATTTACCATCTACCTCAGATGCAGTAAGAAGCTTATATGATTTGATTTCATGGTGGAAATACATCCAGCGCCATATTTATCTTATTACTGTGGAGAAAATTGGATTGAGATTAAGACAACTACATTGTTCTAAACTGTAAGGAAAGACGTAAGAGGACATTGACTTTGTTAAATGCGTCTTCTTTGAAAGGGAAGAAATGGTTTCATTTATGTAACAGGATTACAAGTACAATAATGTAGGCCTAACATATCACATTAGTCTGTTTAGCGAATCTTTTCAAAAGACCAGGACGTGGGTCATCTTATCCAGCAAAGGTCAAATAAACAAGACGAAAAAAACAACTGTAAGATAAAGCACGAAGTTGGGTTTCAGGTCCTGAATAAAAAATAGGGGGGGTGTTTGGGCCTGACAGTTTCACGATTATCCCAGTTTTAGGCTCGGTTTCTCCGGAAAATTACGCGCTTTTTCGGCTTCGATCAATTTTACGGCATCTGTGGACCATTTTCCGTGCTTTGATACAAGACTAGCATTTTTGGCACTGAATGGTGTCTCCGCAGAGTTGAATGCTTTCCCGACCAACAGACATCCCTCTGTATGATAAGCTCTATCATACCTTTTACAACGTATCTCATCATCACGATCGCTGTTATCCTCATTACCAAAGCTTTCGAAATCACACGAACACTTTTCATAATCACAATGACCATCATTATCACCAGCGTCACCATCACCCTCATCACCACCATCACAATTATTATCATTATCATTATCTATACGATCAAAATCACCCAAAATATCTCCACCATAATCATCTTGACCATCATCAACACCATCTTCAACTCCATCAATCGTCATTACCATCGCATCGCCATCCTCGCTTTCGTTTTTCGATATGGAGAATTTTAGTGCGGGACTTGCTCTAAGAAATTTTGAATTGACACAGATACCCAACCAAAATTTGCTTCTGATTCCTCCTGATTCCTTCTTAGAGATTTTAGTGCAATGCAACATCAGCTGTTTTTGACATTATAGCTACAGTATTATATTGTCAGTCGCGTGGTCAGTGGTCAAGTCAAGCATCCCACACAGTTGCGTAACACAGTTTGGGTTCCCTTTAATTCAAGAACTAAGGGACCCCCTGCGAAAAATTTTCATATACTGTGTTTATGCTAAAAGGCTTCCTGAGGCCAACCAAGAAATAGTCTTTAACCATGGGACACGTAACGGCACACTTTTAAGGTTCTTAATGTTATGTTTTCAAAAATTTTTCCACTACTTCAAGCGCCCACTCCTCCTACCACACTTTGCACACTTTGCGCACGTAACGCACTTTGCTTCGCCTTCCCTGTTTAAGGGTCTCATCTAACTTAATTCCTTACGGGTCCCGAGCGTCTCCGTTACTTAGGCTTTGGAAGTGTCTTCTGACAAGAAGCAGGGAAGCAGGTTTGTGGTTGGGCAAGACCTGTCCTGCGTAAAGCGCCCAGTTTGATTTTTTTTATTACTTTTGGACTTTGATCACCACTGCTTCTGCTTCCGCTAGAGTTGGCTTGCTTCTCTTAAGTCCTCTTACTCTTTCCGTTCTCTAAATCTCTACTTTCCATGATTTTCGGCGATTCGTCAATTCAGGTTCTATTCCTCCTTGCATAACTTGGGTAGCTATCCAAAAGGATCTCATATACGCTCCATCATTCCATCATCTATACCTGTATCATTTGTCATCGTACACTAGAAATAAGTCACGCCGGCTCTTATCAACTGGATGCTCAATTCTTTGCTCTGACCCCAGGGTAAGTCTAGGCTTGGTAACTGCTGAGTATTGGTGATATTGGACACGATGTTCTTCTCAGTAGATTCCAGCAGATGAGATATTGGAAGTCGCAGATTTGGTTCAACGTTACAGTGTGCAACCTGCTTGCTAATGGCACATCAGCATTGTTTTGTTAGAAATCATATAAAGGTCATGCGGAAGCAGTCGTTGAAGGGAGAAGAAAGGTATCGTACCAAGAATCGCAACGAATTTTATTCTTCTGCTCGATTCAACAGAATAGAATAAAATTGAAAAGGAAAGAATCGGGTGTAAAGTTTCTGGTGATGTTTCCCTATGAGCAACAAGAAGATCAGTCCGTCGCAAAGCACGGTTGATGGCGGAAGAGGGGGTACTCACCCCCCAATGTAGGCTTTCAGGTATGTAGGCCTCTCATATGGGTCCTATTTATGCCAAAAATACCTTAAAAGTGGTTATAGAATCAAATTTCCTTAACATTTGGTGCCAAGTGCATACTAAAATCATACAACTGGGTGGCTGAGTATGTAAAACAATACCTTAATACCTTAAAGGTGGGTTGGTTTGAAAAAACTCGGGGGCACATCTCTGTACTTTCAGAGTCAAATACCCCCCGAGGGTCGGTGCTTTGCGACATACGAGAACCAGGCTCAGTAGCCAAAAGATCTAAAGACACTGACCGGGATATCGATTATACACGCTCATTATTGGGACAATGGGTTTTGCTGTCGAAACGAAGATCGTAAAACCAAGAATCAATCAAATATCTGTCTGCCCGAATCACAACATTACCAGCATTAGCCGAGTCAAAAGGTAAGGTAAAAGGGAAACGAATATGCGGGCTGCAAACATGAAAAGTAACGGCATTCTTTAACAAGGTTTAAGAAAGAATGCAAGCTGGAATCAAGCACAAATATATGGATTTTTGAAGCTTGTAGATCGGCATTTTATTTGAATAGAAATTAAGATAAGAAAAATTATAAATTTAGAAAGAATAATATTTGACCACTAAAATAGAATGATTTTAAAATTGCCTACAAAACTAAAGTTTGTAACTGAAAAACCATAATGTAAATCACAACTGAATGCAAATCGCATTCAAAAAGTTTCAGGACATTCATCCTTGTCGTCAAAATTAAAACAGTATCAAGATAAAGAGGAAATCTTCGTGGAATATATAATTTAGACATTGGTCTGAATGTTAGTAGCATACAAAACAAAAACGTCATACTGAAAACTGCACAGACGCAGCACGCAGAGGATCTTAGAATCTCGCTACTGACGGAGACACTCGTCTCGCTGTCCCCCCCCAATAATTTCGCAGAGCACTGTCACTTGCCCTGTGACATCTGCCCCAGTAGGCCTTAAAGCTTGCCCAACTACAGTATCACCCATTAGCCCAAATAGATACAAAGGGGGGTGAAAGGGGGGTATTGAATGACGCAAATACGCCTACTTTTGATGAACAAGTACGAAAATCAGCTGATTTTCGATGGCCCATGAAATTGTACCACGCAGTCATTTGTCTCTGAACGGGACAAAAAGATTCGAAATTCCGTTTGACAAGGTAGTCTACGTCCGAAATACGCCTTAGAATATGGGAAAAATACGTTATCCGCCAAGAACTTAAGATACGAAAATCCGTTAAGTAAAACTGAAGAATACAAAATCCTCTTCTTGTAATCAATAAAATACACCGATCCGCCAAGCCTTTCACCCCCTCCCCCCCCCGATACGGGCAATTTCTATTTTGATGTTCCACCCAAAATTGACTTTTCCGTTCCCAACCTTCGTTATTTGTTACACTTTCTATTGACAAAAAGGAATTTCACGATCTATTTGAAGTCGCCAAATACTCTACGCCCCATTGCATTTTTCACTTTCTAATGCAGAGTTTCTTACATGCTTGTTTGCTTTTTTCCAATTGATTGCCATATACTACATAGCCTCAATAAGTGATCGCCCTTACCTAAGTGAAATCATCTCCTTTTAAACCCTGCATGCTTTTTTTTTAAAAGAACCTAGCTCAAGGCATAGTTCTTAAAGTTCCTTATTTTTTACCTCTTTTGAGACGATTGTAGTTCCAAAAGTTCCTTAATAGTGCCTTAATTTTAACTGTACATACAGTTTAATGACTACTGTACAGAGACATTTGCATGTAAGCAAAGCTCGAGACTACTCAAGGAAACGTTTGATACATGCGTAAAGTACAATTTATGTGATTGTCGACTGCAAATGAATGGAGGCACGGGCTTTCTAATTCTTGATTGTTTATAGTAATAAAAGCATTCAACATTGAAAAGTTCCTTAATGATTTTCTCTTTAGTAGTATAAGTTCATTAAATTTTCGGGCCTTCTACATGCAGGTTCCTTATAAAGTGGTTCCTTATAAAAAAAAAAGCATGTACAAAGGCTGGGCATTTTGGAATATACATAGCTGGGCCGGGGGCCTAATCATACAATCTTTGTTTTCCGCTGATTCCCAAAGGATCTGCAAAAATGCAGCTTGGAACGGCTGAAGAAAATTAAGAACACTAACTGCTACAATATCCAGCCTCTCAGAGACACGTAAAACCTTAATGCTGCCTTTAATTTCGACGTCTCTAACTTCACTAACTATGTTTCTCCTGACATTAAATTCATTTAAATGTAGTTTTTAGCAAATAACGTCGGGCTAAGCTCTGTTACATAGCAAAGTCTGTACCCTTTGTTTTTAATAAGCAACTTGACTTTCGTCCAGCCCTCAAAGTTACTTAAAACTTTAGACATTTCAGCCCTCAAAGTTGCTTAAACGTTGCTTAACTTTTTTTGTACCTACTAACCACCCTGACTTCGTGGGTCAAAATCGTCATCTGTTAGACCTACAACATGACTTTTGGGAGACAGTAAGTGGAAAAACGTTAGCTAACGAACTTCAACATGCAAAACATAAGAACGAAGAACAATTTCCTAACACAAGAAAGAGAATAAGCTTTGTTGTTCGACTTTTTAGTTGCTTACAGTAATTCAATTGAGCCCTCAAGTTGCTTAATGTTAAGGTCAGCTCAGCCCTAGTTGCTTATTGAGCGGTTGCTTATTTAAAAAAAGAGTGTATTGTAGATAATTAAAAAAAATCCAAGTTTCGAGAAATTGAGGAATGGGGTCATGGAACGGAAACTTTCTTACTTTTCCTCGAACTTGAGGTCTTTTTAGTCAGTTTCAAGTTTCCATTTCAATTTTCTTAGTCAGTCAATAGAAATGTTGAATTTCGAGCTAAAAGTATGGCAAATAAAGAGTATAGAATGAACCTTACCCTTGATACTTTCGTTTTCCAATTGTGACTTTTGCTTGACATTTTGGCCAACGGGACTTCTTTGTACTTGGTGTTCTAATAGATTTCTGTTGCAGTCCTGCTGAACGCTTCGCTCTCTTGCTTTCTTCCGGCATTCCACATATCTGGAGAAAATATTCGCAAAATCAGCCCAAGAGATTAGTATCGTTGTCATTGTTGCAGAGAGAATTTTGATCCGACATGGCCTAACGTATAGGATTACATTTATTGGAAAACATTAGATTATTCCATCGTATCAAAAGCTAATGGCGGATTGGTTCTAAGCCTTCAAATAGTGTTTTCTAGATTAAATTTATCGGTCTTTCATATGAAGAAATAGGATTATATGTGATTGTACAATAAATTAATTCTTCCAAATTACTTATTCTTAAATATAAGCGATTTCTAAAATTCTAAACGAATTTGACCTCATTTGCAAAGCTCAGTTACTGTACTGTAACTTGTCTAAATTTCATTTCTTATTTAGAGAATTAGCCCATGTACTTTCTTATTGTGTTTTGAATAGGTTTTATGTTTTACAAGATCAATTTTAGGGCTCTGAGTGGCAATTATTAGCTCTGTCCTTATCGAAATCTAGGCTAATATATTACGTCCATATTTACAAAGAGTTGATAGGGGGACAAACGCAACAATTATTTGTATGCAACATGATACAGCCAATTAGACAGGTTCTTCAGTTTAAAGATGTTACCCCGATTTTACTTACCGTTTATAAGTACCCACCAAGAACCAAATCGAAAAGGAACTTTTGACAAACTCGACTCGAATCGAAACAACAGCACATCAAACTTGTAACAGTTTAAAAAGAACCTGCTGTGTATCAATAGACAGAATTCTATTTTCCTATTATTTTCTGGCCTGTACCGATTAACCTGTAAGTCGTGCAAACGGCACGTCCCCTCAGTCCTATAAAGTATCCTAGCAGGCCATATTTCCTACGCCAGAATTTATAAAATTTATCACGTGACAATGTCTGTCGCTCCTTAAACAGCCAAGTTTGGCAGGCATGACATTTTTGACGGCTGAAATAGCAGAAATGTTGATCCAAGGAAATGTCTTTAACCCAAAAGGAGAAAATTCTAACCATAGGCCCATCCCACTATTGGTTGGGCAGGAAGACAATGGAATAAAATGACATGAACATACCTTAATAAGGCACATTTTTTTCTTTACGTGATTGGTTTTTTCGTGAATTACAGTACGTTGCAAAACCGCTGATACTCACAACACAGCATTCATAAAAACGTATTACATACATAGTTGGTGAAGAAGAAGAATGAAAGTAATCTGAATTCAGCTCATCACTTTTTTATCGTGAAACCTCTTTGAGGAAACTACCAAAGCCCTTTTCCAGAAAATCAAGAAACATTACTGTGACTCGGGTTCAGATCAATGAAACTTCATTCGATTTTGTAACTGCAATAAAAACATCCCTTTTTCATGCCGTTTTAAAATTTATTACTGTAACTTAATTCATCTTGTCTAGCCGAAACAAATTGCTTGAGGAGACGAGGGGGGAGACCCCTTGGGCTGGCTTGCTGCAGTACATTACATAGGTACTGAACGATATCATTACATAGTCTCTTCTGCTCAGTGAAATCGTATTTGGCTCTCCGATCATGCAGTCCAGATTCAAATCATATCATTGTGGCATGCTAATCGTGGCAAAGTCTATCCTAGTTTTGACAATATGAAAATTCCCAAAAAATTAAGGAACTTTAAGGAACTGTCGAGGCTCGGATGAAAAACTAAGAAACTTCTTTTTTAAAGAACAAGACGGTTTGTACGAAAAAGGAACAGAAGTGCAATATATATTTCCCATCGTTCTTTCCCAAAAGGCTCCATTTATACTTAAAGTTTGAAATGAAGAATAGTTTATATAGATTTGCTGTAAAAATTAGTATTTATACATATCCCATGACAAGGAACAGTATAAGGAACTTTCAGCCTCATTTTGTTGAAAAATTAAGGAACTCCAGTCTCAACTCTGACCAAAGGTTCCTTATAAAAAAAACGTGTAAAACGGTTCGTTGAAAAATTCTATACATTATACATTATAATGATCCAGATACAGTAATCTACGTAGACATTTTATAGATAAATCGATATTTTAGTTGAATGAGATCGATACTAACCTTCAAAACAGCATATTTGGAAGATGACATTATTTTTCTTCTTGACTTTCAGCGTTACAGCAACTCAGGAATTGCAAGAGGATTATAGAAAAATAGAAAAATAGAAAAGGCCATAGCATGAAAAGAATCATATCATGTCATTACACCTACGACGATTGCAACCACATGGCGACAATGGAAACCCGATAAGACAGGCAAAAAACGTAAACAGTCTTTTACCTCATAAAGATTCCCCGAAACAGTTGTCTAGAATCCCACAATAAGCCTTTCACGAACTGACCAAAACCATTGGTTGTTGCGAAAGCATGTATGCAAAAATCATTCATTCATGAAAACTCTTTTCAACCCTGTTTCATCACTCGTATTTTAGTGGTACATTTCGAAAAAGATTGAGATATTGGGATTTTGCACTGTTTGCAGGTCTGCAGGTTTTGCAGGAACAAATTCTTAAGTAAGACTTCCTTCTTGGAACACATAGTATATCAGCTATTTGTCAGAATTGTGCATTTTATGTAGCAAGCATGAAAAGTGGCATCTGGGGGCATTTTTCGATTGGGGTCTGTATCCCATCATCTTCAGCGTATCAAACTGGGTAGGTATGCCAATTTTCATGCTTGCTTCATAAAATGCACAATTGCCAACGATTTCAAAGTTAAGCCTTTGCACTAACAGACAGATTGGAAATTAGTAATTGGAGCATTTTTTCCAAATTTTGCAACAAAAAGCTCAGGAGCGACTGCAGCTGACTGAGCAATAAGAATGTAACTTAAGCCCTGGCCAAATGATCAAACAATGTTTATCAAACAATTGAGATTTTGCTTGGCAAGAAAATGTTTTAAACACATGGAGAAACACTGCTCGTCAAACGGTTTTTACTTACGGCAAGCAGAAAATGCTTTTGAAGTTTTTCAAAAGCATTGCAAAGTAAGTTCTGCTTGTCAAGCAATGTTTTTGCGACTTGCGACTCGACCTTGTCAAAAAATCAAACATTGTTTGTGAAACAAATTTTAAATGTTTGACCAGAATTGCTTGGCAATGTTTTTGAAAATCTTCCAAAACATTTTCTGCATGTTGCATGAAAAAATGTGTTGGACGAGCAATGCTTTTCACTATCATTACCAAATGCATAGCATCTTTTCTTGTGCGCCATTGTGACAAAGCTTTGTACGTGCCAACGAGTCAATTTGCAATCTTGCCAACCTGCAAGCAAACTTATCTTATGAGCATTGGTGCCAAATCTTTGTACGTGCCATTGCCCAATGTGCCTACGGGTACAGGTCATCTTTTTCAATGTGCACTCGTACAAAATGCTTATCCGTGCCTATATGCCATCTTTTCTTGTGCGCCATTGCGACAAAGCTTTCTACGTGCCAACGTGTCAACGTGCCATCTTTTCTTATGTACATTCGTGCCAAATCATTGTACGTGCCATTGCCCAACGTGCCTACGTGCCATCTGTTTCAATGTGCACTCGTGCCATATGCTTATACGTGCCAACATGCCACCTTTTCTTATGCGCCATTGTGACAAAGCTTTGAACGTGCCAATGTGTCTACGTGTCACCTTTTTCTATGTTCACTCGTGCCAAATCTTTGAATGTGCCAACGTGTCTACATGACATCTTTTCTGATGTGCCCTTGTGCCAAGCTTTGTACGTGACAACGTGTCAATGTGCCATCTTTTCTTATGTGCATCCGTGCGAAATGTTTATACGTGTCAGCGTGCCATCTTTTCTTGTATCTTTTCTTATGAGAATTCGTGCCAAATCTTTGTACGTGCCATTGCCCAATGTGCTTACGCTCCAACGTGCCATCTTTTCTTGTGTGCCATTGTGACAAAACTTTGAACGTGCCAATGTGTCTACGTGCCATCCTTTTCAATGTGCAATCGTGCCAAATGCTTATACGCACCTACATGCCATCTTTTCTTGTGTGCCATTGTGACAAAGCTTTGAACGTGCCAATGTGTCTACGTGTCACCTTTTTCTATGTTCACTCGTGCCAAATCTTTGAATGTGCCAACGTGTCTACATGACATCTTTTCTGATGTGCCCTTGTGCCAAGCTTTGTACGTGACAACGTGTCAATGTGCCATCTTTTCTTATGTGCATCCGTGCGAAATGTTTATACGTGTCAGCGTGCCATCTTTTCTTGTATCTTTTCTTATGAGAATTCGTGCCAAATCTTTGTACGTGCCATTGCCCAATGTGCTTACGCTCCAACGTGCCATCTTTTCTTGTGTGCCATTGTGACAAAACTTTGAACGTGCCAATGTGTCTACGTGCCATCCTTTTCAATGTGCAATCGTGTCAAATGCTTATACGCGCGTACATGCCATCTTTTCTTGCGTGCCATTGTGACAAAGCTTTGAACGCGCCAATGTGTCTACGTGCCACCTTTTTCTATGTTCCCTCGTGCCAAATTTTCGAATGTGCCAACGTGCCTACATGCCATCTTTTCTGATGTGCCCTCGTACCAAAGCTTTGTACGTGTCAATGTGCATACATGCCATCTTTTCTTGTGTGCCATGGTGACAAAGCTATGTACGTGTTAACGTGTCAATGTGCCATCTTTTCTTATGTGCACTCGTGCCAAGCTTTGTGCAAACCAGGATGCTTACGTGCAACCTCTTATTTTGTGCACTCATCGAAAAACTTTGTACGTGTCAACGTTCCTATGTGCCATTTCTTCTCTTTTCCCTTGTGCCAATGTTTTGTTCGTGCCCATGTGCCATCTTTTCTCATGTGCACCCATGAAAAAATGGCACGTTGGGCACGTTGGCATAGTATGTAATGTAGTCTGTAGTTTATGTTAAACAACGCTCAGCAAATCAGCGAGTCGGGTCCACCACAGAGACGACTTCTCATTCTTTGGGGGGAGGACAACTCTGCCACCCATCATCAGACGTTAATAGACGCTTCCGCGAAAGATGGCCGCTATTTTTGCCTTCTGTTTTCATTAAGGATTTTCGAAAGGAATTCTGGGAATAATTCTCAGTAACGTATTTTACATAGCTGCAGACGTTGAATTCGTAGCTAAGGAAATTAATCCCAGAATTCCCTTCGAAAAACCTTAAGAAAAACAAGGGATTGACAGAAACAGCGGCCATCTTTTGCGGAAACCTCTATTAAGCCACTGCATCACTTGTTGGGAACAACATGTACATCAAGGGCATCAGAGGTTTTAAGCGAAAGCGTTTTCAGCGAAAACTTTCTTTTTGGGGGGTTTTCTTCTACATCAACTGCAATAAGCAGTAACTCGGGAAGCCCCTGCGTTTCCTCTACCACTGGGGTGAAAAAATTGATACGACATTGAAATTGAGTTAAGCCCTATGTATCTGAAAAAACTATATCAAAAGATCCAAAATATAATTCAAATAAAATCGTTCTGGTTTTTTAAAGGTAAAGGTGATTCAGCTTGGCGGTCAAACGATCCGACATACTGCGCAGGCTTCCTTGGATCACAGTTCAAACAGGCATTCTCTTAGCTCACCTACTAGGGGAGCCCTAGTACTTACGTTACGTTACGTTTCGTTCTAATCGCTCCGCGGCCTAATTTGTTCTGACCTGTTAGCGGCACATACGGGTGATAAAGACACATTATGAGAGTTGTTTATGCAATTTCGTCAACCAAACGAACTACGTTTATAACCGCCACCAGGGCAGTATGGTAATGCAAAAGAATTTCGCAGTGCAAATTTCCTCACTCCCAAAGAAAGTTAGTTAAACAAGAAGCAAGCATTATCCCCCGGACGATTTTATGTCTGCTTATATTTCTTTATCTTTGAATAATCAGAAAGTTGTTTGAAGCGTCTGTATGTTTAGCGTTCTCTTTGTTTAAAAGCAGGTGATTCGTTTGTAGGATAAACTTGAGGATAGAAATTCAGCTGAATACTATCCGGAATTACCACTAATGAAAGAAGTCTGAAAAATACTGGATATGCACGTTTCTTTATAAGAAACCGGTTTATAAGAAACCTAGAACTAGACACCCCAAAAGTTAAGAAACTTTCAAACTAGGAGGAAGGAGTTAAGAAACTTAAGAAATTTTGTGTCAGTTTTCCAACATACAGATTTCACATTTGTGGACGTAGTAATCAATTCTCAAGCATTTCCGTGCGATTTCTCGCGCCAGCATGGTTAAACTTTTGTAATACAATAATATTAATAATTTGCTTACTATATTCACGTTTTTTTATAGTTTTTACTGCAATTTATTTCCATTAAAAAAAGAAACTGTTAAGAAACTTTTAGAACTAAAATTGGGCCAAAAATTAAGAAACTTTTAGAACTAGGCCCCGAACCAGGTTTCTTATAAAAAAAAACGTGTAGAGCAATTGCACGGCTGAGAGAATTGGTTTGTGACTCAAAATCGGACTCGGAACGCTGCGAATACAACATTTTTATAATCGATCGGGTATGGGGCAACGCAGTCCTTCAAATATCTAAAGAACAACAAGACGGCTTTTAGTGGGCATATGGGGGGCAAATAACCGCCTGAAAACGTGAACGAACTATGGTCCAAAAGGGCTGTGAACCGCAACTTTGAGGCCCAGCACAAAATATTGACAAATTTTCCGAAACAACATAAAGGGTGGCTTTTAAGCCGTCGGAAGAAGCAAATAACGGTGAAACATCATCAAACGTGTCGAAGCATGACTTTGGGGGGTACCTGGGTCGCTAGCAAAAATGTTTTTATATTGAATGAATGTATGAATGAGTCGTAGCAAATAGATTTGGTATATATTGAAAGAAGGATACATCCTAACAAATTTTCATTTCATTTCATTTTTTATTATTTACTCACGGTTGCCCCGTCAGTCATGCGACTGTTTTTCAGGGGGCCGTGCAAAAAAAATACATATGCTAAAAACTAATTAATTTCTATAGAACCTAAACCTAATAACAATGTAAAATAATAAATCAAAGTCATTTCCACATATTTGTGAATTGTCGGGGAGAGATTGCCCGCTTAATTTCCGGGCCGAGGCGGTTCCAGACTACAGCACCACGATAGGAAAATGCTTTCTGGCCGTTACATGTTTTCATAAATGGAACATGTAAGTCTGTGTTGGCATTGCGGAGGTTTTTAAAACAGCGAGACGATTTCCTCGTGAAAAGTTCAGACAGATAACTTGGAGCAAGGCCATTTATAGATTTAAAGACCATGGTAGCTGTTTCAGTATTAATCATTTCAGCTACGGTCGGCCACTTTAAACTTTCTATCAAGGCACCGGCGGAAGTATCATAGCTGCTATTGGTTACAATTCGTGCGGCTCTATTCTGAAGTTTTTGCAAAGACTGCAGCCGAGTTTCGCCGCAAACTCCCCAGACCGAACAGCAGTAGCGGAGATGCGGTTCCACAATTCCACGATATACTTTGCACAGGGTGTCTTTAGGTAACAGTTTTTTAGTGTACTTAAGGAGTCCGAGGGCACGAGAAACCTTATTACGCATAAATTGGGTATGATCTTCCCAGGATAGATATTTATCAATTTGGACCCCTAAATATTTGACTTTATCCACAACTTCGACTTCAGAACTACCGATAGAAAAGGAAGGTAGCTCCGTTAATCCAGTCGAGATCTTGTTGTGGTTGGGTCTAGATCCAATAACCATAGCCTGTATCTTTAGGATATTTAGTGATAGTTTATTCCCTTGAAGCCATTTTCTTAAAGAATCTAATTCCCTCCCAAGTGTCACATTTAAGTCTTCAACACTTTTTGCAGAATAAGAAATGGCGGTATCATCAGCATACATGTTCACTCGGCAGTCATTGAGACAAGAAGGAAGGTCATTGATGTATATTATGAACAGGAGAGGCCCAAGACAGGACCCCTGCGGAACACCACAGTTTATTTCTTGAACTGTTGATGTAACACCATTGACCTTACATAGCTGCCTTCTTTTTGAAGATATGATGCGCGTGGATGTCGATAATCGTCTTTCGAAAAAGACGACATATGCTTTTCTGCGACGAAAACTTGAGCCACGTGGTCAAGTGATCTAGAGAGCTGGGCAATGAAGACAAAGCAAAAGAAACTAAAACAACTGTTTTTCTTTGCGAAACGGCTGCCGTAGCTAATAGCTACGGCAACCAAGCCAAACTACCCAAAAGAACCGTCTGTATAAAAGAAAGCGCAAACGAACAAGGTGACAGCCTCACCACAATGTTCTTCCCAGTTCTAGTTATACAGTAAGTACGTATACGTTAAAGCTTAATGATAATGAAAATTTCAAACGTTCGGCGTGTAATCTGTCCAATTTCACTATACTGTCGTGTTTCGAGACCAAGAAAGCTCAGCCTAGCACTATAATCTGCAGTAAAAACCCGTGTATAAGAACCTAGATTTTTGCAGCATAGCCTTAATAGGTTCTTATAGAAATAAAAATGATTTGTCAAGGAATATTGTAAGTACAAGAGTGAAAGGGGAAAATTTGTAATCAAGAGATGAACGAGGACTAAATAGAACTAACCATGACAGAGAGAGTGACTGGAAATGATAGGCCCAAATTTTGAGAGGCTGGATTCTCTAATTCTTGAGAGGGAAAGAAGCGAAAAGCAGAGAAGTCAAACATTACTAAACATGCAAAACAGCTTATTCGTTTAAACGCAATTCCCCTTATCCCTTAGTGCTTAACTACTAAAAGTATCTAACAACTCCGACAACGCTTTAAGCGTTAAATAACATAAGCTAACGCTTATTTGCAGTCTGAATATATCTCCTTCAAGCAGTCTAATATAGATACTAAAACGTGAACACAAGCACTATAATTACAACAAGTAAATGAGGAGTTAATTAATTGCAATATGCTTATCCCCGATGAAAAACATAGTCATTAAAATGATTCCATTTGGTTTCTTCACTTTCAGGGTCAAAACCGGCACCACCAGCACAACTTGACACTAACTGAAACCCATTCTCGTACAAATGATCAAAAGCTTTTTCCAAATGGCTGTGTTTTAGAAAGAAACGATTCGTATATCTGCCATCATCACGATCAGGATCCCGAGTTTCATTCAACGAATCTGCGAAAACTTCACGCGCAAGTGCGACATTGCCGCAAACAAGTATTCGCTGCAATTTTCGAAATTTAACATCAGCAACACCATCTCTTCCAAATGCGTAACTACCACGAACACAAAGACTAAGGTAGCCACTTGCTCGCTTTTTGTCATCCCTTGCTCGTTTAACTATCTGATGCTTCAAAGAACGACTTAGTCCTTTCACTTGAAAATATTCTGCTTCAGCTAGTAATCGCTCCTTCTCGTCGAAATTCTCAGGCAGCGTAAGGCGGTTATTGCGAAGGTAATCCAAAATATATCTAAATAATACTCCATCTCTGTCGATAAAAAATCGCCCTCGAGAGTCTCTAAGAATGCGTTGATGTCCACTGAATAACGCTGCAAGGAGGGATTCTGGATCTCGTAACAATGTCGTAAGTGAAGTCGTATAAAGTTGGCCACCGACGTTCAATTCAATAACTGCAGGCAAACCATGCTCCGGGTTACTAGATTTACGCGAAGACTGCATGTTTTTCGATTTCTATCAGCAAAGCAACAAAGCAAAAGTCACTATGAATGAAGCATGTAGCCTTGAAACACTTGCTCTCCAAAAATTCTTGATGTTGATAAAATTGGCTTTCTATTTCTCTTTAGGAGTTGTATCAGCTATTGAAGGCCTCTCTCAAGTCCTTCGGATCTGGAAGCCACGCAGGATAATTATGCGTTAATAACGACGACAACTCAGAAAAAGATCTACCTCGCAGTAGGCCAAACTTAAAGATGAACTTGTAAATCTTTAAACCAAGCCAGAAGCCGAGCAGACAACCAATA
Source organism: Chrysaora quinquecirrha (assembly GCA_014526335.1). Lineage (NCBI taxonomy): Eukaryota > Metazoa > Cnidaria > Scyphozoa > Semaeostomeae > Pelagiidae > Chrysaora > Chrysaora quinquecirrha. The sequence goes on along the minus strand of JACTAT010000061.1, from coordinate 4,999,618 downwards.
ACATGTCAATAATACTTTTTAGGCCTTCTTGTTGTGTTATAAGTAATTTTAAGCAATGGTTAAGTTTCTCTGAAACCTAGAAAAACTTACCAAAGAGCAGGTTGCGTTTCGTATTGAATCAGTTCACTTGAAAAAACAGCCTCAGAAGAAAACAATGTGAGCAAAAGTGATCTACAATTCCAACGTAATCAAGAAACATCAAACAGCAGCTGACCAACACTCGCGATTTGAGTTTACACAGAAAACAGGGGGACCACATGCACACTTCTGTGTTTGGTATAGCTGCTGTACATTATGCTGGCCAAGATAAATAATTTTTCAAAGAAACCTGCTAATTCTGCTCAAGAAATTAATTAAAAACGCCATAGCGAAATCTGTCGCGGTTGCTATATTCATGAACGTTATATATCGACAGTCATATTGTCGGAGAGTTGAAAGTCGTCAAGCAAATGTCAATAGAGCGAAGTTACGACAGATTCAGATGTCGTAATGTGAACGAAATCTGCGTTACGAGCAGTAGCGTAGTGAAGTGACAGAGAGGGCAATTCCTGATGGGAGCCAAGGCAATGGCACGCTGAATTCGAAGTAAAACTAAACGTATAAAGTCATCGCAGACCGGCCTGGAAACCAGAAAGTCAACAGATTTTGACAGACGATTTCACAATTCAGTATACAGTACAAGACAGTTACCACGACGGGTTGAAAATAATTAATGTCACGATGGACTAAAGGACAAAATTTGCAGAGCAAAAAACAACACGTTTCCTTGCTCTCCGCTCAAAAATTAACCTTTAAGGTCAAATTAATCTGTGTTCAACGCCGATGGGCCTTTGTGCCAATCAACTTGAATGGGGCTGGACTTAAGACAATACAGTTTAGCAGTTTTCTCAATCCATTTCTAACCAAAGTAGCCCCGACCCGAATACAAATATAGATAAAAACAAGGGGTTTAACCGCGGTTAATTACCCACGGAAGAGATTGCTATGGTTCATGGGAAGGGCACATGTTTGAGGACAATGTCCCGGATGATAGAATAGACAAATTCGCAAGCACAAGGCAGACCTTCCCCAGTCAATATTATCAGTGCTTGGTTTACAGTGGTTTTCAAACTTCCTAACAAAGTTTTCGTTTTAGGGTATTCACCTAGAGGGGGGGATCGATTTAAGAATAAAATGCAGAGAAAAATTCACCAGTGACACAGGGGGGTTCTTGGTTAACGTTGAGTGGGGGTCTTGGGCATATTCAAAATGGTACCGTTTGCTGGAATAATTTGTACGAGAATGGCACGATTGGATAGACCAATTTCTTCATGATACTCTTGGAAAGACTGATATTGAAAAATGATAAAATTGGCTAGATTCATTTCCAACCCATTCAAGCCAATTCAGAAGGTGACACCCTCGCCTGGACTACTGAAGCGGAAAGGCCTGCATTGTCAAATACAGTATGATACCCTTATCGAGACCAAAATAGCGAATATGCATACATACTCTTGGCTAGACTAGAACTTGGAAAAGTAGTGTAGGGGAGCTTCATAGGGGGAAGGTCAAAGAACCTTAAAACCGCCAATTTTTTCCCTAAAAACCGTAAGACTGCAAACCGTATATAACCTCAACTAGTATATAACCGTGAGCGCGGCACATTCACAGGTACCTTTACCTTTGAACCCCCCACGTGCAGTGAAAGAATTTTAACGTGTTCAGCAGAGGCGAAAGCTTCTTTTGAAAGAAACAGTGACCGACAGGAGATAGAATTGCCGAAACATGATCCAAGCACACACTTACATTCGACAGATGTTATCATTGAAACATGATTTTATACAAAACATGCTCCTTCACAGCGACGGAAACACTTCCCCGTACTTCCATGGAGACGACATTAAGTTTTCAGACAGGCTGCTCTAGGTTTAGATAATGATCAATTCCCAGAAGCGTTGCGCAAGTGTTGTTCGAACGACAGCAGGTCAAAATCGATCTAATCGACAACACTGACGAACTGGGCATTAGTTCTCGCTCGCGGGGACAATCTGACATACTGGTCGCTCAATACAACCACACATTAACTTTGCAATGAACAATGAAGAATCCCAAGCACAGTTCTAATGCAGTTTGATGTGAAATGCAATTTTAATTTGGGTGTGAGTTAATGGGTTAATGTGGGTTAATGTGGGAGTGAGTGTTTCCCTGTCTGGGATGTCCTTTTTCGGTCTTTGTAAAAAACGGTGAGGCTTCCTATGCCTACAAAGTTAGACTTCGTCAAGATCTGTCTCATTCCCAATCGCAAAATGGAGGATACGTTCGTTACGATCTTCAATGGCTTGCATACAAAGCCTTGCAGGAAAAACGGGATTTTCTTCAGCAGCAAACTCCAAACATTGCTCTGCATTATCGGATTTCTAGCACTCTTTCCTTTGGGACGTAGCCCACCTTACTCCCAACCAATCTTAGCCTCATATCACGACAAACCAATAGCCGGCATCCAGACTTAAAATGTAGCGCAACATGCTCAACAAATAGCAGCGAGGGGCAGGCAAAAATTATTTGATGCCATGAATGCTTAGTTCTGCAAAACTAAGTCAACCTTTGTTGCACTGACCGGGGTTTTTTTTGTCCTTGTTGCCTTCCATTGGTTGGCAGCAAGAGAAACACGGAAAAGAAAAGTAGAAACCCAGTTACTCAAAAAATAATTTGGTTAAACTTTGCCTCGAAGCGTCTAACTTCGGTGTAGACTTTTGTTACAACGTTAACGAAGCTCTATCTGTGCACTTAGGCCACTCCACTCAATCATGTAAACGATGGTTGCTAAAGTTTGTTATTTCTTGCTGCTCTTGCAGAGTGGTCCTACAAGACACACTGTTACTTGTTCAATAGTGAAAAAAACTGTCTTTTCGGTTGATCCGACACTTATTTTCCTTGCAGCTATTTGCAAAGTGTGGTTATAGTGCGACCATAGACTATGGTGGGACAGAAGTCATAAACAAAATTTCCTGCATGTCCAGCAGTAGGCAAAGCATGCAGGGAAACAAGTGACTGGAGCATGTGACTATTTTAGGAGAGGAATAACAGAATCAAACAATTTGTGTTCGAAGAGTTTCCTGGATTTATATTCATAGTTGAGTTATAAGATAAGTTTTCATCGAGGTTGGAAAGTATCAATGACTTTCCGCGGGATTTTTGTTATTACTTTATTTTGAGTAGGCTGTTATTTCTAGCTTTTTCAGCTAATGTAGGCCTACTATGCATGCATGCCACATCCAGGCATCGGACCCCTAGTTTAACGTCACTTCCGAAGGACAGCAGAGTGAGTTCTTTAGTCATCTATCTGGAAAGTCACCCATCCAGATGTTGACCTCACACGACCAAGCTTAACTTCAGCTGTCTAAAGAGAAATGACTGAGAAGCTTGGCCACCCACTCAGGAAGGTGATATACATATGTATGGATAGAAGGGGTGTAGTTCACTGTCAAAATCTTGGTCGTATTTGCTGCAGTGAATCGAAAAAAGGTACCCAAATGCAGAAGTTCTTCCTTGGACTCGTGTGACAAAATATAAAAATATCAAACACGCTTGACCTGAAAAAGCATGGATTGCTAAAAAAAGCTAGGTTTATTGGTTTGTCTTTTTCAATGAAGACATTATTTGCTGCCAAAAATGAACATGTTCAATCAACTGATCCGAAATGTTACCCAGCACTTTCAACATGTAACTCGTACACTAACAAATGTTCAACAGCTATCGGCCAGTGGTCAATGAATGCCCAGAGGTCGGTTGGCGAGTAACCACATTTCTTGGAAAATAACAAACTGTGTCTTCAACTCTTCATTTACAGTAGTAGAAATACTAAACACCTTGACACTCAAATATTAGCTGCTACAAAAAACATTAAAAAATTCTTAAAACAAATTCACCCCGGGTAATGTATGTGCAGTACAGTGGCGGATATTTAGTATACAGTGGAGGGATATCATCAGTACGATAGAGGATATTCAGTACAGCGGAGGAAAATCATCAGTACAGTGGAGGGATATCATCAGTACGGTGGAGGATATTCAGTACAGTGGAAGGATATCATCAGTACAGTGGAGGGTAATCATCAGTACAGTGGAGAGTAATCATCAGTAGCTACAGTGGAGGGATATCATCAGTACGGTGGAGGATATTCAGTACAGTGGAAGGATATCATCAGTACAGTGGAAGGATATCATCAGTACAGTGGAAGGATATCATCAGTACAGTGGAAGGATATCATCAGTACAGTGGAGGGATATCATCAGTACAGTGGAGGGTAATCATCAGTACAGTGGCGAGTAATCATCAGTACAGTGGAGGGTAATCAGTACAGTGGAGGGATATCATCAGTACAGTGGAGGGTAATCAGTACAGTGGATGGATATCATCAGTACAGTTGAAGATATTCAGTACTGTGGAGGGATATCATCAGTTCAGTACTGTCAGTACTAAAAACCCTCTACCGTACTGATTATAACCCTCCACTGTTCTGATGATATCCCTTCACTGTACTGAATATCCTCGACTGTACTGCACATCCTGAACTGTGCTGCAAATACATTACCGGGGTGAAATGTGAAAAAGAAAACAAGGAAACTAAGCAGGGCTAATCAAGTGAAAGAGCCTTCAGAAGCACAATATTGGAATCTTTTCGAACCAAGAGTATCAAATGAGGCCAGAGTATCTCGTGAACATACAGAAACGCAAACAGCTTTTAACTATTTTGGAAACTTTGAACTTTCGTTTGAACCAGATGATTCTAAGTAGATGAATTCTCACGGTTAACTGTCTATCCAGCAGAGCCATTCAATCTTCGACGAAAAATTCTCAATCGATTTATGTCTGTTAAATCAAAAAGCTATTTAATGAGCGAGAGACCACAGATGTCATGAATTTCTTCTGAGAATCAAACAGGTTCATTTGAAGCTATTTTTCATCATTTAAAATAAATTCACCTCAACTTATTACCTAGCAAATGATAAACCCACTTTGATGATCTTTTTCAGTCTGACAGTCAGCGTCAAAATATACAAGAAATTGACCAATCATGCAGTTTTACAAGAAAATGGTCTCAATTAAGATTATCTTCTGAGAATCCTGAGAGTCCTTTCCTGCGAGTCTCCGGATAATCTTCTTTTTTATGTAGTCTTGCCGCTTAGGTTTTGCCTAGCTTAATTCGATAACTCACGCTAACGAATCTATATGCACTACTGTGGTGGATACGCACTACTGAAGTGGTACTTTGCGTACTGTGGTGGGAACACGAGAGTAATCCTTTTCTACAGAAGTGCAAATGCAAGAAACTTAAAGTTAAACGTATAGGCCAGTTAAAGTCATTCCTTGAGAAAATCGTTAGGTTAAAGATATTCATAGAGTAAAAACAACATATCGTGGCAACAATATGATGAGGATAAAGATATATAGTTGCTGATAATTGCAGGCATTTAGTAGACGATTCTGCAAAAGACTGCGTCTGAGGCATTGCTCGGTTTGATGAGCGATAACTATAGGACTCAAGTAATAAGTCTACATAATCATATAACGATGCCCCCTAACCCCATCTTGCAGAATCTTTAGAGAAGCCATCACTGGTATACAAGAGCAACAAAACGTCATTTACCAAAATACGACTGAGATCAGTCCAGATTTTGAATATTTACTGCGTATATATCTTACTGTGACTGAATCCAGAAGCGAGTAAAAGGACCCTACTTCATTTCTGCTACCAGATACAGAGGTGGGTGCGACTTCCACCTCTGAACTGTCTTTATTGTCATACCTATCAACAAGGTACATCGGAACTAAAGAAGCTACCAGAAGAAGCTACAATTATTTAGTCTGGAAATATTCGATTAGAGGTTTCGCCCCGAGGCTTGGAAAGTCGTTGCTATCAACATGCTACCATTAATAACTTAAGTTAAGTTGCTGTTTTTGAGTCTAGGATTACTCAGTCGACTTTACACTTTACCACTGGTCTGTATGAGGAAAGATCGTGGTTCGAACCCACAACATTTTCGTTGTGAGTCCTGCACGCTTACCAACTGTGCCATAGAGAAAACAATGAGGCACAACCTACAAGTCAACATCAGTTGTATCTGCTAGGTGCTCCAGCTCCGGCCTGCGTTAAATAAAGATTGCTTATTTGTCGGAACCAGTCAATACCCAACAATTCAAGTAAAGAACATGAAATAGTCGAAGAGTGACAGAAAAGGGTATGCGGTAAAAAAGGCAATAGAAAACATGACAAAACGGGTAACTCTTGAGCCCCAGGAAAATTAAGTTTCTTAAAAACGAAAACATCGTTCAAATTAAAATACACATTCAATAAAACATGTGGCAATACGAGTGGCCTAACAAAAACAGTTCATCGGACACTGTAAAATGTACATGACTTACAAAGGTGTCCTAAATTATACAATAACAAAAAGTTTCACAAATTATATTCACGTTCGTTTAAATGAGTTTACATGAAAACTCTGACATAAAATATCAATCCAAACCTTTTTCTATGCTTTGAATTTCATCTTAAGCTTGTTGTGCTTGAACACCAGGCGCTAGCCTCGAAATGAGCCCAGTAAAGGAGTACAGAAGCCGCCTTGCAATGCCTGGGCATCTCGGGTGACACGCCATTTGTTCGATACCAATGCGCATTTGTTGAAACATTAATCTAAAAAGGCAAGTATACAACTATACAGTTTTTTTAACAAAAACAATCTTTTCAGAGAAAATTCTGAATTAAGTTCTTCTTCACCAGCCTGGATTAACAAAGAAAATCGAAGGAACTCTTTTAGAAACTTTTCTGTACTGGGTAATTTTTGTAGTTTTCTTGGAGAAAACGCACTACTTCGGACCCCCCCCCCCCCCCCAACCAGCGTGAGACTTGTTAGTGTTATAAAAAACGCAGTAAGAATTTCGAGATACCTACTCAAAACGGAATGAAGCATTTTTTATCATACTGAATACATACACTCTTTTTTTAAAGCAAAATTTTGTAAGAGCACCAGCCTTTGGCGCTCTTTGGCCTTAGAACAAAGTAAGAATAAGCTAAGGCTGGCCTTTTCACAAGGCCTAAATATTGGGAGGAATATGAAAGTAAGACAGTCAGACTGAATGTAAAAAGCAAGCGAACAAAGAAATAGAAAAGAATGCTGCATTTTAAAATAAAACCAAGCAAAACTCATGACATTCAGGAACAAATATTACTGTCTAAGTAATCGAGGAATTGAGAACAGACTGAGAACATTTCAGGCTTAAGAAAGGCAAAAACTACAGATCAAAATTTCCTGGTTCTTATAAAAAAAGAGTGTAGTTCTGACATGAATATTGGAATGTCTCCTCGTGTTGTTTTCCCATTGACTAAGGGCTTCACCAAAGGGTTCAAGGGATGGGTATAGTGAGAAGGTTACTTGCAAGCCATCTACAACAAAGCTGTCCTCTTGTAGTCAACATATGGATTTTTAATTGAATAACTTTGAAATTAATGAACATGCTTGACCGTGATGATGACAATGAGTAAGTACGAATTCTAGTTGTTTCTTATTAAGAATTTATAGATTTTGACAGATCTCATCCAATACAATGTATAGTGATGTTTAAAAACAGCCCGCCTCCGCACCCGCCCATATTGAATGTTTTTCATTTGTTTCTCTCCTAAAACAGCGAGTCGAAGATGCAGCTGGCCAGTTTGTCTTTTTACTAGAATATAATTTAGATTATAGTGTATGGAGTTTTTACACTTTAATTTTACGGACTTTTACATTTACATTTTTTAACATATTTAAGCACGGTAGCCCCGTCAATCGATTAGGACTGCTTTTCAGGGGGCCGTGACATATAACTAGAGCTACTGACAAGAAGATTCTGATAATTATTCAAATTTTGTTGTTTAATTTTTTCTTAAAAGTGGCAATAAAGGGTGCTTCTTATAAATCATGTTCAAGTTGATTCCAGAGCTTAGCTCCTCGAAAAGATATAGCAGTTTGCCCGTTGTTAGTTTTCCTTAATGGCAATTAAAGGTCACTTTTGGTGTTTCTCAATTATCTGTAATTTCTCGTTGCCTTTTTGACAAATAAGTTAGAGAGGTACTCAGGTGCAAGACCATGTTACATTAGAGAGTACCATGCAAGACCATGTTAAGTTAGAGAGGTACTCAGGTGCAAGACTCTACTAAATGAGTATCGTATTTAGTTTTATGTCATCTGTTCTAAAAAACAGCGTCATTCTATATTCACACTTGCATGTCATTTTCGAGATGTCCCAAACCTCAAATGCGATGAACAGCGAAAAAAAATTGGGCGTAAAAGCTTGTTCGTCGGACACTCCTTAGAGTATAAACATCAGAAACAGACCGATGCAACTGACTGCAGGTCCAAACTAACAGCCAGTCAAAATAAACCAATCAGAAAGAGAAGCCGGATCGGCTTCCTGTTTTAAAACACCAAACATCTTGCGATATATAGCGGGAAGACAACATAATTCATTGCAAAGTCCAAGTGAAAATGAACTCTTTCTTTGCCCACACAGAACCGGCCTATTGGCCCGTTGGCTTTGCCTCCGATTTAGCCAACTACTTCGGTCCTTTTCTGACGTTTATACTCTTATTAGTGTCAGAAGTAAAAAGCATTTATGCACTATGATTCTGCTTTCCATTGTGATTCACACACCTGTTTTTCGCCAGCTACGTCGTCATGGATTCGGAAAAAATAACCTCAGGTTAAATACTGTGTGCTTAATCCATCGCTTCAGTCGTTCAGTGTGACAAGAACTCGTGGTTGCAGCAAGCAAGCGATCTCTATTTGTTAATGCAGGCCGGAGCGTAATGCTGATGTGGACCAGACTATGTGGAATCGGACAGATGGACGGAACTGTACTGTAGGTTTTGTGGAAAGTGGTCTCCACGAGATTCGAACCCATCATTTGCAGATGAAGAGCTGAATGCCTTGATCACGTAGCCAAACCATCTTCCCCAGTTTGCCTAAATGTCAATGTCAGGGGGTAGGAATAAACATGTCCTCCTTGGTAGCAAATTTTCAGAAATTTATCAGCTGGGAGAACACTCCTAGAGACCAGAGAGTATGCCAGATCATGTCGTACTCGATTTATCTATCAACGAATACTTGTATAAGTGACGAGGGGCTATAACTTGTGTAATAAACTAATATGTGGATAAAAGGGGGTGAGTGAGTTTTAAAACAACTAAAATAAGCTTTACCTTGAATAAGGGTTCCTCCTAGATGTATATCTCAGCTGAACGAAGCGATAATAGAAGAAAGGCACTAGAAAGCTAGCTTGTCCACTGAAAAAAAAAACAAGAAATTTATAGACAGTAGCTAGTAGTTGACCAAAACAAAAACAAAATCAGATTCTTGTTAATAAGAAATCTACTAGATAACTATTTTCTGAGAGTTCTTATGGTCGTCCAACCCAAAACACTCAATTCGGGATAGCTAACTTTAGACCATATGGATGCCCTTCCATCAACCTGAATCACTGAGGGACCGGTCGTAAAGTATCTACAAGAGGGGGGCGGAGGAAATGATGGGGGTTAACAAAAAAAATTTAAGTTTTCTTGAGGGTATATTGCAAAACTTAACATATTATGAGGGGTACGAAATTTTTTCAAAACTTGAACAATTAAAAAAAAGATAGAAAATATTGTAACACTCAATTAATCCAGTTTGGCATATTAAGTACAAAAATTTGGTCAGAGGTAAACTGTCAGCAGATCTTCACTATATGAGGAGCTGCTATTGTCCTCATCACCTCTTAAATTATGTTCCATCCCTTACAAGACCACAAAGCAAAATTTCAAATGACTAACAAACAATGACCGACCGTCGATTGCCGAAACTGAACCACTAATCCTTGACGGGAGAGTGATGGTTCTACCCCTGATCGGCAGTAGATGGAGCTGAGTAGGCCTAGAACTACTACTGGCATAAGAGGTACATATGCGATCCACTACATTAATGTTTACATAGAAAGCAAGCACTGGTTTGCAATGCTAGATAAATCAATTTTTAGGTACGTATTTCTTTGTTCTATCTCTCGAAGACTTGAAATAAAAATTACTTGGAGTGCTTCCGTGTTAGTGAACTATTTCTAAAGTATTTAGCATTTGGCAATTTCTCAGCTATATCACAGTTAGCAGAGAAATTGACAAAAATACACATTCTAATTTCTCAATTTGGCTATAAGGAAGTGTGTTTAATTGACAAGAAATGATAAAAATAAAAGGTTATCAAATTGAGCATTTATGATTTAACCATTTGCCCATTTTCCCTATCTTTCTTCCAATGTCACAATATTTGCAATATTCGTGGGAAGTGAGTTGCTTACCTAAACAGCATTAAGATGGTAACAGGCATCATCATGATTTCTGAACTTGCAATAAACTGTAGCATTGCTTGCTGAGTTTCTCGATTTTCTACTTTTTGAACAACCAGACGGATTCTAATTATAAACAAAAGAATTATTTCAGTTAAAACCTAATACCGCATTCACACTGCAATTTACACTGGTTTAAGTTAAACCGGTTTGACAAATGTTCAGAAATGCGAATTGATTTCATTGTTTGAAACCGAACCTAGTTTTATTTGATAAAGCTGGATTAATCACGTCAGTGTGAAAACGGCATACACTCCCCCACAGGAAGCCCAAACTGGAATGTGTCGTAAAAGCAATTGAAACACAAATAGCATGTGTTACATATAAAAGCATTTAATTGAATTGTACTGGCGTCACATTTGGGACATTGAACTGATTAGGAGCATTGAAGTGAATTGCTATAGTGTTGACTATTTGTATTCTTTATAATATATACCCCCTTGAAATTTTCAGGAAAATATTTCTTCATAAAAAATTTTATCATAACAATAAAATATAACCTTTTCTGCTCTGAAACAGCGTGATATTTATCGCTATTTTAGAAAACAACTCCGAAAATTTTTTTGCCTTCTTTTGAGCAGGTACTGCTTCGAAGTTTTCTTGATTTTTTTCATAAAAACAATAAAATAAACTTTTAGTTCTCATTTAGGGTGAAAGCCCGTGAAATAGCGATCATTTTCATGCTCGATTTCATTCATAAGAAGGCCGAGGAGCTTCTGTGAATTGCCGTAAAAAATTCTCAGATGTCGGCCATCTTCCAGAAAAACGTCGCGCCGACCCAGGCTTATTTGGAAAGGTCTATTACATAACCGAATCACGTGCTATCCGACTCATTTCTTTGTCTTCAATTTGTCTGAGTGGCAACATCAATGAAAGGATGTACATGGAGGGAGATTTGACTATTTAAACATGTCGGAAAGACGGAGCCCGCGAGGAAATGTCTCAACAAACCTGCAGTGTAATCGCATTAAGAAGTACACAGTGAAGACTAGAAGCACCGAAAACACACAACTCAACCAAGTCAAGAGGCTCAGCCAATCAAATCAGGCGTCAAAAGATGCGAAAATTGATGTTACCGAAGTATGGCTGTATTTGTCGATATTTTCTGTGTGCAGCAGGTTTAGATAACTAGTAGGATTTAAAAACGTAATAATGAGGATATTTCCCAACCGTCTTAGCAGCTCTAAGGTGGCACGTACTAATGTTGCATCTGAAACTGGGAAGTTATGAGTAACATAATTATTACTTACTTTTGCACGATTCCACTATCCGATCCAAAAGCCTGAAATGACAAAAATGTTATTAGATAAAGCACTCTAGGAACTTCATTAACGTCTCAATCTCACTTGGCTGACTGACCTCGTTTCGATGGTTATTTGTTGTTGCTGTTGCTCGTGTTGTTGATGTTAGCTTAGGACCCCACCGATAGTCAAATGTGGACAGTGCAGTGTCTCAAGAGTATCCTATTACCTTAAGTATTATACTGCCTGCTGAGATTTTAACATAAATGTCAACTTCATTGACTTATAATTCAAGTCATAGTTTTCGCTTCTTACACGAACGTTCTCGCAACTAACCCTCAGCACAAAGATGCATAAACTTCCTGAAAAACCTTGGCAAAATTTTTAGGGAAAACCGCATACTCTTTGTGCTATTCCGCGGCAGCATGGTCCAGTAAATCAATATTGTCTGACCTGCATTGTTCGATCGATTGGTAAAAACCTCATAATAAAACTCTTTTCAATAATGTCAATCGGGATCATGGTCCAGAATATGAAATTCTTAGTCCGTTCTTAGTTCAATCAGGAGTGCATCGTTCGGAATTCGGTAAATGAGTGCCCAAGGTACTCATTCGTTTTAAAATTTCCGTTCCAAAGCACAACCTGCAGGCCTATCTAAACCGTTTTTTGATTGGCTTCTTGATTTCTTAGTTTAGCCTAAGGTGAATATTTTACAGTCTTTTAAAAAGTTTTTTGCAATAGCCTAGACCTGCTCGAGATAACTTCTAACAGAGTGGATAGGCAATATGCTCCCTGTTTCCGCAAAGTATGAGCTCGCAAGACAAATCTAGGACTATGACAACCCCAATCCTTTCTCTCGGTGTGACAAAACTCGTGATTCCTTTTGGCCCTAATTATAGAGAGCTGGCGACTTTGCTTATTCACAACTCAAGGGAATTTTGCATCAGCGGAAATTGAGCCTACAGTCACAACTTCTGGGTCAAACTTCCTTACAACTTTGCCTTCAACTTATATACCTTGCGCAGTTTTTGCAATAGCTAGATTTGAAACTATGGCGTTCTAAAGCCAGGCGTATGTCGACGTACGATACGTTAGAACTTGCATCAACTAGTAACTGCTAACTTATATCGACACGTAAACAGCCAGTCAGAACTTATAGGATACAGTTGAACGCAGTCGCAGCGATCATGCCCACTGCAATTGACGGGAATCAGCTGTCAACTAATCGCAGAAGAAGAACATGTCCAACTTTCTGAAACTGTGCACGCTGAATAGTTACCATCAAAAAGGAACCAAATGCCAACTAGCTGCCAGAGCGGTTATGTCCTTATCAGTTGTGATAATTATAGTTCCAAAAAATCACCAATTAAGTCGATATAAGCCTGGCCTAACCTGGCTGATCCAAGTAAGAATAAGAATACAATATAGATGAAAAAGTATAAAGAAATACTTACATCAAGTACTTTGCGACTGAAGGTAGCAGCATGTAAAATTGCAAACATAGTAATTGGAATCAAAGCAACTGAAAAACGTTAAGGAAAATTACATTTTTAAGGAAAATTACACTTTTAAAATACCAACACCATGGAAGATGTGTTCAGTTGCCAAAGATAACACCAAAATACCCCAATTAAGCACCAAAAACGTTTCATAATACCCAAACATCGTAATAATTATTCCAAAAAGCCTTTTAGCTAAAATTATCGTTCAGGCTCTAGTAGACTTATTATCCCAGTTGTCACTGCCACCACCTTAAATCACTTGTTGTTATTTAGTAGTAAACAATAGACAGCTTAAAACTCCAGAACACATCGAGAACCAACTATCTAAAAGACTGACGCGCCTACATCCAATCAGATTGCAGGATTTGATTAGCTGTACATTAACTCACTCTCTGTGATGTCATTTTTCATTGGATAGAATAATAGAAAGATATCGAGCAAATCAATGAACTGCAGGCAGGCAATTGTGAATGCTATGCTATTTTGATCAAATTATTTGAATTTGAGTCGGGTATTTCAATAGGCAGTTTATGAGTAGTAGCCCCAGCATCAAGCAATTAGCAAATAGCAGCAACGGCGAAATAATATAGTAAATCTAAGGCTGTAACATCGTCCGTCTCATAGGAGTCCTTCATCAACGTCAGGTGCCGTCTGCCGAGGGAAAATCACTTTCCTTAGAACTGGAGGAGATTTTGGGGATTTACACAAAAGAACAAAAGAATTTCTTGAAAATTATTAAAGGATTTTCAAAATAACAATAGGATTTTCCAAAAAGTGGATATTTTTGGAGTGATTTGCCCCTTGTCGTCTGCTCTACCATTGCTCTACCATTGCTAACTCTGCATTGCATTCGCGAAACGCGCGCTGTGTAGAACATTTCAAATGTGCTCGCAAATGTGGACTCCCATTGACTAGAAAGACAAACAAATTTGTAGAAGTCATCCATGCGAGTTACTTACAGCCGTAGTTCGCCACTATGTCAGATCACCCGCACATGTCATGACGGTATATGTCATTCAAGTTGCCAGCCTTGGTGGTGTTCTACTCTAAGCAGGTTGGCTCTAGGCAGTAAGGCTGTCCAGTTCTCTCTATGCAGTGCAATGCTTCTGGCTTCAGCATAAAATTCTTTCCCAACCATTCCTTAATGTTTTTGGACCATGTTGACCTTGGCCTGCCTCTTCCTCTTATCTCTTTTAATTTTCCTTCTAGGAGAAGACTTTGAAACCTTCTAAGCACTTAAGCAGCATTACTTTTTAACATGGTAATAAGGGCGTTTCATATTGGCAGCTAACACTGGAAACAACCATATATATACTGAAGAATGAGAGATGAAAAAACGACTGAGTAAGGAAGGATACGTGTAGCAGGATTTGCCATCAGAAACAAAACACTATATGCCAAATAATGGAAAGCATCTTCTTGCACAAGTTGTAAGAAGTATGCTCTACTAAACTGGAACCTCTACAAAAATAAGGTTAATATAATACATAGATTAGCATAAGATTATTCAGAAAATTTGGCAAATTGCAATAATCATATAGAATGCGAAGTCCTGATCTCAGCTGAAGGTGCTGTGGCGTTGTGGTGTAATCCAGCTGACTCATGGTGTCAGAAGCTCAGTGTGGTCAGGGTTCGAGCCCAGCCACGGTAGCGTCACGACCAGGTTTGAGGTCTCGATTAGTTAACCTATTACTGAGATCCTAGCGACTGGGGCTAAAACACCATTTCACCTTCACCTCAGCATATTTAGGATGGTTGAAGCTTTTGGAAACATGATAGCAAGGTTGCCATTTAATACACATATCCGTGCAGTGCTTTGCTTTTATATTTTGATTATTATTAGAAAAATCTATCTTGCAGTTTCCTATTTCTTGTTCTAAACAGTGTCAGTGGAAAACAGACTAAAGCACAGTAAATCAAATTATTTCTGCTCCTTTGCCAATTTTATACCAAATGCCCAAAACCAATTAAAAGGTTCCTAGTTACAAGTACATGATAAAGGTACATCTATCAAGGTCTCAAGCACGCATCTGTGCAAAGTGATATAACAAGTGGTTCATGGCTTTCAAGCTCAAGGAGGATTACAAAAAAGTATTTAAGAAAGATGAAGCAAAATGGGAATATATAACAGTGAACAACAAGGAAATGGAAAATGATAAGGAAATGATGTATATTGGGTCTTTGATTACTGATGATTATTATTTGCAGACTTGTGCAGACAAATGGAGACAAATGGATTGCCACAGTGGTCAACTGAGTACTCTCCATTTGATGATGATGATGATGCAAGAAAGAAGCATAAGAGCAAAATCATACTTACAGGAAGCCTTTGGTGAAGACGTAAGGCAGAAATTGTGGCACAAGATAGAATTACTCTTCGATAACAATTGAAACTAAACTGGGCTCTGTAACAAAATAAATTATATGTAAACTAAGTACACATAGAAGAGGCCCCCAAAGAGGGTGCAAAATCATGTGATCACGTGCGATTTTTCAACCATTCACCCAATCACACATGATAAAACTTCATTTTCACCTGCATACAACTTAGGCATTGCATCTTGAGCAGCATCAATATTCAGGATGTTTAACTTCATATATCTAAAGGATTGGCTTTAAAAATTCTTTCCAGGACAAGTTTATAACAGGGAATAAAGGGAATACACATATTTTAGGGGACATAAATTAATTCATCATATGAGAGAATGACAATGCTGACAATGCTTGATGGATAAAAGGGCATTCCTGCATTCAAGCAACCTCTCAATTATTTCGCCATTTGGGCATTCAACCCAGAACCGCTTGGACGGGCCTCATAGAATTTTATTCAACTGATTACTTTAATTATTTTATCATAAGACATGGCTTATCATCTTTTTCCTGCAACTTTTTATTCACAATTTCAGAGAGTTGAAGAGATTGCCCCAAATTGTGATAAAATTAATTGAACGAAGTTTGCTGCTCACCCCATTATCGGAACAATGAAGAAAAATGTACAGCCAATTGCATAAAGTCTAAGCATCCAGAGAGCAGTGTCATATTTATTTTGAAATAAGATTGCCTGAAATGTAAAACATGCAAACATAAGAAAAGATAAGTTTTATATTGAATTTAAACTGACTACAGTGCAACAATATTGAATAGAGTTGTCTTAACTGAAGAGTCCAATTTAGAAAACAAACTCTTGCTGTCTACACATGACCTGCCTTTTGGTTTTGATGCAGACAGAATGGTAAATGCTTAGCCCTAATCATACAGGGCTTTTTTTTATCGCAAATAGCCGGGGAGAATGTCTTCCATCCCCTCCAGAATTTGCTTTCCTGTAGAGTTAGAGCAATGAAACCTGGCACAGGCATGGGTCAATGTATCAGGAGTAACGTTGGTAAATTGGGCTTCTCCCACTACTATTATGACATCATTATGACATCATAATCAAACCATGCTATCGACGTCGGTCAAAAATCTACCTTCCTTGATATCAATAAAAATCCAAAACTTTCTTTACATTCTTTTGCTAGTTACTATCTATTACCTTGCAAAGAATCAGTCAATTCTGATAAGATTCACTGATAAAAATAGGCATTTATATGTGGTTTTGGCATGACCGCTTCAATAAATGAATAATAAAGCTATGACTAAATATATACTGTTGAATAACGAAAAATTAACAGAAAGAAGTTTGTCAAACCTTTACAGCTGGCCAGCCAACGTCTTCATTGCCTCTGTTTCCAGCTGTTCGTTGATTCTCGTCGTCCGCCATTTTTGTCAAGCTCAAAAAAATGAACGCAATCAGTGCTCCCACTCAGCGTCGGAGAGTTTTACCTACAGCGCATGCGTTTTTCCCCTACTTTCCCCTACGCCTGTTTTCTTTAATTTCCCCTACTTACCCCTACTTTTACCTACTTTTCAATGAAATCCCCTACAATTCTGCAAGAAAATTCCCTGGTTTCTGCCTCGGAGGTTTCGGAAACTCCTTATAATCGAGTAATTGATGAACTGTTGCACAGCGGCAATTGTTCCTTTATAGTGGTTCTTAAAACAAAGTTTAAGACAAGGACACCTTGCCCCCCACGGGAGCCATTGAGATGACACTTTGCTACAACACTGGTGCTTTGTTCACATAGAAATTGCCGCTCAAGGTGAATGACACAGCAATATTGACCGTGTGTGAAAGAATTGATCGATTCTGTAACGAAAAGGGAATGGTTTTAGTCGCATTGAAAAGACTAATCAAGAATTCCCTACAATTTCTATGAATTTCCCCTACAGCTACCCATTTTCCCCGTAGGTTTCCCCTACTCCCTACAACAACCTGTTTTCCCCTACTGTAGGGGAATTCCCCTACGAGTGGGAGCACTGGAACGCATTGCAGTTTTGGAGCACAGGGAAACGAGAGGACACGAGGGTACTTTGTTGGGCACTTCTCCACACTTTTGGCACTTCTCGGTCGGGTTCTCGGTACTGATCTACTGATTGGTGCTTGTTGGTACTTTGTGGTACTTCTCAGTACTTTGCGGTACTTCTCGTACTTTTGAGGATACTTCTCAATACTCCTAGGT
The DNA here is from genome assembly GCA_014526335.1 of Chrysaora quinquecirrha. Lineage (NCBI taxonomy): Eukaryota > Metazoa > Cnidaria > Scyphozoa > Semaeostomeae > Pelagiidae > Chrysaora > Chrysaora quinquecirrha. The sequence goes on along the minus strand of JACTAT010000061.1, from coordinate 4,981,921 downwards.
ACTTTTGTCAGTATTTCTCAATAGCTCTTGGTACTACTTGATACTTACTGGTTCTGGTTGGTACTTTGTGGCAATACTCAATACTTTGTGGCACTTCTCAGTACTTTGTGGTACTTCTCGGTACTTTTATGGATACTTCTCAATACTTCCTGGTACTTGTGTCAGTATTTTTTAGTAGCTCTTGGTACTACTTGATACTTACTGGTACTGGTTGGTACTTTGGTGCACTTCTCGGTACTTTGTGGTACTTCTCGGTACTTTTATGGATACTTCTCAATACTTCCTGGTACTTGTGTCAGTATTTTTCAGTAGCTTTTGATACTACTTGATACTTAATGGTACTGGTTGGTACTTTGGTGCACTTCTCGGTACTTTGCAGTACTTCTCGGTATTTTGCGGTACTTCTCGGTACTTTTAAGGGTACTTCTTGATACTCGTTGTTACTTGTGTCGGTATTTCTCAGTAGCTCTCGGTACTTCTCGGTACTCATTGGTACTTGTTGGTACTTTGTGGTACTTCTCAGTATTTTGCGGTACTTCTCGGTACTTTTGAGGGTACTTCTTTCACTTCTTTATAATTCTTGGTACTTGTGTCAGTATTTCTCAGTAGCTCTTGGTACTTCTCGGTACATACTGGTACTTGTTGGTACTTTGTGGTACTTCTCAGTACTTTGTGGTACTTCACGGTACTTGAAAGTACTTCTCAATACTTTGTGGACTTCTCAGTACTTTGCGGTACTTCTCGGTACATTTGAGGGTTCTTCTCAATACTTCTTGGTACTTGTGCCAGTACTTCTCAGTAGTTCTTGGTACTTCTCGGTACATACTGGTACTTGTTGGTATTTTACGGTATTTCTCGGTACTTTTGAGGGTACTTCTCAATACGTCTTGGTACTTGTGTCACTATTTCTCAGTAGCTGTTGGTACTTCCCGGTACTTTCTGGTACTTGTTGGTACTTTGTGTTACTTCTCGGTACTTGTGGAGATACTTCTCAAGACTTTATGGTACTTCTCAGTACTTTCCGGTATTTCTCGATACTTTTAAGGGTAGTAGTTCTCAATACTTCTTGATACTTGTCAGTACTACTTATTGGTACTTATCAGTACTCTATACTGCAGAGTACTGAGAAGTATCACAAATAAAGGAGATGTTCCAAGAAGTACATTCAAGTACCAATAAGTACAACGGAGAACCACAAAGCTTTCACATGTACGAAGGGATATTGAAAAGTACCCTCAAGTGCCGAGAAGTACCAAGAGGTACTACGAAGTACTGATAAGTACCACAAAGTACTGATAAGTACCCCACAGTAGTGATTATGCTGCCCACGTAGGTAATTCCCGCATCATCATAGGTATTACCTTATATGTCATATGTAACATAGCCTTCGTTCATCCTAAGTTTACATTCCATATATAGCCAGTTTTTCTCACCGTTATAGCCTTTCATTTCATTCTTTATATGTAGAAAAATATTGCATATAGTTCACTTAGATTAAGTATAAAAGTAGGTAGATTTTAGTTAGTAGTTGTTCAGATTGAGATTCAGAATTCACGCAGAAAAACAGACTCATGTTTCTCTCTCTCGCTGGCACTCCGCGGCACAGAAGAAAAGCCTACCAAAGTTTTGGGTGAGATCGTTTCAAATTGTTCTTGTATAGTTAGATCTTATAGCTTAGCATTTATTGGTAATTCGTCAAAACCCACGTTTTACCAAATAGTTACCGCGGGGGTTCAAACTCCGACCTTGCTAAGCTTCTGACACCACGAGCAAGCTGGATTTCACGACGCCACAGCACAGCACCACCTCTAAAAAGGAAGCAAATGCCGAAGGGGGGTAAAACACGGTACCGTAAATCCTCGATTGTTAATAAAGAGCCCCTTATTATTGATACAAATACTATGAATTTTCCTCGAATAAGCCCCGATGGGGGCTTATTCTAGGAGAGGGCTTATTCGAGGGGGGGAGGGCTTAGTAAAAAGTTCAATAGTTCCGGTGTTTTTTCGACAGAAGAGAAGAAGGAAAAGGAGAACTTATCAGTACTCTAAAACAAAAATCAGCTGCTTGCCAACAGCCAATGGCTGATGATAATTGGTTGAATTGATAGTAAAACCTGTCAGGACTAGTTTTTTCAGTTTTCTTATTAGTTGAAAGATGCATTATAGACAAAAACAAATTCATAAATCCTTCGAATAATTCCCCATGAGGGCTTATTCGAGGGGAGGGCTTATTCACATTAAGGCACCAAGACAACGCAAAGCTGACCAATAATTATAATTTCTACTGGATCATGTCTGATACTATAATCAATACGTGTGTAATTTCTTGATCTTAAAAACAGAATATTGATATATGAATCACTGGTAACTATAGCTGCAGCTTGTGTAGAAATTTATAGATAAACTTAATTTCATTCATGACTTAAATGACGCTCGTTTCAGCCGCACAGCATAATCGCCGTCTTGTGCACTTTTGCGCATGCTCTTTAAGCCGATTTTCACAAGGCTGCTTTTTCCGCGCACAGCGGAGGGACTGTTGTTTTAGAAACACTGCACACTTCAAAAAAAAGATTTTCAAATTCAACTAGAAATCAAGGTATCAAGCGCCAAAGTGATAACGAACGACGCTGTGGCAAAAGTTTTCAAGCAATTTGATTTACATGCGCCCTCAGACGCTGCGAAAAAGTTGTCCAAACTTTCAAAACACGCATAACGGAGCGTCTATACTCGACCACGCAGATACAACATCCGCTCCCCCGCGCGTGGAATATCAGCCTAGTGGAAACGGCTTTCAACCGGCCGGCTTAAAAATGAGCAGGTGCAAGCTTTCACAGAATATCAGAGCATCAGAATATATAAAGCAATCGTAGTTGGCAAAGCGTATTCATTCAGAACAAAGCCATGGATGTTAATATCTGATCTGCTTATAAAGACTTCAAGCAAAACAAGGAGACATTTTTACTTCACGAAGGTAACTATTATTTATATCTCATATAGTTCCTACATCTACCTCGTTTTCTCGCTATTCTCGTTAGTTATATAGCGTATCTTTAAGTAGAACGGTACACCAACATATTGCACAACATAGACGAATTTTAGAACACGAGTCTTAGATCTAGAAATGTTTTCAAAGATGTTTTGTTTTCAAACTCTGTTCGGTTTCTAAGCAAAACAGAGGCCTACACTTGGTCTTTCGTCTTACTTCCAATTCATAAACTCCAGGGAGGCTCATTCTGCTACGAACACGAAACTCAAATTAAAACGTTTTTGAGTTTGAATTTATCAACTTCCATTTCATGTGGGTGTTGCGGGTTACAATGTTCTAAGAAATAATCGATTAAATTAGGCTGTGCCTCTGGTTTTGTTCTAAGACTACAATCAATTCTGTTATAAAAACCTCTAATAACACATCACAGATGAACTTTTCCCGAAAATGAGGAGACTACTTGAAAGGACTTCTGTAGAAGGCTAAAGTCTAAGAAACTATAACCGTTGTAGCTCCAACATTATACATCTTATGGCTTTCAAATATTTAAAACAAATGTTACTTCTCATTCTGATTATTTTACTTTTTTATTCTTCTCATTTTAAATAATACAATATCTACAACACACACTTTTTTGCCGAGCCTCGATTATTCTTAACAATTTTCGATTTTGAGCCTAAAATACTCTCAAAATTATTCTTAAATCGACAATGTTGTAAATTTGCCTGAAGATTTAAACTGGCTTGAAGACATGGTGATATGTCATTTGCTATTTTAAAATAAAAACAGAACATGTTCATACAGAATAGAACAATATGCAAACATCATATTAAAATTTAAAAACCTTATCTTATTTAGAGGCTCGATGGATGAAAGTCACACTTAAGTGACTTTAGTGCATAGAAAAGCGCACAAAATAAAGAAATTGTCTTCATGAAGCTTGAGTCTGGGGTTGTTCTTAAACAATTCTTAAATTTCAGCCATTTTGAGCCTAAATATTATAGTCTGTATTCTTATAAAAAAGTGTGTCGGCAGTACCGTCGGAACTTCCGAGGGCACTTCTATTGCATCTATGCTCTTCCTATATTAAAATTGCCCAAACCCATTACATATGAAACTGTAGACTTCGAGTTGTTGAATGAAAAGAACTTATCTTTAAGGGTAAACATTTAATAAAATTCTGATTGATAACATAACGGCCTTGATGGAAAGTTTCAATGAAATTCTTTCCATGTTTGTTTTGATAAGTTTTAATTTCATTCAAGGTTGATCGTTCAACGAAACATCCTGTTTAATAATTGATGCGCTGAAATCGCTTTTTACAGTGACTTTTCGATAGCACGCATATTATGTCAAAAAGAGCGATTTCTCGCGCTAACAGATTCTCATAATCGTCGTGTTAACTCTGCAGGATGAACTTAAAAACTCCATCTTTGGGAAGGTAGAGGCAAAACAATCAAAATTTGAGCTTTATGTATGACAGTCACAGCCAGGTTGTGAAATCTGCTCATCCAATTTTCGCAGAGGCCATATGGCTGTGAAACGTGACAATTAAGCTTTGTTTACACAAGCCCGGGTTGACTGCAACCCGCCTCAGAGGGTCAGCCCTTCTCCAGTCAAACCTCTTCAAGCGTTTACACGAACATAGCAGTCAACCCGGGTCAACCCGCCTAGGAGGGTAACCCTTCTCGAGGGTAGTTGACCCTTGTAAACAGGTTACCTTTTTGTAAATTTTTTCCATGCGAAGGCGGGTCGACTCAACCCGGGGTCATTTTTCCGCGCCAAAAATTCAGCGCATGCGTTACTCTGTTTTTATATCAACAATATGGCGACAACGAAGCCAAGCGACAGCAATGACATTGGAAAAGAAAAAGGGCAGAAAAATTGGTGTTGGGAGCCATTTTCATTAGACCCAAAATAATTATAACACATCCAATTTGGCGCCTGGGTTCCAGACTCCAACGCATGCGAGGAACAGCAAGCTGACCGATCTGAAAACGGCATAGCGTAAACGGCTGAATACGGTACAGGGGGGTACAGTTTGGTGCCACTTTGCTGAATTAATGAGAGAAAAACAATTACATTTTGTTCTTGTTGGCAAGACATAATTGATTTTAATCAAAAACCCGCGACCTTGCTCCGGCATAATGTAAAAGGGGACTCCCATTTCCCCATCCGGCATGAAATCATTCCGCATTCATTTCCTCAAGAAAGTCGTAAGATACAGTACTAGGCTAATTCGAAACTTTCTTATAAAAAAGTAGTTGAACTGGGAATCTCAGGACAGAGTAGGAAATATATTTCTCGATACATTCTTTTTCTAACTGAATTAACTGAATGATTTTTCAGGGGCAAATCTGTTGTTAAGAGTTGTTCAAGACAGCACAAAGTGAATTTGAAATATCATGATCAGACAGAAATTCATTAGTAAAGGCTGGAACGGATTGGACACGGAAAGGTCTAAAGGATTCTTCAAAGATAATTATAAAAACGATCTTTCCTCCAAAATAAGTGCAATGTCTATTAATGCAATGACTCAAGAAAAACAAGAATCGAATAAGAAAGAAAAACTAAAGAAGAAAATTCAGCCTGATGATGCGAAACCAGAGAAGACAATTCAATCTGATGATGCCGAGCTGAAAATGGAAGAAGATGAAAAAGTCGAAGACAAGACCTTGGATGTGCCTGTGAATGCAACAATGGTACCACAAGTCACAATCACGTGTCCTATGACTGCTATTGATAATAATCATGATGATAAAAAACAAACCAATATTAAATCCAGTGAATTATATACACCAAAAGCAAACGGGTCGAATCTTGCTGGTCGAAGGGCGGTCCCAGATATAACGATAACATGCCCACCGATAGAGTCATTTGATTCATTTGACCAGCAATTTTTCACTCAACGAAAATACATGGTCTGCAGAGAAAGCCCAAGGTCAGGCAAAAAGAAAACTTCAGTTGTTAACTTTCCTGAAGGTCTATCATCATTTGATGCAGAGATACCAGACAGCCCTAGAAGTTTCATAGACTCGCCAGTTCCTTATTCATGCATCGACCTGGCTTTTACATACAACGGTTCACTGAACAGTCCATTTACACCACCAATGAGTCCGCTTTTTGCCAATAGAAAGCCTTCTCTATACCCAAGTCCTGTTCCAGTTTTTAAACTAGAAGACTCATTTCCTCCAGCAGAATTCGAGCAATCTCAACCGACATGCAATCTTGATTGCAATCTTGATCTAATTTGAAATACAGCGGATTTGTGTTTAAAGAAACAGATAAGGTAAGAGAATGCAGAGAGACAAATGCAATACATAACTTCAAATCAAGGAAATTTTGCAATTTGAAAGTACTCTTCTCATTATTACTGTAAACATTATTAGGATAATGTTATTGAGACATTCCTATATTTCGAGTTACTGTATATCTGTACCGTTAATCCTCGAATAAGCCCCCGGGCGATTATTTGTAGAAGCGATCTTTAATGGGGGCTTAATCGAGGGGAGGGCTTATTTTCAAGTTCAATAGTTCCAGTATGTTTTTGACAGTATAGAAGAGAGAAAAAAGATAGCTCATCTGTATTCTAGAATCAACACCAGCTGCTTGCCAACAGCCAGTGACCACAGTGACTGATTATTGGTTGAATCGATAGTAAAACCTGTCAGCACGAGCTTTTTTAGTGTTTTAATTAGTTGAAAGATGCATTACACGTTTTTTTATAAGGAACACCTTTATAAGGAACTCGAGGCTGAAAATTCCCAAAAAATTAAGGAACTTTAAGGAACTGTCGAGGCTCGGATGAAAAAATAAGAAACTCTTTTTTAAAGAACAAGACGGTTTGTACGAAAAGGACAGAAGTACAATTTATTTCACATCGTTCTTCCCCCAATAGGCTCCATTTATACTTAAAGTTAGAAATGAAGAATAGTTCCTACGAATTTGCTGTAAAAATTAGTATTTATACACATCCCACGACAAGGAACAGTATAAGGAACTTTCAGCCCCATTTTGTTGAAAAATTAAGGAACTCCAGCCTCAACTCAGACCAAAGGTTCTTTATTAAAAAAAACGTGTATAGGCAAAACAAATTCACAAGACCTTCGAATTCTTCCCCATGGGGGCATATTTACAAAATGAATTCCTAGGTGGGGGGTAATTCGGCGGGAGGGGGGCTTATTCAGAGATGGGGGCTTATTCAAGGATTTACGGTATTAAAGGAAAGCTCCGTTGAAGTCATCTTCAAATCTCAGACAAAGCAAAGTTTTCGTCCAGAATTTCAAGGTGGAAAACAATAACACATAACGGACCGTAACACATTCTACCTTCTACCTTGTGTCCGTTGATAACAGGTTTTGCTACATAAGAAACGCGTATCACCGAGCCATTCTAGCTTGAAAAAAACCGAGCTTCTGAAGGTGAAGTTTGAAAGATGAACAGTATATAAAAAAATGCAAATTAAGGCTACAGCAACCAGGTTAACTGAGCGCTACAAAAGCAAAGCCTATGGTCCATACTTCTCGATGACAAGACCTAGGTGTATAAGGACGGTTCGTACCTCGTCCCACAAGTACGCGAGATCGGGGGGTGCTGCCTGATCCAATCGGAAGAATTTTGAAGTCATAAGTTTTTCGAAGATACATTTCTTTGAAACCCCAGAAAATACTAAAGAAGTACGAAGAATTATCCAAGCGTTTTAAGCACTCAGACTGAAACACATTTTGACGTTTTTCCATCAAAGGATAGGATCAAAGAAATAACAAATATTCAGCCTGAAAACGAGGCTCAATGCTGCAAAATAAGCGCATTGCTAATGCTTATGACGCAAGTGGGCCTGTGCCTTCTAAAAAGTTTCCATCAGAGCAAAGCAATGAGCGGTTTTATTCTTCAATTTAATAAAATGTGAGAAAAGTCTGCTTGAGGTACAAGAGGGTTTAAAAACGTCTCAGTATTAGCTAATGAGATGTTCATATATGGAAAAGGTAAACAGGTGCAAACTCTGTGATGACCTGAAGCATATCTCGTTGTGGATTACTTATCCACTACTTTAGGTTTCAATGCTTTTTTGAGGAACAAGGAATTAGCAAAAAGATTATAGATTTTTGTTTTTCTGCAAGGATAAGTTACTGTTGGTTTGATGATCGGCAATTCAGATGAGTCGCTGTTGCGCAATAGAACTGCCATGAGCTTCAGGTCATGAGAGCTCTTTTCACGTTTTTAAAAGCGAACCTATAATCACTATGGTGATAAATAATCACTACTGTGGTGGTAATTTTGCAATACCGTGGTGGTAATTTATACTACTGTGGAGGATAATCACTACTGTGGTGGGTTACTATGCTTGCAAATTACAACGACAACAAGCATAGTAACCCATTACAGCAAAATTACCACCACAGTAGTGCAAAATTACCACCACAACAAGAATAATAACCCACCACAGAAGTGCAAAATTACCACCAAAAAGCATAGTAACCCACCACACACATTAAGCATAATCCCACCACAGTAGTGCAAAATTACCACAACAAAAAGCATAGTAACCCACCACACACATTAAGCATAATCCCACCACAGTAGTGCAAAATTACCATCACACCACATATAGTAGTAGTGCAAAATTAGCACCAAAGCAGTGATTACCCACCACAGTTGTGGTTATAGGTTTGTTAGCGTAAAACGTACAGTATATCTACGGAACCGAAGCGAATATAGCGGGATAAGATTATTCAAACTGAAATCTCCCTTGCCGTACATTTGCGTGAAGTAAAAGAGATTTTATTATGATTTACAGTATGTAGAGCAATTTCCACAAAATCATAAATTTATAAAACCCACGTTTGTATGGGACCAGTAGACTTATTACATGAGTCACAGTTGTCGCTCATCAAAATGAAACCAGCAAAAAACCGAAATCGCTCAAACTAAACCCATATTATCAGGGAATTTGTTTTGGACTACCCATATCAAAAACCTAATGCGCATTTAAACAAGGATTGTCCATTATAATTACTACGTAAGCGAAGCACACAATCCCCCTCTTCATGCGTTTAAGGTCTAAATCTGGCAAAACTTGTGAACAAATAACGAGAAGCTGGATGGGTAAAACAAATAGTAAATTAAATTTCTTGACTAAAAAAAGGTTCTCTTCAAAGTCGTGGTTTGAGCGTTCAGCGATTCGACTCAACAACGATAACTACGTCTCAAGAAATAAAGTCTATGGGACCAGTACAAACAATTAGAGAAGTTCTCCGTTGTCTTAATATAAGAAATTTAATGTTATGTGTGAAATAATAAAAAGTTTAAAGCACTATGCTTTCGGAGAACTATTGGCAAAATGACATACTTCTGTAAATATTAGCAATTTTTCCTTCCATTCTTAATGAAACCGACATGTATAAAACCGACACGATATTTCATAAAAATATTAATCAGACTGTACGTATCTTTTTATTTGCTGGTGCTCGTTCTTCGTTATTCTCCGTTCTAAGATTTGAGCTTGATGGCACACTTATTGACGGGATCTACGAGAAATTGAAATATAAACGAAAGGTTTTTTACATTTAAGTCAAAGAGCTTATGCTTAACAGTTCCTTCATATCGCAGTTCAGGAACGTAATTGCCATTGCCTAGAGAACTAAATGAACTGTAGTACTGGAACTTGCTTTGAAATTTAACTGAAAAGTGCTTGAAGTTACCGTATTTTCTCTAATAAGCGTCCTCCCTCGAATAAGCGCAAGCGCACCCTGGGTTGAGCTGCCCACCAGGTTGGTCCCAGACGCTCCTGTGTACACGAAAGCTTGTGATGGGAGGAATCAAGAGATACCTTCTGCTATTCGCCGCAAAACCTAATTTTCGTACGAAAGTTGGTTTATTCATAAATTCTCAAACAATTGCTCGTCTTTGAGATGGACTTTTAAATAATGGCCTAATCAAGGAAATGCGGTATTTAGGAGCATCTTGATATGAAAAGTTTTCAGGACTGCTGTCAGCGCGTCGAAAAGGAGATAAGCTTCTGAAGAAGGCTTTTTTCTGGCTGAACTTGATTTGGCATGCTGACAAAAGCCTGGTGATATTAATGAAAAAAAACGAGAAAAATATGAATGCATCAATGAAAATGTGAATAAATAAAAGCGACAAGCTGTGATAAGATGAAGGAAATCAGCTGTCGCATAATTACAGTAGCCATATTTTCACTTCTAATGAATCAAGAAAGGGGGCAAAAAAGGCCAATGCTGAAAGCTTCTCGGCTTAGCAGTTTTGTTAGCTGATGGTGAATTTTAAGCAACTAGCTAAATATTTAAATAGGTCTTAAACAGATTCAGTTAAAATAGAGGACGAGTACAAAAGATAATCACATGAATACCCAAACCCTCAGATGTTTTTCCATAATGCGGCTGGGTACATATGAGCAGCTCATTCGGGTAGAGTTTGTGCCGATTCCGGGCATGCCGCCGGGTTGCTTTTTTGCCAATTTTGCTATACATTCGGGTGTGGTTTTAGAAATTTCCGGTTGCATTTTTGTCTTGGTTACCCTACCGGATCATATTTTATACGCGGTATCGTTTGAGGTAGATTATTTAATAGAATACGACTCTCAATGTCTTTGAGCGATCTCCCGGTATTCCGTATATAAAAGAAAACGTGGAAGATCGAAGTAATGACGTCAGTCTATATGACCGCTATATTAGTCCAGGCATCTTTTCGGGTTTGTATTCCACGATATTCGATCAGATTTGATCTCCATTCGGGTATCACTTTAAGGATCTCCATTCGGTTGTACTTTTCTACCCCACGGAGGCTCACCTGAATCCAATTTTTTGGATGAACCCCTCGACTCAAAACACTTGAGATTCACACGTGCAGAATCCTCAAACGTTTTCAAAACTCTGCCAAAAACAACCACTACGTATGTTCCACTGCCAGTACTAGCTTCTCAAAATGGGTTTCATAGAAAGAAGAGTCTAGCTATAGGGAAAGCCAAGTTAAGGAAACGAAACAGAGGAGAGAAAGTTATAAAATAGCTTGACAAGCCTTACCTTTGGTTCAACAAGTCTTAACTGCATAAATTGACTTTGCAAGTCTCTTTTTTCAACGCTTATTTGAACAACGACTTTGTCAAATACTCTCAAGATAATGTTGTCATGTTGTAGGGTTCCATTCTATGAAATTAAATAACAAAGATTACATTGAGCAAATATTTCAAGAATTAGGTTCACTTGTTTCTGATTCTGGGGGGTGGGGGTAAACTGTTCAAGACCGGGGAGAATATAAGATGTTTTCAAGAACAGTGTTCTGCCTTACTCTGAAGTACCGAATAATAGGAAAATCGGTGGGGGACTTTTGGAAATTTAATAAACGGGGGGGGGGTTGGAATAAAAAGGGGTGGGGTGGAAAATACATTTTGATATCGTATGATTCAACTGCTCAAACGATATCAGACGAGAGCAAATAAGAGCTCCACATTAAAACATAGCGATATAAATTGCAGAATGGTCGACCGCAGGGCAGCAGAACGAAAATGAATTTATCTATTTCATCAAATTATAACTAATAAACTAATAAAAGGGGGAGTTGGAATACGAGCAGGGGGTTGGAAAATTAAAAAAAAATTACAGGCGGAGGGGGGACGATTATTTGGTACTCCAGAGTACGTACATTAGCCCTGTGTATATTCGCTCAATTTGGTCCTGTGATGACAGACAAGAAGGTCATGATAGCTTGTAATGCTACACAGCTGGCTCATTAGCTTTCCCAAATCATCTGTTTTTAGGCTTTTTGCGTGTTTTGCTCCTGCAAACGACCAAACAATAAAAGCTCCTTTTGTTAATTCTGCTAGCGTACATTACTTGCCTCCTCATCAAAAAGTAACCCAGCACCACTGTTTCCATTTTTTGTGAAAAATATTGTACCTTCCAGACCATATTTTGGAATTAAGACTTGAATCGCGTTTTTCCTGACCCAGAGAATATAGCCATCTTCGTCAACCAGTTTATTCTTGAAGAATATCTGTAGATTGAGTTTAACAATGTAATAGCAAAAAAATCATTTCAAGACACGCTTTTTTTATAAAAAAAACCTGCCCTGGGGCCTCGCACTAAACGTTTCTTAATTTTTGGCCCAATTTTAGTTCTAAAAGTTTCTTAACAATTTCTAATTTAATGGAAATAAATTGCAGTACACGCTTTTTTTTTTATAAGGAACCACTTTATAAGGAACCTACATGTAGAAGGCCCGAAAATTTAAAGAATTTATACTACTAAAGAGAAAATCATTAAGGAACTTTTGAATGTGGAATACTTTTATCACTGCAAATAATCAAGAATTAGAAAGCCGGTTCCATTCATTAGCAGTCGAAAATCACATAAATTGTACGCTAAGCATGTATCCAATATTTCTTTGAGTAGTCTCGAGCTTTGCTCACATGTAAATGTCTCTCTTTTATTGTTAAGACCACTGTATGTGCACCTAAAATTAAGGAACTATTAAGGAACTTTTGGAACTACAATTGCCTCAAAAGAGGCCCAAAAATAAGGAACTTTAAGAACTAGGCCTTGAGGTAGGTTCCTTATAGAAAAAAGCGTGTAAAACGATAAAAAAAACGTGAATATAGCAAGCAAATTTAGTATCATTGTATTACACGGAATCAGCCACGATGGTGCGAGATATCGGACGGAAATGCTTGAGAACTAGTCAGTAGCTCCACAAAAGTGAAATCAGTATGTTGGAAAACTGACACAAAAATTTCTAAAGTTTCTTAACTCTTTCCGCCTAGTTAAAAAATTTCTTAACTTTTTGGGTGTGTGGCACTAGATTTCTTACAAACCGGTTTCTTATAAAAAAACGTGTAGTGATGGATTTAGCATAAATAGACTAACAAAGCAGTGACAGAAACATGAAGGAAACTTATGACTATGGTGAAATTTTCTAGACTTATTACACGAGTCTTAGTTATCGCTGAACGGCTAACGACCGAACTCAAAACCGCTCAAACTCAAACCACTCTGAGAAAATAGCTGTTTGGTAGTTGCTGTTGTTGTTACTGTTTGCAAAGAGAGGGACTCATGTAATAAGTCTAGAAATTTTCTGTAGTTGGTACATTCTTCGAATGCTGAAGCACTGGCAATGCGAATCATCGAACCATCAGAACATCGGCATGAAACATCACCGAACATTTGATCAAACAGGTTTCATTCGTTTGGCTACAATGTTTTGCGATGTTTGACGGTGTTTTACTACGTTTTACGATTTTTTTGATCAAACATTTCAGTAAACATTTCTGTTCTTCTCATGATTGATTAACAGTGTTGCGTATGTTTAGCCACATCATGAAACAATTCTTTAATTCAGTCCTAGGAAATTCTTTAAGTCCTGGCCAAACGAATAAAACATTTTCCAAAAATGTTTGTCCAAAATTGTTGTATGGTGTTCTATGACGTGGACAAACGAATCAAACAAGTGTAAAAACATTTGTGTTACTCATGTCATTTTCAGATAGAAACAAAGATGTCGTCTGCTGACGTTAAACTTAAGTCTTCGGCAGAATCAGTCTTTTCTCTTTATCTTACTTCGAAACAAACAAGACAAGTTAAAGCAAACGGTCAGCGAACGTCTGAAGACCGACAGAAATAAATTTCATTGGGAAGGCAAGGTGTCCGGAGCTCAACTCAAGCTTCGGTCACGGCAGTCACTGGCCAAACCTCTACGGTTGAGAACAAATTTTAGATACAAGAGCAAAATGTTGAAAAGATCAACCCTCTTTCTTTGTTCTTGTTTCAAAATAACACTACCCTCTTTCTTTGTTCTTGTTTCAAAATAACACTACCCCCATATCCGGTGAATCGCGTGCGTAAACTATGTACAGTAGATAGGAGTGATGAGACGGAGGGGTGATGATCAGTAAAAAACTTGTCAGTAAACATTTATACCTGGGTATGAAGTTGTACTGATGCTCTGCCAGCATATTGTGCCATTTTATGTCGATAATTCAAGTGATTGCAATTTTGCTGAAAATAATAATTTTCATTTAATCATTATATTAATTTAGTATCATTGTTAATCTTGAGGCCATAGTCTATACGAGCTAGTGAGTTAGACTGCTGGGCTGCATCGAAAGAACTTTAAAACTCGTAAAAGTTAATACTACAGGGGGAGGGACTCGCTTATGGTACCTGATAGATATGCAAGCGCCCAATATGAGTAGTTTTCTACAAAAAATTCTCTACAACTGGATTCCCAAACTGGATCCTTATACGCCTAAAACACCTTATAAGGATGTGAAAACCAGGTTTTAAGTGGCTCTGCAAATTTCTTTTGTTTTGTTTTGTACACAACGTCGTTGATCGTTCCACGGGCAGCAGGACATTAAAAGATGTTTGCTGTTACTTTAAAGAGTAAAATCAAAGGAAAGACTGCAGCCCCATCAGATTCATGTTTTCAGTATTAGTTTTTCTGACAAAAGGATCTTTTTTATTAACTTTAAATGTGGGGTTGATGCATATATAGGTGTCAGGTTGTCTTTTCTGACCCGAAAAAGCTGTGGCGAAGCTGTTCGAAGCTCGGCGTCATTGGCGAAACTTGAGACAGCAAAGGTGGGAGTACTAGATCAGCCAATCACAGCTTTTGAATTGGGCCGTTCTGCATTCTGATTGGATAATGCCAAAATGAATGAATGAATAGCTGTTAGAAACTGTTTCCGAAAGAGTGGGAGGAAAGTAATAAGTCTATGCGCACCCTTTAAGAATGAGGAGAACTCTCCATTAAAGCACTCACCACAAACAAAATTCGTGGTATTTTCAAAAACAACTTCTAAAGGGATAACGAAGTAGGAAGTCTACGACTTTAACTTACTTGAACTTTCTGGACGTTGAGAAGTGCAGGATACGACGAATAAGCTCCAATCGCGATTCCAAGTAGTCTATGAACCATTATGTCAGGGTATCTAGAACACAACAAAGGGAACAAATAAAAAACTGGAAAAAACTCTAATTAAGTATACGGCTTCCGCAAGATTTTATTGGAACGAACTCTGTTGTGTTCATAGGGCCGGACAACAAAAAACTAGACCTCTTAAAAACAGAACAAGATTAATGAAAAAATTACACTAAGTAAAGGTTATATGGCTACGGGGAATAGAATTAAATATCTCAATCCTCATTCCTCAAGTCTTAAGTCTGTTCCTTCTCTTATCTGCACGTGGCACATGGTTGCCTAAAAGTCCCGTATGTGAATAAATTACATACATCACAACAAACTCTTCTCTATTATTTGGAACAAAGAAAACATTATCACATGATGAAAGATTTCAGAGTGCAGATGCAGCTGTAAAAAGCATAAAACCTTATGTTATTATTATTTAGCTGCACATATTTCTCATAAGAAACTATAAAATATGCCCAGTACTGAGTTTTATTAAAACTTTCAGATTTCGAGTACTGAGAGTTTCCAAAGTACGTGACCACGTATTTCAATAGTTCACATAGTATTTCAGTATTTCATTCTGAATTAAGCTTTAAGTCCATTCAATGATCGTATTTGAATGCCTCTAGCTTTCCAATTTGTGTGTCTTTCGGGTTTTCGGAAATAATCGGGAAAAATGCTTTGCTTCTTTCGGGTTGATAATCCTTTCTAATTAGGCCCCGTTCACACGGGTATGCAATCGTACCGTTCTATTTTCGTTCCAATTTATGGAACGAAAAAATCAGCTGTTCACACCGAACGCGTACAGGTTTTGATTGCTGTTCACGCGAGAATGAAATGGTTCCACTCAGTTTTGTGCCCAAGAAAAAAAACAATGAGTTTAGCAAAATGCTTTACAAAACGTGATAGGTATGACATCTCAATGGAATATCTCTCAGCAACAGCATCTGCGCTGGAACGAAACAGAAGGATTGCGTACCGTTCCACTTTTCGGTTCACTTTAAAAAGCGTCCCAATTTTCGGAACGGAACGATACGATCTGAATTGTTCCTGTGTGAACGCAACCCCTGAGCGAACCACTTTTCGGAACGAAACTACTTGGAACGGTACGCAATCGTTCCCGTTTGAACGGGGCTTAAAAGTTAATGTCGACGAACTTGTATCATCAGTTTATTTTGCAGAAAGTTGAATTTAGAAAGACTTTTCGCCAGGGTAACGACAAAAGTGGTCGGTTTAATGAAAATTCGAATAAAAGAGATTCGTAATAAAAGGGGTTTTTATAAGGGTTTGTAGGGAGGGACCTGTTATTTCGTTTGAATTAGCAAAAGTTCGAATTACAACAGTTCAAATTAGACGAAGTTGACTGTAGTTTGAGAATCAACAGCATCAAACTTCCTATCTACCTTATTGGATATTAACTACCAAATTCGTGTATGTGGTTCTCTATGGCGTGCATTTGGAAAGTCAAAACACTCCTTTGCCATGATTCAACAGTGCATTCGTACAAGAAATGATTCACCACAATATAAGAATAACAGAGCTAGAAATGATTACAGTCGTTAGAATAACGAATACGAAAAGAATTAGACGAAGAACACGCGAATTAAATTGAGCAGTTGAAAAGTACGACACAGTGACGCTGAGAAAGAAAAGTTTAGTGTGATGGGGGAGGAACAAGCCTTTGAAACAGTTATTCCAATTTCCTTCCTAAGAAAATATAGTTTTTGCAAGCCTCGTGACGTAAATGATTGAGAAATCGTCGAGAAACTACGCAGGTTACTACAGCTGCTGAAGGAAAGATTAAAAAAAGCGGTCTTGAATTTTGCTTCAATCGAAGTTGAATTAAGAACTTTTCCAACTGCACAGGGTTGGAAAGATTCTAAGTTCGAAAAGTTGAGTATCTCATGGTTTCTTTGAGAGCAAATGAGAAGAAATCACACGCTTTTTTTATAAAGAACCTAGCTCAAGGACTAGTTCTTAAAGTTCCTTATTTTTGACTTCTTTTGAGACGATTGTAGTTCCAAAAGTTCCTTAACAGTTCCTTAATATTAACTGCACATACAGTTTAATGACTACTGTACAGAGACATTTGCATGTAAGTATAGCTCGAAACTTCTCAAGGAAACATTTGATACATGTTTAACGTACAATTTATGTGATTTTCGACTGCAAATGAATGGAAGCAGCTTTCTAATTCTTGATTATTTGCAGCGATAAAAGCATTCAACATTGAAAAGTTCCTTAATGATTTTCTCTTTAGTAGAATAAGTTCATAAGTTCTTTAAATTTTCGGGTCTTCTACATGTAGGTTCCTTATAAAGTGGTTCCTTATAAAAAGAAGCGTGCATACCTCATTAAATGTTGTCTAAGTCTGAAAAGCCAAGCAATTTCAAGTATCGAGCAATTTCAAGCCAAGCAATTCCTAAGTTTCCAAAGAAAAATAGCCTGAACTAGAGCAGTCAGCTAGCGTAGAGAAGTCTCGTGTCTTATTTAAGTTACCTCTACAATTTCAAATTTTGTGTTTTCATTCAAAAGTGAAAGATCACCCAAATAGATATAATATGTACACTCTTTTTTTTTGTAAGAACAATTTTATAAGAACACGAGCCTGGATTTTGCCCAGATTTTAAGAAAAAATTAAGAACAAGCTGAGGCTGGCCTTTTCAAAAGCCCTAAGAATATCAACTAAACATGTAAGCAAGACAGTCAGACTGAACGTAAAAAGCAAGCAAACAAAGGAATAGACAAGAATGCTACATTTTCACACAAACCTAGTACCCGATAGACTTATTACACGAGTCCCACTATTCGCAAACAGCAACAACAACAACAACAACTACCCTATAGCTGTTTGCTCAAAGTGGGACTCATAATCTTTAAGCAAAAAAAGTGGTCACGGCTCCAACTTTTTGGAGTCCTCCAATCAGATTGCAGAACGGAAAATTCCGCCAATCTGATTGGCTCACCATCTTTCTCCCACCTTTTCCTCGATTTCATCTCAAGCTTCGAGCGACATTGGTGAGCGATTTTCCGGCACAGCTTTCACAAAAACAAACTTGGGAGCCACTGCGAATAATATTTCTGAAGAAAGTTGAAACATAAACATTGCAAACAGTGAGGATGAAAACAGCGGTAAACACCTTTCAAACAAAGGTTTGATGATTTACTAAACTGGCTGCCAAAAACCTTGTGTGCTACCCTTCTTTGCTGAAAGTTTTGCTGAAAGGAAAAGAACCTAGATATCTTAGATAGAAATTTTCAGTGTTCTTGAGATTCCAGGTTGGTGAATTAAAATTGTTGCTTTTGTATGAAAACTTTTGGGTACCTATACTTTCAACCTTGCAATCTGGGCGAGCGAAATTTGTAAGTTTTATCAGAGTCCTAAAACGAAAGTAGACACAGAAAAGTCAAAACTTTTCGCTCATTTTGAGAATGCTTGCTTGTTGATAGGACAACATCTAGATGCGAACTGTCTAAATTGCCAACAATTCCTTTGCTAAACTTGCCGTTTTACTCCTAAAATAGATTCATTTCTATCTGAATCTCGATAATTAATCTGTTTTTGGGAAAAATTATTCCGCTTTGAAAATCAAACTTCAGCCAAGCCATATCTATTTTTCTCGTAAGATAAAGTTTCATGTGTTTTTGCTTCATGAGAGAAAATTGGACGTGCTCTCTTTTTAAAATTCTGCATAATGTTTATCCCTATTATTGAAAAAAGTGTCGAAATTTCTCAAATATGATTAAGCAAAACCTCACAGTTTTTCATTTGTTTTTTTGTTCAAATGTCAATTTCTAGGCAGTTTTCTGCTGGTTGGGGTTAGAAGTTTTCCACTGAAACTACGCCATTATTGAAATTCGAATTTCGAATTATGCTTTTTCTGAAACGAGGCTCAATGGTTTTGACCACATTTTCTGCTGAAAAATTATGAGTCGTAGTTTCGGCGTCCAGCATAGACTCAATAGCGAAACTACGACTCGTGTAATAAGTCTACTCGGTACTGAAACTGTGACTAAGCAATGAAATCTATTCTTTTTATATTTAAAGTAAAATAAACTGCCACTAACCTTCTAATGGGAGATGTAAAATGCGTGTAAATTGGTGTAGCGAGACCAAAATGAAAGTATTCCTCTTTTATTTCGCTTCCAGAACAGATATACAAAGCTTGTGTCATACAACGGGTTGTTAATATTCTTAACATCGTGTTCATGTACGGATCATCAAAGATGGCTTCATCTAAAGATGTCTGCAGTGCCTTTCCTGTATCAATCTTTATTGTCTTATTCTAAAAAAGATAGAATATAAAGTTAGTAAGTAAGGGAAAACATTAGAAATTATAGAATCACTTATTAGAAAATGAGCACAGGAACAATCGTGTTAGAAAGTAGAGGTCGATTCAAAGACAAAGATCCAATTAGGTCCTTGTACTCTTTAAAGTCGCCGAAATCTTTGAAGTAAGCATAAACAACCTAAATGACCCGATAGGCTCAATCTGAGCGTCAAAGCGTTGCGTCGCCGTAAAGAATCTGCTTTTTCCCATAAAGACGAAGCAGTTCGTTCTAGCTTTCTACATATAACATTATTTTAAGTTCATACATATTCAGCCCTTTGGTTGGTTTAGGTCATTTACTCCGGGGATCTGTTAACCTACACTCTCTTACGGGGCCGTGCAGTTTTCCGCAATAATAAGGCGATAATTTCCGCACAATAGATGAAAACGTTGAGCAGAATAGGTGAAATGTTTTAAAACAAATTTGAAATGACTTTAATTTTGCAAAATTTGCTTGAAAAGCACCAACGATTAAACAAATGTCCGAAACTGATACGCATAATTCAACAATGTTTATAACAAGGTAACCATGAAAATGGTTCGTCTCCGTACCCGTTTTGCTTTACATTTCTTAAGCAAGACACATTTCATCTCAGTCCTGTGCCAGTGGAAAAGCTTTCTTATGGCTTGGCAACATTGTTTGACAGCATTTCAAATTTCATGTTGCTTGATTTTTTCATGTTTTCCAGCGAGCTGGCCTCATTGGGCATACATGTGATACATAAAAAATTTACTGCTGCTGTTGCTGTCTTGACATGTCAATTCAGCTGTTGTTTATAAAATATGGCTGGCAGAAGCAAAGCTTAGAAGCTTATATGACTATAGAAAATCGAATAAAGGTTAAAAAAATTGGGTGTGGCTTCGATTGAGTTGAATTGTTCGTCAACAAGAGGGCCAAACTGGGCAATATTTGCGAAACATCCATGAAACTTAAGCTGGCCGCAAACCGTGCCAACAATTGTTGACCAACATAATGGCACGGTTTGCTATAGATGTTGGCCTAATAAACAACATGTTGTCGACAAAAAAATGTTTTAAAATGATGGCCAACATTTTCATTGATTTGATCGAAATTGATGTGTTTGTACGGTTTACTATGTCTCGCCAACATGTTGGCACAACATGATCAATTTCGGTTTTTAGATCGGAGTCCTTGAAATGTGAAATAGATTTAAGCTGGCGTTTTTAGTTTAACCAGTAAAGGGCGAGCAGCAAACAAACAGCTGCTTCCTTTTGGCCATGTTTGCAAAAGATCATTTGTAGATGATATCAGCATCCCAAACATCTCAGATGTTGTGATAGTATGGCAAACCGCACCAACATGTTCGTCTATTTTCAGCCAACTTGTTGGCGAACAATGTTGGCACGGTTTGCAGAGGCCTTAAAAAGTTGGTCAACAATGTTACCCAGTTTAGCCAAGCTTTGGGTTCAAAAAGTTATGTTTATCACGGAGTCCGGAAAAGTAACGGTCACACGGTCACTGACCGGAGGAGGGTCAGTTGGAGCAAAAGAGATCTCATGCCACACCCAAGCCACGCCTGCTTTCATTGCTAAGTGACGAAGATTCGTAGTCAGGCGTATCTTGTCTGGAGGTGGTTTGAATAATTTTCTTGACTGTGAGTTAATGGATGATGTTCATTGAGTTTCTTGGGAAGAACCCAGATGTCATTCATATTCATAGAACAGCTACGAGCATTCTTTACAGTGATGATCGATGTCGCTGTTTCAGCAAACTGTTGTTTCTCGAGCATTTTTAAAAATATGTGGGTTAATCAGGGTTGGCCAGTCAGCTACAGCTGAGTCAGTTAATCCTCCAAATACGAATCGACGAAAACGAGCTAGGACGGGAATCAGAAATATGTTTGGTTCGCGTCATTTTTCGTGACGGAAATAGGGGCGGGCGGGCGAGCAATATAAAAAATTCTTGATTTGTTCTTATTTTAGGCCCAAAAACTAGAATACATTGCGAGGATGAGGGGTGCAAGAAAAACCTTGCACATACAGGCGAGAAAAAGCACAGTTCACATCTGCCAGCTCGATTTCTCGAAAAACACTGAAATATGTTCAAAACAGTGAATATTTGAAACAAAAAGGGTGCCCTTCTTAATACACTGGTACTTCCATAGAAAATCAAAACGGGTTCTACACAGCGAATGTTCGAGATAACAGGCAGCCGAGCAGTCGAGCAGCAGATTCTTCCATTCAAAACCCTCATGCAGAACGCGGGTAAATAGAAAATGGTTAGAGATAGCGGGTGTTCAAGAGCAGATATTCGAGATAGCAGACGTCACTGCCGCACTATTCAAATTTTCACTTTCAGGAATAGTCCTAACTTGAACTGAATCATGTTGCAAGAAAAATCCAGTTCATTTGGCCACCTTGTTCAGTCACTGAACATTGTTCAGTAAATGTTTGATCGAAGTAAAAAATGTTTGGTCAACAAAATTCGTTCAGCGGTTCGTTCAGATCATTAAGCCACTCAACTGAACAAAACTGTAAGCGTTCATCCGATATACGCATGTGTATGTTAATAATTGGTGGCAACGTTCTCAATTTTTCAACAGAAATCTCAAATTTCGCGCCAAAATAACTGCATGGAAAAGAGGCGGAAAATGTTCAGAATATGTTCAGTGAAAGTTCAATTCATTTGCTCAGGGCCTTAAGCAAGTCAGGAAACTAATGGAGGAATGAAGGAAAATTTTTGAAGAAGTGATGAAATAGCAACTGTTGGTTACTTCTCACCTGTCCTTCTGCAGCTTTGATCAACGGGTCGAAATTTGTGACCGGTGGCTTGGGATGTTTTCTCAGAACTGCATACTGAGGAAAAACTTCGAATATTTTCTTTGCAACCGATATATTTGCTAATAACATAAATTCTTCAACCAGCGAATTTGTTTCCCTGCAAAAAAAATCATTTCATGCTATGTTAATGCTGCATGACTTTAGCTTCCAATGACATCTAACTATTCTAACTCAAAGGAAGAATCAAAAGGTAACGTTGTAAATAAGTATACCCATTATTGTGGCAGATACGCTATACATGGAAGTCCCAGGGGGCACTCAAGACTTTGCATGCATGTATATACAATATGGGTACCGCATTTTCTCGATTAAGCACACGGGCGCCTATTTAAATTTCTTTCTCAAGGAGGAGATATCATTGGAAAATTCATGAATAATGCTACGTTTCGACGAAAACTAAGTTTCGCAGCAACTAGAAAAAGGTGTGTCTTCATTCCACTCATCGAGAGCTTGCATATACACTATCAAAGGAGTGCCTGGGTCCAGCCTGATGCGCAGCTCAATCCAAAGGGGGCCTCTTATTCAAGGGAGGGCGCTTATACGAGAAAATACGGTAAAGATTTTTCCCTAATACTGACTTCTCGAACTGACATCCCCGTCTACGTAGACATCCCCTGGGACACCTGTGTTACAAGTTCGTTCTGTACATCTGTATATACAAGCTCTTGTTCGTTTCTGTATAATGTGGGCTAAGTCTGAAATACTGTGGAGAGGCTTGAAAACGTAATAGGCACTTATCAACGAAGACATCTAAAGCACATACAGATCTGTATGCAAGAAAGAAATGAAATTAATACAAGCAGCAAAAAGACTAATGCGGCTGAGACATTTTGCACGACTGCACGTTAACACGAAAAAAATTTCTCGCTGCAAATATTTGGCACACAAATTTTGCAACACAGTGCAAACTCTATTGAAATTCAGAGTCCTACTTCAGAAAATCTTTGGTTGAGCTACATTTTATGTGTTTGTGGTACAATAGCATGATGTTTACGCAGATCCTCAACAAATTATATAAAACGATTTCAGATTCAACCTGTCCAAAACCAATGTCAAAGTGTTGGTGGTTGTATAAGACAAATATTGGTTAAAAGGCACAAGTATAGATTTTACAATTTCTAGCCATTGAAGAAGTTTAGGTGAAAACCCAGGATCCCAGAAAGAAAACAATATTTGCATCTATGGCTAGTACATCTGATACAACTGAACGCCAGCGAGAGAAGTCCTTGCAGCATATTTCAGAGACATGACAAGGCCAGTGACAAATTAAAACTGACCTGGATGCAGCAAACGGTAAGATCTAAACACTATCAGAGTCAAATAGATCGTTCAAAAGCTACGAAAACATTATATGGGTTACTGAAATTGTAATCATGATAGTAAAAGTAGGCGTAGAATGTTCGGCGTAATAGTAATAAGGTGTTGTGTGGACTAACTGTGCGTGTTGTGTGGACTAACCGTGCGTGTTGTGTGGACTAACTGCGCGTTTTATGTGGACTAACTGTACTGTGCGTGTTGTGTGGACTAACTGTTCGTGTTGTGTGGACTAACTGTGCGTTTTGTGTGGACTAACTGTACTGTACGTGTTGTGTGGACTAACTGTGCGTGTTGTGTGGATAAACTGTACTGTGCGTGTTGTGTGGACTAACTGTGCGTTTTGTGTGGGCTAACTGTACTGTGCATGTTGTGTGGACTAACTGTGCGTGTTGTGTGGACTAACTGTACTGTGCGTGTTCTGTGGACTAGTTGTGCGTCACATCACTTTTTATAAGGAACTTCTGCTCTGAGTTGAGGCTGGAGTTCCTTAATTTTTCAGCAAAATTTTTTCCGCGTGAAAGTTCCTTATACTGTTCCTTGTCCTGAGATATGATTGGAGACTAATTTTGACAACTAATTCATTAAAACTTGTTTCGCTTTAAATATAAATGGAGTGACTTGGAGAAGTACAATTGAAAATATATTCTGTTATTATTTGTATAAACCGTGTTGTTCTTGAAAAAAATAATTCTTGGTTTTTTTCATCGGAGCCTGGGTAGTTCCCTAAAGTTCCTTTATTTTTTGGAACTTTCAGTCTCGAGTTTCCAATAAAGGTGTTCCTTACAAAAAACCTGTAATACACGCTTTGTTATAAGGAACCTACCTCAAGGCTTAGTTCTTTAAGTTCCTTATTTTTAGAACCTCTTTTGGGGCAATTGTAGTTCCAAAAGTTCCTTAATAGTTCCTTAATTTTAACTGCACATTGAGTGTCACAACAATAATAGAGAGACACTTGCATGCAAGCAAAGCTCGAGGCTACTCAAGGAAACATTCAATACATGCGTAACGTACAATTTATGGTGATTTCGATTGCAAATGAATGGAACCGGCTTCCTAATTCTTGATTATTTGTAGTGGTACAAACATTCAACATTGAAAAGTTCCTTAATAATTTTCTCTTTATTAGTATAAGTTCTTTAAATTCTCAGGCCTTCTACATGTAGGTTCCTTATAAAGATTTAAAGTAGTTCTTTATAAAGAAAAGCGTGCTGGGTGGTGTAGAGGCGACTAAAAATCTAGCAGACGCCAAGTAAAACTAAGGGCCTGTTTACATGGAGGTGGGCCAGCCAGGTTAGGTGAGCTGGCTCGGCCCAGCGAGATCTGATAGAACAATAAATTCTTTTTGCTTTTGAATCTTGTGTTTACATGAACAATCAAGCAGCCCGGTGAGGCGAGATCCATGATCAAAGGACGTGGATCTCACCTGGCCGAGATCTGAATCTTTTGTTTGTTCACTTTGCCTTTACAGTTGACATCGGCTATCTCGACTGCCCGCTATCTCGAACATTCGCTATCTCGAACGATTTTCCATTTCCCCTCGTTTTGGTATAAGAGTTTGTATAGAAAAATCATCCGCTATCTCGAACCCCGTTATCTCGAACATTCGCTATGTCGAACCATTTTCGATTTCCCATGGAGGAAAACCTGCTCTTTATCTCGAACTCGAACTTTGCAAAATTTTCTGCTGAACTGGATAAAGAGACAGGCTGAAAATATTTATAAGTCCGCCTAGCGGAGCAGGAATGGCAGCAGCTGAGTGATATGCTGCCCATGCATACAATAGATGAGGCTGTTCTCTTTCGAGATGTGCTGCATCGCCATTATCTCAATTTCACCAATAGTAGGGATAAAAGCAGATGAGCTTTGACTCCTATGTAAAAAATACCAGACTTATTTGATGGAATTTGGGATCAGTAACCCTGCATGTTAACAGGGGTTCCTTTTCTGACTTAAAAACTATAATTTTTCATATTCATATGGGGCATCCGTTATTTCGAACATTCGCTATCTCGAACAAATTTCAGTTTCCCTTGAGAGTCGAGATAGCGGATGTCAACTGTATATGGAGAACAGACCTGCCACGTGTTCCAGGCAAAATACTAATCAGGTCATTTAACATCACCAATGGCGGTCTTCGAAGTGTGATAACTGCGTTTTGCATTAGTAAAATACAAAACATTAAATTAACTCACATCAACTGTTTGGTAACAAGGTCAATTGGGTCATGAGTTTCACTGTCGATGTTAAATCTCACTTCTGGTGATGCGAGTGTCAATGCCCTAAAAAACAAAAACATTATTTTTGAAGATTTCGCTCAATCAGGAAAATGTTCATATCTTACGTTATACACTGTATGTACACGCAGTTTTTTTATAAGCAACTTCGCTGGGCCCTAGTTCAAAAAGTTGCTTATTTTTGGACCTTTAATGGCCAAGTAGCAAAAGTTGCTTAGTAGTTGCTTAATTTTTACTGTATTTTTTTTGCCCTAAGAATGGTATAGAGGCTAGAAAAACAGCACAAAATCTAACATTGCACATAAAATGACTGGAATCATTTCTCCCTGCTGATATTGTTACCATTAGAGACTAAGTTGAAAGGAAATCCCTCAATGAAATGCCTCACTTAACGAAAAACACTCTGTTGATATGGAAGTTTTTACGACAAATGAATGGAAATAGCTCCTATGTTGATCAATCCTCGATTGCTTACAGTGATATAAATTATGGAAAATTTAAAAAGTATCTTAGGTTTTTTTCCTGTGGTACTATACGTTGCTTAAACTTTAAGGCCTTCTACATCTTGATTGCTTATAAGCGGTTGCTTATAAAAAAAAACTGTGCGCATTTGAATGCAGAAAAAGGAATGATTTCGGCAATGTTGTCAGCCAGTGAAATAATTAGGTTTTAACTCGGTGTTTCAATGCCAGATGATTACTGCGGAAAGATGGCAAGTTCTACTTCAACTTGATAAATGCTGGGAGAATGCACCATAGCAATGCAACGAACCAATCTTCTATCACAGCAACTCTCAGTAACCCTCAAAAATAACTTAGGATGCGTTTGGTTGGCATCAATTTCTGAGAGCGGCAGGTAGACTCGGAATTTGTGCTTGATTGACCTCGAAATTCTGAAAACGGTATGTTTGGCAGGTTCGTAAGGCCTTCCAAACCTTTTGACTCAAAAGCAGAAGGTTTGGCAGACTTCGCAGAGATTCTCCATGACCCTGAAAACTAGGCGAAATTTCCAGGTTGCAAATTTTTCAATAGGGCGGATGAAATGCCAGAATACATGTTACCATGGCGAATCCAAAACCTGTCGTTTTCAAGATTTTCGTGTTTGATTGGGAAATATTTTTCCATCTATGCGAAGTCTGCCGTTTTCAGAATTCGGAAGGTTTGGAATAACCAATCAAACACATCCTAAGTCTTGAATGAATGGTCTTCAACGGTGGTCGAAGAAGTTTTGTGTTTACACTAAGATGCTGATAGTATTTCAGGGTTAGCAGAGACTGACTAGACTCACTGCATAAGTCACAGTCTTCGCAAACAGCAACCTTTAGCAACAATAACACCATTTGCATAAACAATATAAATGGATAGCCTTATGGTCAGAGTGTTTCTGAGCGACCTGTCTATCATATTGACCTAAGGAGCGAAAGCTACGGCTAGTGTTACAAGTCTAAAGACTGACAACAACTATTAAGACCCTCAACGAGAAGTGTATGAAAACCAGAGTTCACAACTGCTTCATGGTATCGATAGATTTAGGCCTATAAAAGATTATGCCGAATTATACTAGACGCCAAACTGAATCTCCAAAAAGAAGAGATATTCATGTATACGAATTTCTAATAAAACTGTTACGGGTTAGGAGAACGCTAGGCAGTAGCTATAGTAAGGTATTGTGATACCAGAGCTTAAATTTCAATGTTACGGTGTTGGAGGCCTAATCTAATGATGCTATCGCCTTACTCCTAAATTTCGTTTACCATGCAATGATAAGAGGCATCTCCCAGGATTCATGATGCGAGATAGCACACTATGCATAAGCCACAGTTAGGTATTATTATATCAGTGCGTCAATTTCCCAGTTACGGTGTCGGAGGCCTAATCTAATGAAGCAATCGCCTGACTCCTATTTTTTGTTAACCATTCGTAGCTAATGGGAGTTTTCCTAAGGTCCATGGAACGAGAAAGCACCCCGACCCCGACACTGTCATATAATTTAATTGAAGCGCATGCATTTTACAGTTCAGTATACAGTCATGCCCATTTTTCTAAGAGTTAAATTTTGTCTGCGACTAAGTGATTTCCTGGGTTTTTGCAAAGCACGCCAGTAACGCCTTTTAAGTTAGAAACCATTGAAACCAAGTTAGAAACCAATGTAAAGTCTCAGTGAGATAGAAAAGAACAAACCGGACCAGTACCAGTGCTAGACTAAAACTCCCACTAAAAGTTTGGTTCTTTTCCAGAAGAATAAGGCCATGGCCAAACGATCACACATTTTTGTCCAACATTTGAAAATTGCTTGCCAATAAAAATGCTATACAGTTTGGCCATATCGCAAAGCAAATGATCGTCAAACATTTTCTGCTTGCGTCAAGCAAAGAATGTTTTGAGCTTTTCAAAAACATCGCACAACGAACGCTGCTTATTAATGGCGGTCAAGCGATGTTTTGCGACGTGGCAAAACGTTTAAATGTTTTATAAACAGATTTTGATCGTTTTGCCAGGCCTAATGTTGAAAATATTATTTGGCACCTTTGTCACTATCTGCTCAGTGCCAAGGTTAAGGCTGATAAAACTATATCGTATGGAAGACTTAAAACATTTTCTTACCCATTATCAATTCTTCGTTTCTTTAATATTTTAGCCAACGAATTAAGGCTGCGCAGCGACACTGCCAAAGAATCCTGTCTAGAGGGATCATCTATAATCATCTGAGCTTGGGCATATGTCAGAGAGGCCTAGAGAGATAAATATAACAAAAATATAAAACAGTATTATTAGAACGTTGGTGTCTGTTAGCCCCCGAGTTAGTTTCACTCGAAAATCTCTCAAAAACTGCTTGATAATAACAGTGAATTTTGACGTCCACTCCACTAGGAAGGAAGAGCAGAACAAAGGAAAACTATTGAGGAATATGATGTCGAACAAGACGACGCAGAAAAAGACGATGGCAGTGCAATAAAAATACAGCAAAAGCCCGCCACTCATAAACCGCTCATTATGTCAACCAAATCATTAAGGTGGTGTAGCCGAGTTGTCAGACGTTTGGCTCAAGATCGTAAGGAAGTGGGTTCGATCTCCTCGGGGCCATATTCCACAAACCTGCAGTCAGCGCAGCTGTCCATCCTTCCGAGGTCGGTAAATGAGTACCCAGGGCATTCGTCCTAGAATATCAGTCTGGAACATAGGTGAAATACAGGCACCGTTGACATCCGCTATCTCGAACTCTCAAGGGAAACTGGAATTTTTTCGAGATAGCGAATATTCAAAATAACGGATGCCCCATAAAAATATAAAAATTATCGTTTTTAAGTCAGAAAAGAACCCCTATTAACATGCAGGGTTACTGATCCCAAATTTCATCAAACAAGTCTGGTATTTTTTACATTAGTCAAAGCTCATCTGCTTTCATCCCTACTATTGGTAAAATTGAGATAATGGTGATGCAGCACATCTCGAAAGAGAACAGCTTCATCTAATGTATACATGGGCAGCATATCACTAAGCTGCTGCCGTTCCCGCTCCGCTAGGCAAACGTATACATATTTTCAGCCTGTCTCTTTATCCAGTTCAGCGGAAAATTTGGCAAAGTTCGAGATAAAGAGCAGGTTTTCCTCCATGGGAATCGATAAGGGTTCGAGATAGCGGATGATTTTTCTATACAAACCCTTATACCAAAACGAGGGGAAGTAGAAAATCGTTCGAGATAGCGAATGTTCGAGATAGCGGGGAGTCGAGATAGCGGATGTCAACTGTATAAAAACTACTCTTACTTTTGATTGAACGATACTTTTATAGAATTCGGTCGACACAATTTCGGCATTGGCAGTGATCTCCCACACACAGGAAAATGCAAATCTGAAAACAAGAAGATTAGCAAGCTGACACAGACACAGAGTGAATAAAACATGACCAGAAGACAAAGAAGGCAGTAAAATCTGACTAACGGCACAACAAAGGGGCATTGCAGCTACCACTTTGATTCCAATAAAAGTCCCCTAAAGGCACGATGCTTGACCTCAGAAGAGATTCGACTATTTTTTGCTAGACTTTTCCCTCGATAACGCAAAGCTCTTTGCTATTCTTTAACCATGTGGTATAAACACAACTACATCTAGCGAAAATGGGCTTTTGTCTCAGCTCTGTCTTTATTTTGCTCTGTTTTGTTTCTTACTTTTGCTTGTACTCAACTTATCATACGGTGACGATTACAACCTTTTTAAAATAACGTTAACCATAACTTTATTTAGTTGCTTTTAAGCTTGTAACCACCCAATGCAACTAAACGTTGCGCATTTTTCAGACCAAATCAAACAATTTAGCACTGTAAATATATTCGGTCTTATCAAGGCTGTTTCTGACACCGTATTAGACATGATAGCCACCACTTATCATGACAAGCCTTTGATATTCAGTTTGGCAACGTTTCGGGAGAGATCAGTCTCCCATCATCGGGCAATGAGAAATGTGGTTTCTTTTCTATTTATTGCAAAGGTCGGATCCAAAGGTGTGAAACTAACCGGACCTGCGAGGAAGCATGGGAATTTTTGGCGCTCAACTTCTAAAATCTGTGGCGCCAAAATTGCGTTCAGTGCAATTTTTGATGTTATTCAACCAGATTTCTGGGATTGAGTAAGATACTTGATTGATACAAGGAGTTGATAGAACTGAGTGAATGCTTTCTTTAACTAACAAGTCTGTTTTTCCAGTTCCTATCCTCATGAATCACTGAAATGTTATCCCAATCCATCTGGTGTTTTTCCGTCCAACAATGATTGGCAAGATCACTTTTGTCAATTCGACCATGGGTCACACTGTCTGAACGTAAAATTTCAAATGACTGACAAAAATGTTTGGTTTTTGGACAGGGCACAATATCTGAAAGAAGAGCCCAGCCCAACAATACACTAGCTAATAACTGCGTACAATTAAAGTAATCAAGAGAGCTGATAAATATACACTCTTTTTTTATATAAGAACCAGGAAATTTTGATCGGCGCTGGCTGTTCATAAAATTTTGCCGTTTTTGAGCCTGAAATGTTCTGAATCTGTTCTTAAGGTTACTTAGATATTTATATTTTCAATGAATGTCTGGGGTGGTAATAGGTTTGTGTGAAAATGCAGCATTCTTGTATATTTCTTTGTTTGCTTGCTTTTCACGGTAAGACTCACTGTGGTACTGACATGTTTAGCTGATATTCTTAGGGCCTTTGAAAACGCCAGCCTCAGCTTGTACTTATTTTGTTAAAATCTGGGCAAAATCCAGGCTCGGGTTCTTATAAAATTGTTCTTACAAAAAAAGAGTGAAGTTTTAATAAATCACCTTTCCACGTTTGATCTTAATGAACAGAGATTAGAACTCAAAAGTTCTGGAATCATATCTATTCTCTGGAAAATAAGAAAATAAATCGTGAAATCATTTAGGCCTATTACATCTTTTTGATTATGGATTTTTTCAATATTTCAAGATATTTCAAGGTCTCCCGATGACAAATTCCTATTTTGCATCGAAAACAAATTCTTGGTGCAGAGCTTCACTTTTCTAACGCTTTTATTATTGATTTTATGAGCGTACAAAGTTCCCGATTCTACAGCTTTGACTGTGATAACTAAGGATAAATTTTTTCACCCCGACGTATATTTTGAGCAAATCGTAAACATTAAACGCTCATAAAATCAATAACACGAACGCTAAGGTATTATAACTTTGCACCTCGACTAACTTTTGGCTGCCGAATGCGAATTTGTAGCCACAACAAACTCTATATCTTGAAATTTTAAAATTTCCAAAATGGCGGCCGTTCGTGGAAAAGGTGCATGAATTGAACGTCGGCTGAAAAAAAAGATGAAATCTTTGATTGAAACAAAAAAGGGGGTTCAAATGGCCCTGTTTACACGAGATCGGATACAAATTGATCCGAACAAAAGTGGCCTTACGTTTACACGGGACCTGGTGGATCCGATACCATTTGGATCTGCTATTTGTACCCGTTTGGGATCGCTTTCCAAAGTCCGTCGTTTACGATTATATGGGAACATGAACATCGCCATCACGATGGGGACACGACGGGGATGCGTAACTGTCGCTTACGACGATATAGAAACTAGGCTTTACGAAAGTTCTATATCGTTGGCATGCCAAAAAGTGAATTGCTAGTTGGCTGGGATGGTCCCCTGTGTGATGGACAGAGACGGGTAACGTCAAGGGTCGGTACGACTCTCGCAGCCATTTGAAGGTTTATAACGATAAGTACTTCAATGTTGTAGACTGTACTTGCTTTGCTGCTATCGAAAGACAAGCGAAAAAAAGAAGTTCTTTGAAGGCATTATGAGCTCAGAACGGAAAATAGCAACGAAATGAACCACAGGAGTATCACAAAGATCTGACAATTGAAGTGAGATAGGCACAGTTCACTTTTTTCACGGAACGCATTAGTCCCCTATTCCGTTGTTTCTTGAAAGATACGACGAAGAACAAGTAGAAGGATTCGGAAAATCCTTTTTTGGGGATGTATATTCCTTCTCACGGTGTTCCAGAAGAGGCTACAAGCTTGCGATATTATAAGATTAATTAATGTAGTTCCATAGACCTAAATACCTTCCCCCAAAAGCTATAAAAAATGCGAGAACGTCCTCTTAGGGTCGTTGGGAAGAAAAATTCTATTTATTTCAAATAACGTGTTTAAAAATAATAAAGAATAACCTTGTCTGTAAGGTATACTGTTGTTCCTCGCTTGAATGCTTCCTCGTCAATAGCTGTAGCAGGCTTTATAAAGTGTGTCACATCAGCGATATGAACACCAACCTACAATGAATATAAAACTATGATTAACTATGATTAAGTTACCATTACTGCCGTGCGGAACGCGAAAACAACTTTGAGCGCGTTTGAAGCTTTCTCGCCTTACGCGCCTCAGAGCATTGATATTCTAGGAATATATAATTTGTTAAGCTTCAAGGCCCCTGTCAAAAGGTAAACGGGTATTTTTGAAAACGCAAACTTTTCTATCCGTTTTCGAAATATCTGCGTCCATGTACGATGTACGATGTGCGTTTACTTCAGCATTTCTAAGACTGCGTTCGGTAGATTCGTTTACTCTCGTAAACATGTCTTTCATATAAGGTGGAACATCACTATTAAGGGATCTAAAAACCATCTTCTGGGATTCAAAGTCAATAAGCTCCCTAAAAGTCGGCCATTTAAGAATGTCTCCAAGGATAGCTAAAACAAGCTAGTGACAAGTACCAACATTTCCCCCTAGTCACGGAGACAAGAAATGTTTCTGATGTCTTCCATAAACATTTGCGTGTCTCTCGCTACAAATTTTTTCGCGCGCTAAACTGGGAGACATCGAGGGACATGTCATGTGTGACAATGTTGCGACATGTCTCCTAGTATAGCCAGGCGTTAATGATCATATTTTCGTCAGCCATTTTGAATGTGAAGTGTCTTATTTTCTTTGTGTTGTTGAATAAAGTGCGTGAAATCGAGCGCATGACGTCATCGTTTTCGAAAAAATGTGTTCTCCACGTTCAAAAGACAGCATGAACTGGCGTTTTGGAAACTGTCCACCCTGGAAAAGGTCTTCAAAAATTTCCGTTTTCTATCACCGAAAATGCGGGCTTCACGGACGGAAGGCAGAAACGTAAAAGTAAATTTGCGTTTTCAAAAATATCCTCATACGGGTGGACGCGCCCATTTTTCGTTCATTGAATCTTCATTTAAAACTCAGAACTCACACAAAGTTAATAAGTGAAAGCAATTACGCGCGAAAATCATTCTTTTTTCGAAAGCAGAGAAAAAGCAATTAATGAATACTGTGAATTATTTATTGTTGATTTTTCATTTATTCTAAAATTTTTGATCCTCGGTTATTGTTATGTGATTATCTGCATAGGGAATTTTTGATGATTTTCTTTTGTTTGATGTTCCGACATTTCTAGTTAGTTCTAGATAAAAGCTATTTTGATATGTCTTCCTATCGACAAAGTTATTACGAACTGTGAAAGCTCTGAAAATTGGGCTTAAAAACAGTTTTGAAAATTATCAAACGGGCCGATTATAATTGAAAGCGCAGATTAGAAAAAAGACTGAGCTAAAGTATTCAACGGATTCAGTGTTATGAAGTTATCTTTATGCTACAATGATGCTCGCAATCATGCACCGAATTGTTGAGAAAATTCTGAAATATTACGCGTATAGCTATCCCTTATTGCCCCACCTACCCCCCACTTCAATGTTCGGTAAGTGGTTTGATTCACATCAGATGTAAGCGATCCATCATGCGTCAAAGTGTCATGAAATCCGTGAACACGCGATCAACATTGAATGGGGGAGGGGGAAGACATATACCCAAAGATTTAGCTAAAGCCTTCAACGGAGATTCAGTTTTTCTTGAATATTAAAGCAGTGTTATGAAGATATCTTTATGTTACAATCATGGACAAAATTGTTGAGACAACCTGAAAAATTACGCGTATATCCCTCATTTCCCCACCTAACCCGCTCTTCTATGTTGGTTGGATATGTTGTTTGATTCACATTAGAAGTAAAACCCCGGCCAAACTGAACATGTTCACTGAACAAATCCCCCCGGGGGGTACTTCACTTATGAATGGACGGGGATGTGCCGCCCAGATTTCGGAAACCCACCCACTAATAATGTAAAACTTTGCAGGAACAGACCCTATTTTATGAGTAGAAATAAGCGGAATATGAGAATAAAAAGACTTTCTAGACCTATTTATTGCTTGATATTGTACTACGAACATCTTTGACGCGATTTTGCCACTTTTCTGACCGAATTAAACTTTCGACTTTTCTTCAATTTGCCACCCACTTTTATGGGGTTTTGGTAAAAATCATACCCATGTTTAGAGAATTTCAGTGCCCAAAACCCATCCATATGGGAGGCACATACCCGTACCCAAATTATACTAAGTACCTCCCCCGGGACAAATCCAAATATTGTTAAATGCGAAATGTTTGGCTCGTTTGGCCACCCATGTTTGGATTTGTTGAGTGTTGTTTGGAGTTGTTCAGTGCTGTTCAGTAAAATTCGATTGCGAGCAAAAATGTTTGGAGAAGGATTAAAAATCTATATTGTTCAAGAAGGTACCAACTACTTTGTTCGGCAGATTTTCAGTGCGTTTGGCTGCCCCAATTGAGAAAAATCAACAAAAAAATGGCGGTCTAACAATGCATTTGACAAAGGCTCCTTCAATTGTTCAGTGAAAAGTTCACCAGAATGTTTCAATATGTTTGGCCACCGACACTGGACAACACTGAACAATGTTGGTACTTGTTCAGTGAACATGTTCAGTACGTTTGGCCGGGGCGTAAGCGATTCATCATGCGTCAAGTGTCATGAAATTCGTGAACACGTGATCAACATTGAATGGGGAGGTGGAAGACATAGACCCCAAATCAATATGACTGAGTATTCATCTCAATATATTTTGTCCATGATTGTAACGATACAGCAGAAACATATGTGGATACATCTGAAAGCTTTTTTCTGACACTCCTCAGAGTATAAACGTTTAAAACAAGCCGTAGCAAATGATAATGCAAGGCGGGGTTTAGGCGGCATTTTAAACCGCAGCTGGGTATAAATTCAGACAGAAAAAGACAGAAAAGGGAATCTGCGAGAGCAATGTTTTAAATGTCTGCAGAAATTACGACCCAGATCTCTTTGAAAAGGTCTATTGTTCTAATCAGTTTCTGACGTTTATACTCTGAGGAATGTCAGGAGAAATAAAAGCTTTTAAGTATGTCCAAAGATATTTTCGCCATTTCTCGCAATTACAAAACATTACAACTGCACTAGCCAAAAACACCTTACGCTTCTTTAATTTTTGGGGTTGTTCGTCTAGCACCCACTAGCTACACCATTCACAACTGTTCAGATAATTATCGTGATGTGCAAGAACTCTGTGACAAGGTATGCTTATTGCTAAAAAGGCTATGAGTCATCCAAAATCGTTGTATTTCACACATGCGAAATTCGCCTGTTTTGGTGAATTTAACGAT
This sequence comes from Chrysaora quinquecirrha, assembly GCA_014526335.1. Classification (NCBI taxonomy): domain Eukaryota; kingdom Metazoa; phylum Cnidaria; class Scyphozoa; order Semaeostomeae; family Pelagiidae; genus Chrysaora; species Chrysaora quinquecirrha. The sequence continues at coordinate 4,946,304 of JACTAT010000061.1, read as the reverse complement.
GAAAATACCTCACCTCGTAATTGCCATTTTTAAGTTTTCTGCAATGAAGGGCATCATCAATATCAGTGCAGCCAGGAGGATCAACACTGCAAATATCCAAATGACGAAAGTCTTTTCGTTCTGTGTATTCCTGATAAAAAGATAACCGTATATCAGAAAAAATAATAAAAAATTCTTCTAACGTGTAGGACTGTGGTGTAAGTACACTTCCCTTCGAAAAATTTGGAAACGGTCGCTTAAAAATGGCGGCCAACAGTTGCCAAGGGTCTAATCCAAAGTATTTTCATTTCAAAAGTCAGAGGTTGCGCGGGCATTATCTTGTGAAGTTTCAGCGGGAAAATATTCGTCATTGCACATGCCATCATTTTAAATCAAAAGGAGAAGATTATTCGATGTTATAATGGAAAAAATACATAAAAAGCTGAATTGCTGAAAAGCTGCTTGAAGAGTGCGTGTTCTGATTGCACAATATAGCCAAGACGTATATTGAATAGGACTAATAAGTCTAAATGGACCATTTCCCATGCACAAACAACTGTCTTGTTCATCACACCACTCTTTTTTGGCCAAGAATGATCAGAATATTATTCCCCATCTGTATGCTCAATTTTGCTTGATTTGCGGCTGAAGTAGTGACGCATGAATAACGAACATGCACTTTGGACATGAACAATTCACCGGCCCCTTGTCTTTTAATGCTTATATTTAGGCAACATTTTGTTTATCTCGAGTTTTTTTAGTTCTTGTATGTTCATTTGTGTTTCTTCTCCAAATAATAGAGATTCCTAACGGGTAACGCACGGGAAACGCAATTGGTAATGGAAATTTCTATCCCCCTTGTATTATGTACCAAAGAGCAAAGAAGGAGTAAGTGTACAAAGAAGACTAAGAAATCTATGGAAACCTGTTCTGTAATCTTCCATGGCATCTCTGGGAGATCTTTGAGTACTAGCTTGGAGAACGCAGAATGTGGAATATCATGTTCCAGTAGTAGAACTTCATTCTCTGTCTCTTTGTCACCTATTTCTCCAAGCAATCGTACGTAATGACCCTGTAACGAGAAATCGACTTGGGTTAAAAAAGTTCACTACCTAAAAAACGCAGACGTTAGTAATGCTATAGGAATATTGACAAAACTGAAGCATAAATAAAGCCTTGAATTATTACACAATACATTTACATGTATGATGATTAATATACTATCTGTGAAATTTTCACAACTTCAGATATTATTACCAACTTCAAATATCATTTTAGCATGGAGAACAACCAGTGGCGGACTGGCTCAGAATTTTTCATCGGCCATGGAGGACTAAAGGGGCCCAAGTGGGCGTGGCCTGAAAAATTGGGGCGTGGTCAAGTATGAATTTCGATGCAATTCGTCGATTCCTTACCAACATAACACGTGTGGCACTTGCAAAGCAATGTTTTCTTTGTTTTGCAAATACAATCTAATCGCTACAATTAAAATCATTACAAGAAGTTATAAACTTTTCGGTCCGAATCTGATTTCAGTCTACAAAAGTAATTTTGACATCTCTTGAGTACGGCGAGCCAGACGATCGATAATAATTTCATTGCTCAAACTGTTGAGCAACTCTTTCTCGATACTCATCAGCATCGTGGCTTCCAGCATGTCTTCTTTCATGGAATTCCTTAAGCGGGTTTTCAAAATCTTTAATTTTGGAAGGATCTTTCGCAGTTGACTTGCGTGACCGACAAGGTGCATAAGACTTTGTACGCCAGGTATAGGTTGTCGTAGGTCCTCTCGTGGAGTCGATATTTTGAAAGAAGCCTTAAAGCGCACGTTGAACAGTCCCTGCATGCAACCTTTACTTCTTCTGCAACGCTGTTCCTTTCTTCATCTTCAGAAGCTTCACCTTCAATTGTATACTCTGCGTTAATGCTCCTTTTCAGTTGAGAGTAGTTTTGCGCAAACGATTTTAGCTCATCTCTTAGATTTTCTACGGTGATAGATGGCGCCAACGTACAGATGCTAGCTAAAGCTCCTTCGGGAATTCCATGCAGCAGAATGTCGTCAAATCTTGCTGGATCTAAACACGATAAATCGATGAACAGGCTTTTATGGGAAGCGAAGCGAGATTCTAAGGCTTCAACTGCCCTATCCATAATTACATTGTGAGTGTCCACTTTAAATTCCATCTTTGCATCGAGATTTCTATCTACATCCGCTACCTCGCCTGCCATTATTCTCCTTCTACGGACTCTTCTTTCTTCCAAGTCCGTTTCCACTCGCATTTCTTCAAATTGATCTTCAATATAACTGCTCGAGAATTGCATCTCTTCAGCTGTTTCGTCCAACTCCTTATTTATCATTTCGGCATATGATCTTGCTGCAGTATAGATGTCATCAAACTCTCGAGACATTCTTTTGAGGTTGAGACTTGCAGTATGCACCATGTTCCATGCTTTCACCATGTCTAACCCCCTTGTTTGTAAATACTCCGGCAAAGGTACTGTCTCTTCAAAGATTCTTAGAAAGATGAAAGCGGACAAAGTGGTCTGAAATTGCAGGAAAGCGTTGATGATTGCTTTGGCTTCTTCCCCAACTGTAAGCTCAAAATTTATTGATGTGGAGATGGTAAATAGGTAAATGAGTAGATCTAGAAATGAATTTACTATTGGCTTCTCATATGTTCCAAATATACCTCGTAGGGTGTTGGACTTGCCTGACCATCTTGTCTCACCGATGAGGTTCAGTCGTCTTGTTTTCTCCGTTCCAATCCTCCCCTCGAGCTGCTTCTGCCAAACATCTGCCCTCTTATATGAAGCTTTGATGAATGTTGCAGCCTTTTGCAAGAGATTGAAGAATGAAACGGAAACAATACAGCATTTTGTTGCATCAACAATGACTAGATTGAGCACATGTGCATAACGCCATATGTGTACATATGTTGATCTGCTACTTCTGTAAGCTTTGCTTGCAAGCCATTGTACAAGCCATGAGAACTTGCTGCTCCATCTGTGCTGTCAGAGATGCAGTTCTTAATGTCGATCTCCAGTCTCTCCAGTGACTCCTTCAAGAGGTTAAAAAGCCCTTGTCCACTCCCAACGATTGCTAGAAATCTTCATGAATACAATCGTCAAGAACATAATGTACGAAAAAGTTGCATTGATTTTTAGTTGTTATATCTTGTGTCATACCCACTTGTATTGAGAAAACTTTCGCACGAGCTACTTCCTCGCTTACTTTCTCCTGCATCATTGATCTTATAATTTCTAGTTTGTTATTTATGGTTGTTTTGCTTATTCCTTCCTTGAGCATTTTCTGTCCGTGCTCGTTTCTTTTCCATTCTTTCTTTCCATGCGCTTTTGTTTTTCGTACTAATGAATCAGGCACAGGCAGGTAACTGAGACTACTCGAGAGTCGAGAACTCATGCCACACATAGGTCTCAAACGGAAACATTTTTATTAGCAGTCAAAAATTTGTTTGTCAAGCATTTATGTCACTCAATTGTTTTAACTGATGCCCAACTGATGAACACCCAATACGTAACGGAAACCTAGTATACGCTATATTTGATTTCTATTTATTTACTTCATTGACCTAGCTTATCAATCCGCCACTGAGAACAACCACCTCGTTATTCTAGACAGCAAACCATGCTGAACCACGGGGAGGTCATGGCTAAATTTGAGTAGGGGCCTGTCGTTAGCATATTCAAAGTGGTAAGGCCCTGGCCGAACGATCAAACATTGTTGATCCAACATTTTAAATTTGCTGTACAACAAATGTTTGACCGTTTGGCCACGTCCAAAAACATTGCTTGACAAGCAAAAGTAAAAACTTTGTGGCGTGATGTTTTTGAAAAAGTTCAAAAACATTTTTTGCTTGACGCAAGCAAAAAATGTTGGACGAGCAATGTTTTTGGACGTGAACAAACGGTCAAAATTTTGCTTGACAAGCAAATCTCAAATGTTGGACAGACAATGTTTGATCGTTTGGCCAGGGCCGAGAAAATATACCCTTAAAGCGCGGAACATCCCCAGGTAACTTAAGAAGACCTTCCGTGCGTTGAACACATATCATACGATAAATTAATTGGAAAACCAAGACTGTGCAAAATGCTGCATTTTGATACACAACAGGATGTAAGTTGCGTCAAGTCAATTGTTTTTGTCGAAAAAAATTCATCCTTTGGTTTAAAGGATGTCTCAAGAATTATTTGCTGAGCCTAGATGACCACATTTAATCCTTTTTAGAGCAGGATTGTTTTTTCAAACAAAACAAAAACATGCAGCATTACCTATAACAACTTGTACCCCATTCACGATGCAACCAAAGCATTAGCCAGGCATATGCCGAAGTTGCGCAAAGTAAAAACTAGTTGCCTAATGCTAATCGGTGATTTTGTGGAACAAATTAATCGCAACTGACCTGCCGACATAAGCGCTCTGGCAACTAGTTGGCAAATATTTCCTTTTTAATTGAAACTGGTCAACCCACAAGCCAGAACGTTGAGCATGTTCTACTTCTGCGATTAGTTGACAACTGATTCCGGCCATTCGCAGTCGACCTTAGAACTGTATCCCATAAGTTCTGACAAGTTAGCAGTACACCGAGTTGGCATAAGTTCTATCATGCCGCAAGTAGATTAACAGAGAGGGCCAGCCTATTTTGCAGAACCATCTATTGTTGCGTTCTTATTGGTCAATCTACCAAATCGAACTGGTTGAGATTTAACCTCGTTTAACTTAAGCTGATTTAATGATCTTAGTGCAAAAGGAGTATTATATTAAAATAATATCTACTAACTTGAGAAAAGTAGGATAGATTTTTTCGCAAGTGGCATACCACAATAGATGGGATTCGAACCTGGACTGCATGATCAGAGAGCCAACAACGGCTCCACTGAACTATAGAGCTCAAAGAAATCGCCGAGTAACTTTCTATCATAATTATGATTACTAACTTGAGGAAATCTTGACGTCCTTGGCCAGGCATCAATGCTGACAATAATCCGCTTTCCCATCAGACTCTCAGCCTGCCTCGTTTCAATTCTGATACGTGGAATTTGTCTGTCGGAGGCTATGAATAAATGTCTGCTACCCTTTGGACAAAAGACAAAAATATTGTGCAATGAGATGCGATATTAAATGCAAAGGATCGATTTCTCTCAATGAACACACAAAGTATTACTACCTTAGGCCCTGGCCAAACGATCAAACATTGTTGTTTGAAAATCGCTTGTGAAGCAAAATGTTTGACCGTTGGCCATGTTGCAAAATATCACTTTTCAAACAAATTTTACTTACATCAAGCGAAAATGTTTTTGAGCTATTTCAAACGCATTGTGCACCAAATTTAGCTTATTTTAGTTTGCCAAGAAATGGTTTGTAGCGCGGCCAAACGTTCAAGCATTGCTTAAAAAGCAAATCCCAAATGTTTTACCAACAATGTTTGATCGTTTGGCCAGGGCCTTACTTTCAGCAAGGCTACTCAACATAAAACATATGACATTTCTTAAATCCTAACCATCCTTCTTAAAACTGATTACCGCAGCAAATTAAAAATTACCTTAGGATTTCCAGCAGGTGAAAGTGTTCCACAGTAAGGTCTCCAACATCTTTTGATTATTCCAACAACCTTTAAAAAAAAGCAAAAACGATTCGAGATACCAACAATTCCTATAATTCTGTTCTTCTGGGAAGGAAATGGGGAAGCTGCAAAGAAACCGTTAAATTTAGACATTCCAAATGATCTGAGGGGAGTGGTCATCAACCTGATTGAACCGATTGGAAGAATAGAAATATTTCTTATTCACAAGATATGTGAATCCTTGATCATCTTGATCATCAATAATAGTTTCAACGCAGGGTGGAGGAGAATCGGTCAGTACAGTCACTTTTTGAAGGAAAGAAACATCCCGAATAGCCTGAAGAGAAGAATCATGGACACCGTCATTTTACCATCGTTGACATATGGAGCAGAAACATGGGCACCCACGAAACATCAGTCAACGAAACTAGCAGCGGCCAAGAGAAGCATGGAGAGAAGCATCCTAAACATCAGTCTCAGAGGTAAAATCAGGAATGAAGTCATCAGAGAAAAAACTAAAGTGAAAGATGTCATCCAAAATGCAAAAGATCAAATGGGCTGGACACGCTGCAAGAATGAAGAACAACAGATGGGCCAAGAAAACAACCCAATGGTACCCAAGAGGATACAAAAGAGGAAGAGGAAAGCCGAAGAGAAGATGGAGGGACGAGGTCGAAGAAAAGGCTGGAAAGACCTGAATGAGGCTAGCGTGTGACCGGATTGAGTGGAAGAGGTTGTGGAGGCTATCTGCCAGCAGTGGCATGACAGGCTGATGATGATGACAGCTAATGATTTTCACGACAAGCTCAGACATGAAATCGATGTTGTCTGTCACACGGGATTGTTTCCCTTTCTTGCTCGTTGCCTAAACCTATACCCATGAGATCCGACATATATGAACTTGGTTAAAATCACGACGGTCGGGGATCGATCTTCACGATTCTTATGGCAAATGCGGACCAAACGTGTGTTGACTTTATAATGGTCAAAATATGTAAAAACCCGCAGATTATAGAAATGCCTGACTCGAAAATCTGTCTTCAATGTGTAAAGGGTGTGTATAAAATATAACCAGAAAAGAGTTTAAATTGAATCTCTTAGAAAAACAATGTTCTACGTCCCTGCAAGTGCTCCCCATGAGCCCCGGAAAATCACGTTTTCACGTCAAAAACGCTTCAGCCAATTACAGTCTCCAGCAATTTAATTCAATTGCGATACTGAAACTGCGACTAAGAATGAAATCTACTCTTTTTATATTTGTATCCTAATTGCCTAAAACTCAACAATTCCTATCAAAGAAAGTAAAATAAACTGCTACTAACCGTTAGTTTGAGCGTCCAGCAATTCAACTCAATAGCGATAACTACGACTCATGTAGTAAGTCTAGGGGTGGGTTACTGCGAAGCATGGAATCTTTTTAACGACTATTTGCATCTAAACGATTTTTTCTTCACATCGCAAACATATAATCGAATACCGCGAAAACTGAGTCAGTTAGACATGGCATTTAATATCGAAAAAGGTAATATCTTACCTTTCCAGTTGGCCTCGCATGGCCTTTTGGGTGCTTCTCGAGTTCCTTTGCCACCTACAGATGGAACGTCAAGAATACAGTTATAGAACTAATGAATGCCTGTGTCATCTGAATATCTGAAAGCTTGAATACTACATCTAAAGTTGAAAAAAAGGAATTGCTCTGCTTAATAAAAAAGTAGCCATTGCATATCCAATGTTATAACTGAAGGGTTTTTCGTTTGATACCCTTCAGAAGAAAGACGTTAGAAATAAACAAAAACTATTAAATACGAAACTAACTAAGACTGGAACGAAATATTGCTGAGACAAGAATATAAACTGAACTGATAATTTAGATCTTGTTCTGAGGTTTCATATATTGAAGAGTTTCAGATGACAGAGCTTTCAGAAATGTTTTGTGCGCTATACTCTAGCGATCTTTAATCTTTGATATCTCAAAGGCCTATGTCTACAGTTCTTCGATTCATTGAATGCGAAAGAAGAGTAAAAAAGCAGAAACTGTCCACATAACATATATCACGGTCCTATAGCACATATAACGTCTTCTCAGTCAGATAAAGAAAAGGTATTTCAAATTGCGACAAAAGGAAAAACATTTTTAAAAATACTTAAAGCTTTTCCTCAGAGACACAACTCCGCAAAAAGCAACATTTGCTTGGTTATCGAGACTGTGCAAAAGTTACAGAAACGATTGGTTCAAAAAAATGTCACCGTAGGGTCTTTGTTTCATTTTAGAACTTTGGAATCTGTCTTTTTTAAAACCAAAAAGCCGCTTAGGCGTTGACACATTGAAAGAGATTTCCTTTTTACTTGAACTTTACAACCAAATTTCTTTGGTTTACCTCACTGAAACTTTTGGTATAAGAGAATCAGGATGATTCTGTCTGCTACTGTTACATTGTATCCAGTACTGCCAGTCAGGGCGGAGGAGCTCAGAGGAGCTAACGGCTACATCTGGAGAGGAGATTAGCACCACCAGTTTGCCGCTTACGAAACACTCGTGGATATGCAAAATCAAGGTAAAAAAATTGAAATGGTTTGGACACATGTGTCAACAAACGGTACAATTGCGCACACAGTTTTAAATAGGTCAGTCGAAGGAGTGAGGCAAATAGAAAGACCGCGGATAACATGGCATGATGATATCAAAAGCTGGACTAGAATGCAGAAGAAGGAAGTAAGCAGAAGAACGAGAGGGGACAGAAGAGGCTGGCGAGAGAATGTGAAACAATGGGTGTGTCAACGGCTGACAAGTCCACGGTCCTGATGATGAACCTTCGAGCCTTCTAGTATTCATAATACAATATCAATCCAACTTCACTTTTCTGTTTTCAGATTAGTGCATTTCGATCCACATCTGGTATATTTTCTGCTGGAGTCGATTGTTTTGACCTATTTCTTAATTTACACTCTGAGGAATCCCAGACGAAAAAACGTTCGGTATGTTTAAAACATTTCCACATTTAATCGAAATTTGGATGGTTTGACTGACTCGAAGGTTTTCGTATAGAAATATGGATAATATAGGTAGATTTTAAGATTTTGAAAATAAAAGATTTAGGACCTTTTCTGAAGTTTCATCTTCGTCTTTATCTTCTTCTTGTTCTTCCAAAACTAGTTCAGAAGGTGTTGCCCATTTATTTTGAGGAAATATTTCAACAGCAACAACATCATTATGAACTGCTCTATTCAGATTGGCCAATCCTTGGATAAATATCTAAAGGGAGAGAAAATTTCTGCCATTATGTTAAGAATAAATCAGTATTATTTTGTAATGATACGTGAATTTATCCCACAAGTGTAGTCTACTAGCGCAAATTCTGATCCACAACTTTATCCTTTATCCAAACCAGTTCCTTACTCATGTAAATTGACAACTATTCAATTTGACACATTTTATTTCACTTGATTTATTTCACCTGGTTATCATTTTTCAAGGCAGGTTTTTACGATTAAGATTCCTTGATAAACAAAGTTCCGACCAGAAAATCATTACAAAAATTGTCGAGTAAAGATGAAAGGTTGTCTATACGAGACGGCTTATGCACCTTAAAGTTGTTTCCTTGGCACACGCTTTTCTTAAAAAACTGGCAAGCCACTTTTCATAGAAAAAACCGTCCCATTTCCTCCTATTTACCCTATCTACACGAGCAAAGAAAGAAAACATGTCAAGGAAGCAGTTGGCACAACTTTAAAGTTCAACTTCTTTTAGATACTCTTGGCATAAAATTGAACAGTCTGTTATGAGAAAACAAACTTTGAAGAGCATATAACCGCATTTTTAGGAGAGAAACGAGTGAGACTGCATACTGGCATCAAAGGGTATGTATTACAACGTCTAAATTCAAAAAGAAATGTTTTTCCACGTTTTAGACCAATTTGTGCCCAATCATTGTGATCAATCAGGGGTTTACATTTTCTATGCAATAAAGTTTTGCTTATCAGAAATTTTCGGACTATTTGTGCACGTCGATTGATAGATTTAAAGCCAGAATCCGGTAGACAAAAACTCGATTTATTCACCAGTTGTATTATTTAGGCATTTAAAATATGTATGTGCACTTTGCGTAAAGGAAAAAAGTCCTGGCCTTGAGGCACAGTGGCGGGTTCTGAGTGTTATCTCAAGCATACTTATAGCTTGGCAATAAAACAGAGCAACAGTAGTTGCAATTGTAGTTAGCACCCCAGACAAAAACTTAAAAGAGGAAAATAAACTTAAAAGAGGAAAATGTAAAATGTTATTTTACCGGTTCATCTCGATCGGGGATTCGTACATTGCCTTCAAGATAGTTCTCACTATAAGAAAGAATTAATGTCACATTAGAAGAGTGGATTCATTTGACATTTTCAGCAGTTGAATAATTGGTAAGAAATACATAAAGAGTATCATTACATGGGGTTCGTTCTTTTGAAGCGAATCAGGGATTTGCTATGCTTTTTCGATTCTACGAAGACATGGAAACGAAGCAAAACAAAAAGAACTCGCTGATTCGGTCTTTCAAGCAGATTTCTTTCAAGAAATATTTATCCTCTTTCAAGTGGCTGTCCAGCATACTTTGTAAAGCCACGCAATAAATCATAATTATAGTCCCACAACTGACAAATCTTGACAGATATCTTAAAAGTGCTGATTTCGCCTCCTTTCCTGCGATTTTGGCGCGAAAATCAGACTCGACAGTCCTAAATTATCACGTAAGCTGAAGACGCACCAAACAACAACAACGAAAACCGAATCCGTTCCAAAAGAACACAGAAAATTTGTAATCGGTCAGAAAAAGCAAAGTAGCTTCGCTACTGCAATGAAAAGAACAGAAAATGTCGAATTAAACTTTTGCTTCACTCTAAAAGAACGCACCTAGGGAACATATGTAGACTTAATACATCCTGTCGTAGTTATCGCTATTCAATCGAACTGCTTGATGCTTATAGGATGCTAAAATTACAACTCAATATGCTGGTGGAACCTGGCCTGCGAATGTTTTGACTTAAACAATAAAATCGCAAAACAAGACACTTGAGGAGTACGTTTTGATTCGATAAGTAGGAATCATAAAAAAAGAGACTCACCGACTTGCCATATATGTTCCCTAAAATGGACAAATGAATAATTCACAGGAAAGGAGAAAAGAGAAATGCCTTGGCCAAACATTGCAAAACATACACCCAACTGTCAACATTTTGCATGACTTTTCTTAGCTTACTGGCTGCTGCTGGTAACCGGGTGGCTATTCGGGCCCAACATTTCAGCCAACATTCGTATCAAAACTATGCTCTTGACTAAGCCTGGGACTACAGCTAGAAATTGTTTCTTTTTTACGTGTTTTTTGTCGAGAAATAAAAATTTGTTTAAAAACCTGTTTAAACAAGACTGAGAATGATGTTTGTCTTCTTTTTTCTATGCTAAAAGCTAGCGATTTGCCTAATACGCAGGGAATACGCATGAGGGGAGCCAAGATTTGTTGGCTAGACAAACGAAGCCAACATTCTGAAACGTAGGGTAAATTTGTGACCCTTATCGAACTTCAGTCAACATCACCCAGCATGATTTTGGCTCACACAACAAGGTGACCAACTGCCGCTAGGGCAAAGGTGCTGGCTATATAGATTTCAGCCAACGTTTCAGCAAACATTCGCATCAAAAATATGGTCTTAATCTCTTAACTAAGGAGCTTGGAACTACTGCCAGGAATTTCTTCCCTGTTTCTATGTCTTTTCTATGTCGAGAAATTAAAAGATATTAGCAGACAGCATCATAGTACCAGGATTATGTCGAAATTTCCTTTAGTAAGAACTACTGGCAACCAATTCCTTTTTGACAGCAACCAGCCGGCGCACAGTTCTAGAAAGTTGGGCATGTTCTACTTCTGTGGACCAACTTGTGGCCGCGATCAATTGTATCCTATAAATTCTAGTTGTTGCTATGCCGATATAATTTAACAGCTACAACTAGTTGGCGTTAGGCGTTAGTTATCTCGTATCGTAGGTCGGATATAAATCTGGCTTAAGAGTGAGAGCGTTTATCTTGTTTTGAAATTTTGAACACCAACAAAAAAGAAATACATTACTCACTTGTAAATACTTTCCTGACTTGATTCCACGTTGAATGTCTGACAAAGGTAGATGCTCTGGAAATAGTACTTTTCCTCCAATGAATACGCCGGCCTAAATATGAAATCAAATAGGTCAAAAACTAAGAACCACTTTCAAAGTATATTGCTGTAACGCTTTTCTAAAAATTGAGGGTTAAAGGTTTATGAAACCAAGTGTTTTTCCTGAGAAGGAAGGAATATTTAAGCGGGTGAAAAGGACAAGGGTTTCCCTCGGGCAGCGATATCTCTATCAAACGATTCGATGGTGACGAAACATATGTTACACTTTTTTTTAATAAGAAACTTGACTTTCGTCCAGCCCTCATTGTTGCTTAAAATTTTAGACATTTCAGCCCTAAAAGTTGCTTAAACGTTGCTTAACATATTTTGTACCTACTAACCACCCCTGACTTCGCGGGTCAAAATCGTCATCTGTTAGGCCTACAACATGACTTTTGGGAGACAGTAAGTGGAAAAACGTTAGCTAACGAACTTCAACATGCAAAGCATAAGAACGAAGAACAATTTCCTAACACAAGAAAAAGACAGTAATTCAATTGAGCCCTCAAGTTGCTTAATGTTAAGGTCAGTTCAGCCCTAGTTGCTTATTGAGCGGTTGCTTATTTTAAAAAAAAGTGTATAACTGCTGAAACTAATTTAAGCCAGCATTTTAATTTTTAGATTTTCATAGCAGTGCTTACAACTGAAGATAAGATGCATGGCATATTCATAAATGAAAAAGATTTTAAGAGTTTCACGATGACTTCAAGGAACTTGAAAGAATCGATCACTCTGCAGAACGGATTCAAGAAGTCTGTGGAGGTGACAATCAAACAGGTACAATGATGAAACAAGGTATCGAAAGAGTATCGAAATTCTGCAAAAAAACTTTGTAATCGCTTCATTTCTAACCGAAGTAAACAAAAATATTTCACTTTTCCTAAAATACATGATCAACGGGAAAAAACTGGAGCACTAAAAATATTTGAAAACAAGAAATACAAGTCAACACATTTCGAAAGCTTACGCTGAAAAAGTGTTAGTGGCAGATTAAGAATGTTTTAATCGAATGTGTGGAGAGATCAGAGCTGGGCCTTGGTCAAGTTACAAACATTGTTGTTCATTTGTTTGAGATTATGTTGTGTCTTAGCTGATGCCAGACTTTTGCCACAAGTACCATTAATAAGGTATATACCAACATTGCTCATGTAGATGGGTACTCTGCTCAACTAAAAGATAGTCACCAGATAGTCACCAGATAGTCACCAGATAGTCGCCAGATAGTCACCAGATAGTCGCCAGATAGTGGCAAGATAGTCGCAAGATAGTCGAAAGATAGTCGCAAAATAGTCGCAAGATAGTCGCAAGATAGGCACCAGATAGTCGCCAGATATTCACCAGATTGTCGCCAGATAGTCACCAGATAGTCACCAGAAAGTCGCCAGATAGTCGCCAGATAGTTGCAAGATAGTCGCCAGATAGTCACCAGATAGGCGCCAGATAGTCGCAAGATAGTCGCAAGATAGTCGCCAGATAGTCGCAAGATAGTCACCAGATAGTCGCAAGATAGGCACCAGATAGTCGCCAGATAGTCGCAAGATAATCGCAAGATAGTCGCCAGATAGTCGCCAGATAGTCACCAGATAGTCGCAAGATAGGCACCAGATAGTCTCCAGATAGTCACCAGATAGTCGCCAGATAGTCGCAAGATAGTCGCAAGATAGTCGCCAGATAGTCACCAGATAGTCGCCAGATAGTCGCAAGATAGTCGCAAGATAGTCACCAGATAGTTGCCAGATTGTCACCAGATAGTCGCCAGATAGTTGCAAGATAGTCGCAGTCGCCAGATAGTCGCCAGATTAGATATGAATTGGTGGGCAAAAGGAGAAAAGGTGTTAATAGACAAGACAAAAAAACGTGGAGCTTACATCTTGATCTTTCTTGGAATTTGACCTTGCAAGTCGTTCTGATAAATCAGGACATCCCTCAATGCTTTCGACATATTCATGAACTATAAAACATATAATTAGATTAAAAATCAGTAGCGGATAGCTTTGCTAAAAAATTGAATTTTGCTACAAATGTAGGTCAACAAAGTTGGCCAGAGAAAGCAAACACTTCAGGAATGTCAGGAAGGTCCTCAATAGGCTTTTTCGAAAAAATCGCTTGATGTCATGGGCCTAATGATACCATCTGACATAACTTGAATAATATTATTATGGTGCCTAAGAACTTGGCTTATCAATTTTTTGCTTAAACTCTTGCTAATCCAGCGTTATCGATTATTCTGCTATTAAGCTCAGAGCGGGTTGCAAAGGGCAGGCCGGGAGATACAGGAATCTTCTTCCCAACTACTCTCTATCTCGAACTTATCCCAATCTCCAACTGAAGTCCCGGTCCACTGACATACGATTTATATAAAAAAAGATATAATATACATCAGACCTGGCCGTTTATGGCGGGCGATCGCCCGCGCGCGCCTCCACGCCCGCCTCCATTGCTCAAGGCGGGCGTTTAGACCGCCCGCCTCTTCAACTGTTTTCATAATAAATCGCCCGCCTTCGGTTTTTAATTTCTCTTTTGGTTAATAATTTTCATTATTGTTATTAACCTTTTAACCTTCTGATGACATCAGTGGTAAATTTAAATGCATTAATGACCTGTTAGTGTATTAAATAAACAAAGCGCTTTGAGGAATGTAATAAATACTCGTTCAGAAAACGATAAAGTTTACGAGTTTTCTAAGTTTTCAAGTCGCAATCCAGTCAAACTGTACGCAAAAAATAGAAATTGCGATAAAAGATTAAAAACAACACAAAAAATCAAGTAGAACATTTATCCATGTGTTCTGAAAGCATTCTGCTGAGATTCTTGGGTCAAGGTGAGGCGCGGCACTCCAATAGCTATCTGGTATAGTGTAAACGATGGGGGGGGGGCTTAGACTACTATGCTGCCACACCCACTCAGACCTTCAGCAAGAGCTTCAAAACATAGACTGCTCTCCAAAAAATTATTTATATGTGAATTCTAATGAAATAGAAATCGCCCGCCTGATTTGGCGAGGAGGGCGATTTGACCGCCCACCTGCTAAAATGTTCATGGCCAGGACTGATACATCCATATATCGTGGTTTGTATTACATATATATTTTTACTAGTCTTCCATTACATACTGAACGATTAATAACGAGTTCAAATGCAATAAAGGGTTAAATAACAATGTTATTTAACAGTGATTTGGCTACTAGGCAAAAACAAGCGCAGAACTCATAAGATATACACTCCATTACTATAGAAACTTTTGTACGTAAGATTGCTTTACATACCCGTATAGGCTTCTATACCATCTCTTTGTGCAATGTCTTTATTATCGATATCATTCGTCAATAAAACAATAGATACACGATTTTCGTAATTGCTTGCATCACTGCATATTTCCAAATGCTTATCATACCACCTGAAGGAATTCAAATTTGAAATCAAAACTAATTAACGTAGGACTAAACTTATACCCAGGTGCGGATCGAAATGCAGCAAAAGAAAAGTGAACCGGACTGGACGGAATGACCAATTGAACTTATCGAAGAGTCCAAATGAGAAAACGAACTCTTTCTGTTTACACAGAACTGGCCTTTTGGTTTTGATGTGGACAGAATCAAATATCTTCATAAGTGAAATGATGATCTTGGTCTGCCTATTGTTCGAAGGCAATCCTCTTTGAAATTTTCTGCACAATCAGGGTGATCCAAACAGATTTTGACCTACGGCATAATCATACTTTAAGTTGAGTTGTTGCCCCCGGGGTTTGGGGCTACTTGACTTAAATCAGAGGGGGTCGTGCACTCCAAGAAAAGATTTTTTTGACCTGGCTCTAAAATTTGCACACTTAAGCAAATAAATAGGGTGAAGAGTGTTCACCTTTTCAAGGTAATAATACGTTTTCAAATCAAGCTTGATACCATTTTGTTTTAGTTTCAAAAAGGCCTATCCCTAATTATTTCATGTTGTTTCTATTTTACAGCAGTACCTCAATACAACATAAAATGATCAGAAAAAAGATCTGTTTCAATAATCATTATTAATACTAACATGGATAAAAATACTCACTTTGCTGTAACTCTAATGGCTCTATCATTTCTATCATTCGGGCTCTCATTTTTCTGTCTTTCAACATATGTTTCTCTGATAAAAAAGAGTTAGAAATATAAAAAAACACATCATTTTCAACATGCTTGCTTCAGGCATGACTATTCAGAATTTTCTATTAGAAGCTAAGAAATTGGCATAGTACTGAAAGTTTCTTAAAATTTTTAGATTTGGAGTATTGAAAGTTTCTTAAGGGTTTCTTGAATAATGGGAATTTATCTACGTATTGAATGTTTGTGGTTTTCCAGTTTGTCTGAATGTCAAAAAACACTTTATTACAGACCAAACACAGAAATAAAAGAAAATACTGCAGGCTAAGGTGAAAAGTTTCTTAAGTAAAATAATTTTTGTTCTGGATTGGCTTCTTTTTTGCCCATTTGATAGTTTGTGTTTCGTATCAAGAATACTGCCCTACCCTCATCACAGAATCAATTAAATCATGTATACCTAAATAGGAACACCGGGACGAGTAACATGACAAAGAACGAGGATGATGATGATGATGATGATGATGATGATGATGCCTAGAAAGTCAATGTTGACAAAGAGAGTGACAAGGTTACTTCATGACGAGGATGAAGAGGCTGATAACAGTCTTGACAAGGAATTAGGAAGATAATGGCAAGGAGAACAAGGTCAATAATAATGATGAATCTGATTTTGATAGATGATGGTCATAGTGATGATGGTGTTGGTGATGATGGTGATGACAATGATGAATCTGATTGTGATGATGATAGTTATATGGTCAAGGTAATGGAAATAATGATGATGGCATCAAAAAATTCAAACTTTTAAAAACTTAACTTACAGATGATGTTCATTGGAGAAAACATAGAACTTCTTTTCATGTCTAGCAATTATCTCTCTAATTCTTTTGTAAGCAACATAGCTACGATGCTTAACCTTGAACAAAAAATCTAATTTTCAACAAAGAACAAATGAAGTAAAAGACAGGAAAACTCCAGAAAATAGAAAAAGTATAAATTCAATATGATTTTCTGTCATATTGACTACAGCAGTGATAGAATTTTCAAGCCCCTCACCTCTTCTAAAACAGTTTGAAGGATCAACACATTTTGTATGATATTGTCTTCCAAGACATCAAGCTATAAAAAGAAATGCAAAAGTAACAGCTTTGCAGTGCTATTTCTATAATGTGGATATTGGTATAGAACAGAACTTCTTTTGCAAGAAAAACAGTTTTCGGCCATACTTAAAAGCTTTTCTGGTCTGACACTCCTCAGAGTTTAAACATCAGAAACAGACCAAAACAAATGATCTGTGTCCCTCACTGAGATTAGATATACACCAAATTCTGGCAGCCGTTTACAGGTCTCTGGTGCAGGTTGGTGATAGATACCACCACACAAACTGATGTTCCACAGGTTGACGTGCTATCCACTACTGTCAACTGGGGTGACTTCGGACTGCTGGGGTGACTTCGGACGAAAATATTGGTTCTGCTTTTTGCTTTTGTGATGGCGCTTGAGAAGCTTAAGAAATCGTGAATTAGGTTATTAAATTAGGAATTTAAAGCTGTTCGAGGGTGAAACTCTTGCTTTGACTCGAAATTTATTAACTCAGTCCAGAAACTCTCAAAGAACCGGCTCGCAAATTTATCGCAATGGGCCTAAATGGAGCAAATTTGTTTTGATGTCTTTCCTCACGAACAGATGTAACCTTCTGCAAAATTTCTTGCCAGATCTTCTCTTTTTGACTCTTTTGGAAACTTTTTGTAGCTTTTTTCTTCTTCGAAATATGTCTTGATTTTTTCAATGCAAAAACATTACGTCTGTCCGAAGCTACCCCAGAGTAGGCAGGGTGACTTCAAAGGATTTTATCTTTAATTACCGCAAGGGAGATAAGATTGAGGAAATAACAGACACCACTTTTCAAATTTACTTTGGACCTTTGTTACTTTTATCAAAGAGATAAAAAAATTTATAAGATTAGTTTTTGTAATATTCATAGAAATATACCAAAAAGTGTCCGAAGTCACCCCGGTTGATGGTACCGTGTACAATACAAACCTTCTCTACTAGTTACTAGCTTACTACCCTACTAGCTGACTAATAGATACCTAGTCATTGTTATACACCTTTTTTCGAACTGAATACCATTTCTCAACTAATTAATTTAGACCCAAACAATCAAGGATTGTATAGAACATTAATACCTGGTGTAGAACAACATTTGTGTCCGGAAGAATATAATGTGGGAATCTGCACAATGAAGAGAATGAGGTTGGATTGCGGTCTAGTACACATCTCTCTTGGTCACAAATGTTGCAGTGTGCTGTGCCACAAAATATATCATCTCTTAGATAATGTTCTCTTACAACTTTTACGACTCCTCCCTTTCTTGTCTTTTTCACAAAAACCTTAGTTTTCAGCATTTTTATTCCAAAAGCGAACAGCAGACAACTTTTTTTCAGAAGCAAATTCGAAAAGCATGGCTAGGCCCTCCAGCCTCGTTTGCCCTTTGCCTCTCTCGCAGGAAACGGCGAGAGGTAAAGTCTGAAGCAGGTCTGAAGTCTCTATTTTCAGATTTTAACATATGGACTCACCAATTTTAAAGACTTTTTTCTTGAAGATGAAGGTGCTGTGGCGTCGTGGCCTGGCTCGTGATGTCATAAGCGCATCGAGGTCGGTGTTCGAGCCCAAGCTACGTACGGTAGCGTTACAGCCAGGGTCTCGAGGTCTCGATAAGCCGATAAGTTAACCGAACTTACTACTGAGATCCTAGAGTCAACCGACTGACACTAAAGAGGCCCCCAAGGGGGGGGGGGTACAAAATCACGCGATCACGCACAATTTTTCGACGATTCACGCAATCACAAACGATAAAACTTCAGTTTCACGTGCGTACAGCTTCAGGCGTTGCTCCCCGAAATTTTGAGCAGGATCTGCATTCAGACTGCTTAACTTTGTATATCTAAATGACTGGCTTTGTAAAATTCTTTCCACGAAGAGTTTGTAACAGGGAATACACAAAATTAAGATTTTAGGGGAATTAATTCATGATATGAGATAATGACAGAAATATAGTTAGCCGACAATGCTTCAAGGTTAAAATGGCATTCCTGCATTCAAGCAACCTTTCGATTATGTCGCCAATACTGTAAATCACGAAATCACGAGCCGTGCCAAAGCATTTCACGCGACACGCAGGAGTTAAGATTCACGTATTCACGCGCAAAATTTCTCTTTTCACGAAATCACGCATGAAAAATGGTCCAATAACAAACCGCTTGGGGGCCTCACTAAATGCGCCCTTTCACCTTCACCTTCACCTTCACTTGTTGTTTCCATTTTGGGTTAGAGCAATGATCTTCTGTCACGTAGTCACGGATTAAAATTTGAGATACTATACAGAAAAATGTCACAAAAATTTATGCTCTTTTCAATTTGCTGCTAGCTATTTATTGGTTTCTTTCAAAGAAACTTAAAACGTAAGCGTCTACAATGTAGATACTAAAGCTTTACTCTACAAAGCATCTACAGAAGCATCTACAAAACAAAAAAGTTACTGATCGTTCAAAATACAGTTGTCTTCTGATTCTGATCTTTGGGCAAACGAAGAAGTAAGAATTTGCCATGAATAACAAGCTGGCCTTTGAACATCTTTCCAGTGATAAGATATTCTCCTGGCACAATCCCCTTTAAACATGAAATTGCACACACACCATGGTTGGCATAGATGTTGATGAATTTGGCTTGCTTGAAGTCGAAATTGATTGGAACCTCTTGTAGAATGTCAACAATCTTGAAATCAAGTTCAGTGAGTGAACTGTTGTACGAGAGCTTGTCAAACTTGGCCGTCATTGCTGTTGAGAAAAAATTATTAGTTAGTATTAGTGCAGATAAGATAACAATCATAGTGTAATACACTCTTTTTTATAAGAACAATTTTATAAAAACACGAGCCTTGATTTTGCCCAGATTTTAAAAACAAAATAAGAACAAGCTGAGGCTGGCCTTTTCAAAAGCCCTAAGAATATCAGCTAAATATGTAAGCAAGACAGTGAGACTGAACGTAAAATGCAAACAAACAAAGAAATAGACAAGAATGCTGCATTTTTACACAAACCTACTACCACCCCAGACATCTGAGACATTCTTTGAAAAATATAGGTATCCAAGTAAGGACAGGAATTAGAACAGATTAAGAACATTTCAGGCTCAAAAACGGCAAAAATTTAAGAACAGCCAACTTCGATCAAAATTTCCTGGTTCTTATAAAAAAAGAGTGTATCCAAGAAAATAAGATCCATTCCCATTTCAGTTTAACGTCACTTAAATTATCGTTTAAATATACCAAGCGAAACTATTCAAATATACCGTGCAAAGCTATTTTTGTGCTGAAGTTCATAATTTATTGTTGCATTCGGTCATTTTTTGTGTACTGTATTATTTGATGAAAATCAGTTAGAGCTTTGATGCTATTTATTCTAATTAGAGGCTAATTCATTTCTTGTTTGATTTGCTACACAAACCCCCCGGGGGGGGGGTCCTCCATTGTTCGTTATACTAGACGTGCCGCCCAAATGGGTAGCATTTCCCTACATATGGGTTGATTTTTCCCAAAGAATCTCTACACATGGGTAGTAAAATATATGAAAAATTTTAGACATGCATTGCTTTGAAAAGCCTGATAAAAAATGCGTTTTAGTTTTCAGCGCAAATGCCTTTTCGCCGCATTTATAGTTGCCTCAGGCGTTAAATTGGGTTGAAACATTTGAGATATTGGTACAAATGGGTAAACAATTTCGTTGTTTTTTCTATACATGGGTACCACGACTGACAAAATTTTTCGGTAGACATGGGTGGGTTTGGAAAAACTGGGCGGCACGTCTAGTTATTTGAGCAATGAAGTACCCCCCGGGAAACAAACGCCCTAGTTTTGCGAGAAAACAGTTTTAGCAGATGCGAGGAAACTACAGGCGTCAAAAATTAAAGGCGCATGTTAAGAAACAATATTCTAGCTCGATTCACTAGATATTCTTAGAAACTTCAAACTTTACCTACATACATATCTCATCATTGAGATACGTTCTTACAAATTTAGGACACATAGGTTTGATCTACGAATTCTAAACGTCTTTTCACAGATCCCCTTATAAAAACCAACGGCACTTAGGAATGCTTAAATATTTTGGCATGTGCAAAACGTGCGCCTTGGTATAAGTAGTATTTGCTTTTACGAAGCATCGTTCAGGGATTGGGTTTAGTTTAGAAGTGTGCATTAGTTTGAGTTTTGAGATGCTGCTTAACTTAAACATTTTTCTTCTTAAATTTTGACAGCAAAAGTAACTGAACCAGAGTATGAAATCCTGCCGTTTGAAATATAATTGAAATGATTCTTACTATTTGTTAAGTTGAGTTTTCGATGTTCATGTTGTAGTCAAACAAATTCCAAACAGTGAGGTATTTTCTAATTTCCTAAATCTAACCTCACAATTTCTGATGCGTTTGTTCAACTTAAGAACGAAGAATTGGAATAGTTTGTCGTTCATAAAAATCAAATACATACCAAAATCGACATCCCCTGAATTCTCATACTGCTGCAGTTCCTTTGGCGATTTCACCACATCGACGAAAATGCAGGATTTGCAAATAGATTTCTCTGCAGAAATAGAAAAAAAGTATTAACATAGATTGAACAAATAATGTTTCCCAAAGCTAATAACGGATAGAAGGAACATCTTGTTTTAACGTACCCAAGGATCGGCGTCGCCTTTTAAATCGCCAGCCTCCACTAAGCCCAACACTCCAGCCTCCTGATGTATCCACTCGTCCAGATGCCTTCAACTGTCCACCACCAATCTCCCAAGACTTAGTTGCACCTAGTGATCCTTTCCAGTTGCTTCCATCAGTGCCAACACCAAATCCAGCACCAAAGCCACTATCCCGATCGTTGTATGATCCACTCAAGGACCCTTTATATCGACTGAAGTCGGTTTTATAGCTTCCTCCAAGGCCGAACTTACCGAACTGTTTGTTTGCATCTACTGAAAGATGCCTGGTTCTCCCATTATCTTTGTAATCTACATCCAAACCCCAATCCTTTGGACCCTGGCTGCAAACAAGAGCTAAGTGAAGCAGAAAACAAGCAAACGGCAAAATAACCACTTTTACTGAAAGCATCTTTGCGCTTGCAAGTTGAAGCCGAGTTTGATATCTGATAAGCTCTCCAAATCTACCACTGAGCAATGGAAAGTTAAAAGGATAAGGAATAGGGCCACAATTTATATTATTAGGAATTATCTTCCAATGACCTTTGAGGTTAACTTCCATTGCTTTTTTAGGTACTTGAAGGGATCCGTCCCAAAGTCCAATCTCAAACTGACCAATAGGAAACCTTTAGGAATTTTATTCCAAGTGAGGAAGTTTCTTGCAAAACAAGCGGGTTAACTTCCAGATAATTTCCTGGATTGAAAAAATTATATTCCGAAAACACATAACTGGTGAATGCACCCTGAAGTTTTCTAACATGTAGCATCTGCTTTAAAGTGATTGATGTGCAGGTCCGCTTCAAGAATAAGGAAGTAAAAGACCCATTTGAATTCTAACGTAGTTAACTGCTAAACTGTTAGGCAGCTGTAGCGATTGCGAGTTTAATTTGCAGGGAAAAAGGCTGAACTTTATCGGAATTGTCTCATAAGACTCCGCTCTTGTTGTATAGCGATACAAACTCAAACTCGCCAGGTGAATAAGTTCGAATACATTTCAGGCGTTATTCAAGGTTACCACTGAAATATCAGCATCTTTTACCAAATAATAAGCGAAAGAGATAAAGAAGAAAAATGCAAACCGACCGAGTTTGCACTTTTTCTTCATCATACAAACGGCGAATCAACATGGCAATACACGCTTTATTAAAAAGAACCACTTTGTAAGGACCTACATGTAGAAGGCCTGAAAATTTAAAGAACTTATACTACTAAAGAGAAATCACTAAAGAACTTTTCAATGTTGAATGTTTTTACCACTGCAAAAATCAAGAATTAGAAAGCCGGTTCCATTCATTTGCAGTCCAAAATCACATTAATGGTAGCTATATGTTACGCATGTATCAAGTTTTTCCGCGACTAGTCCCGAACTTTGCTTGCATGCAATTGTCTGTGTATAAAAGTCATTACACTGAATGTGCAGTAAAAAATAAGGAATTATAAAGGAACTTTTAAATCTACAATTGACTCAAAAGTGGTCCAAAAAATAAGTAACTTTAAGAACTAGGCCTTGAGCTAGATTTTTTATAAAAAAGCGTGTACTTTGATGGGTGAACACATTAGATACGCGCTTTACAGTATAAGAACACTTTGCTTCGATTTCAGCCTGCTTGTTTCTTATTCTTGAAGTGATTTTCTATCAATTTATCACCCCCTTCTCAAAAACATGTTTAAAATGCTTTTTCAGGCAAGGGCTTCACGCTGGTGAACTTTTTTGTGTTTATTTCAAATAGTTTTGGAGATAGCAAAAAAATTCGGACCCAAATTTCAGCCTGGTGTTTCTTATAAAGGTTGTTCCTATAAGAAAAAAGACATGTAGTCTGCTTGGCCTATACACGCCTTTTTTATATAAGGAACCTACCTCAAGGCCTAGTTCTTAAAGTTCCTTATTTTTGGGCCTCTTTTTAGGCAATTGTAGTTCCAAAAGTTCCTTAATAGTTCCTTAATTTTAACTGCACATACAGTGGTCTTCAAAATAAAAAAAAAGACATTTGCAAGTGAGCAAAGCTCGAGACTACTCAAAGAAACACTGGATACATGCTTAACGTACAATTTATGTGATTTTCGACTGCAAATGAATGGAACCGGCTTTCTTATTCTTGATTATTTGCAGTGATAAAAGTATTCAACATTGAAAAGTTCCTTAATGATTTTCTCTTTAGTAGTATAAGTTCTTTAAATTTTCGGGCCTTCTACATGTAGGTTCCTTATAAAGTGGTTCCTTATAAAAAAAAAGTGTGTAACGAGAAATCCATTTTGGTTCCTGTCACATATTAAACCCGAAATAACTCTAGTCGTGCCTTCGTTGCTTCGCAGTAGATCTCACGTTGACTCGCCATTACTGAGGCAGAAAAATCAAAGACAAGAGAAAAATTTAGGCAATAACATCTTAATTTTCCACAGCTTGTGCGACATTTAATAAATAGTGTAAAAACTTTCACATCTGTATTTTCATAATTTTACTAGAAACTCAATTAAAGCAAAAAACGACAACCAAAAAGTATAAAAGATGAGCTGACAATGGCTCAAACTTGAAATTCAACCAGAAATAAAATTTTAATCTTACAAGTTTATTATTAACACTTATTGCAGTAATAATATTCTTGAAAATTATATAAAATCTAATACAATTAACATCAATAAATTTAAAGCATCAGTCTAAAAAGGACAAATGGGCTTTTAAAACGCTTTTGATGATTTTTGCAGCACATTGCTATAAGGAAAAACTCAGTAACCGTACTTTAACAACCTTGAGATATCAATTTTCTTCCTATTTGAAAATTCTTTCCAGGCAGCTTTTGACTTCTTATTCCGAAGGCGGATATTTTCAGTAACTATTTCTTTTGAAAAAGCAATTTTGACCGTCTGTTAGAGAAATGTAATTATGTAGCTAAGATGGATTTCACCCCCAACAGAACTAAATTTAACATATTTCTAGGCAAAATTGATTTCTAATTCGAGGGCGAATTATGTCTGTCCTATCATAAATAAAGACACTTCTTAACAAGAGGAAAGTGAAAAACAGTCAAACGATGAATTGAATTAAAACAAACTGAGATGCACGCCAGAGTGGAAACTTTTCATCATTACTCTTCCTTGATATCTTCAGACCATCCTTCATAAGGAATATCAATTGAATCTTCACTGGGATCCCAAATCACACTCAAATGATCAACTGGGCTGCGGTCTGTCATTTTATCTTTGCCTGAACTGTAGGCTGGCAAGCTGAGATCGAGGCCAAGCAAACTGCGGGAAATCTGACCATCATCAGCAGAGTAGCTACGACTGTTGCTCCAGATGGATGGTCGGATACCAGGTGTTGCCCAAGAACCATCCTAACGAAAAAAGCAAAATTTATAAGAAAATAAATCATTCAAGGCCACATAAGCTTCTTCAACAACCTTACCAAACCTGGTTGATGCAAGGGACTTAAGCGCCTTAAAACCCAAGTTACAAACTCGCAAGAAAAAAGCAGCTTCAAGAAATCAGAGAAAAAGAACGAAAGAATCCATTTATACAAAGAAACATAATAAATGAGGAACTTACCATTTTTGTGTAAACTACAAGTATTTTCTAAGGAGCATATTTGTAAGGAACTCGAGGCCGAAAATTCGCAAAAAATTTAAGGGACTAAGGGCCTGTTTATATGAACAAAATCATCCCACCTTCCAGCCCTTCAGCTGAGCAGTGAGACGAAATTTTCAAGAGTTTACATGTAGAATTCCATCCCACCTTCCAGCCACTTGTCTCATATTTCCGCTTTTGTTTAATTTTCTTAGACAATAGGATTTTGTCTGGCGCTTGCGCATAATGAGCAATTTCATCCCACCGTCCAGCTTTCATCCCACCTTCCAGCGTTTATATGAGAAAATTTCATCCCACCCAGGTGAGATCACACCTCTCAACGAGTGAGATCTCACCTGACCGGGATGAAACGTTTTCCATATAAACAGAAGATGAAAATCACAAAGGTTTGTATTGGAAGGTGAGATCTCACCTCTCAGCTACAGGGCTGGAAGGTGGAATGATTTTCCCCATATAAACAGGTCCTAACAAGGCTCAGATGAAAACTTTTTTCATGAACAAGACGGTTTGTAGAAATAACCTACTTATCAAATGTAACAACATATTTCTCATCCTACTTCCCCTAAATAAACTCAATCAAAAGTTGAAGTTAGATGAATTCGCTATAGAAACTATTCTTCAAAAGTATATTATGACAAGAAACATTATAAGAAATTTTCAGCCTCATTTTGTTAAAAAGAGGAACTCCAGCCTCAACTCAGGCCAGAAGTTCCTTATAAAAAACGTGTCTACGTACAGTCGTACTTAATTTAGCATGCTATTATTTATTAATAGGTTTGTTATTGATTTAAAATAAATTGAACAAACATACAAAATAGAAAAAAGGCAACAAAAAAGACAAGAATTGTAAATAAATTGCTTGCTTACCCTTTGGCTGATTTCATCAACAGCAGAGTCACCAACCCAGGGGTCATTCACAGATTCTGTTGGCGGTAATTGTCCAAATGTGTTGTATTGAGAGTCAAAAAACTGATGAAGAAAGTTGGTACATTGTAGAATTTAGAGGTAGATAAAGGAAATAATTCAGGGAAAGGGTTTTGATGGATGCAACTTGTAATACTGGTTTGTTGAAAGTTGTTGGGGCATACATACGCTGTTAGACTATAGTTGTAGTATACATGTAGCTAACAGTCCGGCTATGGGCATATAATTTGCCGATACTTTGCCCTGATTATCTGTTATGTTTAAAAATTTGGCAAAGGCTAAACAAGGTTTTAACTGTGGGTTTCTCCACGCAGCACGTTTTTTAACTTGAGCACTTTGCCGACTGATTTCTAGTGGACATCTAGTGAAAATCTTTCTTGATGCGTGCATTGATATTAAAAGCAGGGAGCCTGAAGGGCGGGAGGGGAAACGGCGCATAGAGTTGCGTTGTCGTGATTTTTTGAAGGACATGTAATTCTCCATCTGGTGCGCTCTTCAAGTTAGGGCGGATTTTGACTTCTTGCTTGCTTAGTTTTCCTTCGGTATTCTGTAAAAATTACATTACCTTCAACAACAGTAACCGCTCCACTGTACACGAAAAAATCAGCCCGGTTAAGTTGTAGTTGATGCTGTTGGCTTGATAAAGGAGATAATTCTCTTACATTTGGAATGGTTTGTGTTTCAGAGAATCTACTAAGGTAATAATCTGCGCATAACCAGGGCGCCAGCTTTCAAAATGCACCCAGTCACTAGGGCGAACATGTTCAAAAGTAGCAAGAGCGCACAGGTCGACTGCGTCTAGCGGAATCAGATGGCAACTAATCCTAGGAGCAGAACATGCCCAACTTTCTGCAACTGTGCACGGATTAGTTGCTGTCAAAAAGGAAGTATTTGCCAACTAGTTACTAGAGCGCTAATGACGGCAGGTAAACCAGTTGCGGTAAACCAGTTCAAAAATCGCCGTCGGCGATTAGTGCGCATAGTCAGCAACTAGTGCGCGTAGCGGAACTCATTGTGCGGAATGGTGATATAAGCCTGGTTAAAAGCGAAGATAAACTGAAAAATTTTTGCAATCAAACTTACATCAGAGTGGTGTGGTTTATCTGCATCAGGCTGTGGCAACAAAACGCTGTAACGGTCGTTACTGAAATTTCTGTGTCTCAGTTTAGCACTTGCCTCATTCTTGAACGTGTCATCTTGAAATGAGTCCCATCCTCGTCTGCTGGTGCTGCCATTGCCTAAGCTAGCATTATCAACGCCCCAGATATCAGAGATCTTTGCTGAACGTGTAAGACCCGGTGGCGGTTGGATAGCAGTCATCTTTCTATTTTCTGGCCATGTTGGACTTGTTGAACCATTAAATGCAGAGCTTCGCATAGACTTGGGTACAAATTCTTGCTAGCAGGGTCAAGTTCTGTCTTGTTGGTTCTATCTTTAGTAGTCCACAATTTAGTTCCAGGGGCTTTCTTTAGTTGTTCCAATTCATCTATTATCGGCTTCTTTGTTGCACGCAAGCTGCTCAGGTTATCATAGTAAAACATGGAATTGCTATTTTGGGAATCAGAAGGTGGAACAACAGGAGATTTGGGTTTCGATCGCATTTCTCTGCCAGGATGAATACCAACTGCAAGACGGCGTATGTACGAGCTCAAAGATTCAGATTCGGTTGGGCTTCTGCATTGCTGATTGACGGGCGACGAATGACCGGATGAGCTTCTAGAATCGTCACGAGGGAGAGGCGATGATGTGTTTCTGCTTTGAGGCTGATTATTTCCTGTTGAAATGAAAAAATAACTGCTTATATCATGCCAAAACAAGATAGATTCCATTTTACAAATTCAGTGGCAATGTCAAAATACGTTTTCACTTATATTGTATACAAAAAAGTACCAATATCGTATCAAAATTTAAATTTGAAAAACCGTTATATGCCTCTGCAGAGCAGAATACCTTACGCAAAGCAGAGTACGTACAAATTCAGCACCTACTGGAGATTTCTTCAGTACATTATAGGTGTTCCAGTAAAATAGGACTGGTAAAAAGCCGAGGCAGGCGGGAATGAATTTTACCTGTACGATAAAGTCATGTTAACAAAGACAATCGGGTCTATCTGTACTCGATAGAATCCTCCCAGTTGAAGACCCCATGTCAACCAACTCAGTAACTCAGCTTCAGTGGTCGTGTTATTAGATTAAAAAATTATGCCAAAAGAGCTAAGCAAACTTAGACCTTAACGATCCTAACGGGAACCAAGATGGTCTGAAAGAGATAAAAACTTGTTTTCGCAAAAAAGCAAACAATTACATCTGCATACAGCTTCGAGCTACCGGATTTTCTGTATGCAAAAAGTTTGCTGAAGGAAATCTCATATCTGGCTATGAGCGGAATATATACCCTGATGCGGCTCGAAACGCACCAGTCAGAAAGAGAAGCCTAATTAGCACTGTGTTTTAAACACAAATCAGCTTTCAGCGGGAAGAACAATAAAATAAATCGAAGAGTGCAAATGAGAAAACGAACTCTTTCTCACTTGGAAAATGTTTTCGCTGTTTATTTTCACTTTGAAGTTTTGTACGACTCAAAAACTCTACACTCTAGTTACTAAGGTAAAAATGTGGTAAAAAGTAAGACAGCTACCTTGAAAAGATCCGAATAATTTCATTATTGGGTTGTCGTTACTAACAATACTGCTATAGCTGCTGCTTCGACTGCTTTCACTGAGTGATTCAAGAGATGTCGGAGTGCTACCAGCAGATGATGTCTTTTCCAATTTCGCTTTTCTTTTGCTTTTATTTCCACTGCTCTTCTCCAGTGCTGCCTCAACTACTGCTGCTGCGATTGCATGAGGGGATGTTGGAATATCAGTTATCAGTTTGCCATTAGAGTCATAGATTACCTATAGAAAGTAAGCAAGTGATTTCAATACACCTTTTCAACTAAGAGCCTCGTTTTCACAACAATTGAAAATTGCTTCACAGAAACATTTCGACTTCAGATTCGAATTCAGCACCTTCGTTTAAGCGTCGAGGCAAATTCTTACGCTCCTAGTCCTTAAGATGCTGATTTTATAGCGATTAAAAGTTTGAAAATTTGTAAAGGAGTTGACCGTGAAAAATAACTGAGAGTGTAAAATTTCACCCCAACCGATTTTTCACGATCAAACCCTACAGTTTCAAACTTTAATCGCTATAAAAACAGTATCGTAAGGACTAGAGGCGTTAAAATTTTCCTCAACACTAAAATGAAGGTGCTCAATCTGAATCTGGGGTCAAAATCTTTATACAAACAAATTTTCATAAATTTTGAAAACGAGGCTCTTAGTTGAAAAGGTGTATATTAAAGATAAAATTTGGAAAAGTATCGAAACCTTGGAACGTGGTTTCCAGAAAATTTCTTCCTGAGAATATTTGGCAGAGAATTTCTCATCACAATTCAAACATTTGAATTATCAGAACTTAAAGTCCTTGATATCGAATCATGTTGAACAAAAACTATGCACAAGACATTTCCAATCATTTGACAAAATTTTGTTCTGATTTCGGAAAATTTAGTGGGATTTTCTGTTTATGTGGCACAATCAAGATATGTGTACACTCTTTATTAAAGGTACGCCACTCAAAAACAATTGAAAATTTAATGAGGGCCCCTGGAGATTTTTTAGAAGAAATATGGTATGTCGAAATTAGTTAGCAGTTACAATTAGTTGGCGTTAATTCTTTCGTATCGTAGATTAACGTAAGCCTGGATTCACATTTTTACAAGCAGATTATTAAGGAAGGGACTTGTTGCATGGGCTTTGATGTATCAAAAAGAGGAATGATTCTTTTGCGTCAAGACTGTTACAGCTTATACATGAATTCATTTAAGAGAGGAACGCAGTATTATACCTTGGTGCCTGGCTGTACATGTTGCAAACTCCTTCTTCTTTGTGGTGGATCCATACGTTTTGACTGGTCACTTTTGGTTCTTGATAATGGTTCAAGTTTGTATGTTCTACTACCAGTGTCCCTCGCATCAGGTTTTGGTCCACAGATTGCTATCTCATCAAGTATATCCAAAGATCCATTGTAGCCCTGATTGTTATTGATTGGTGCCGGTTCAACTTTGTTACCCTTTCGCAAGAATTTCTGTGCCTTAGATTCAACTTTCGTAAAACTGTTATCATTAGGAATTGATTCAGCTAATTCAAAATCTCTCAGCTTCAAAGACGGTTGTGTATCACGTACAACTTGATGCTGTTGCTGTTGTTGTTGCTGCTTTTTTTGTTCTTTGGATTCCTTTCTCTGAGTTGATTTGACTTTCTTTTCTGTTTATTTGTTGTGATTCTTTCGATACCTGGTTCTAAGATTGAGAATTCCTGTACTACAACATTAGATGCTGATTCCTCATAAACAAGAATATCATTTCTTCTATTTTTTGCATCTTTATCTGATTTCCTGTGTTTTCCATGTTTGTGAGATTCATGATCCTTATTCTTTGCCTTTTCAACATGTGCTGTAATACTTTCATTACTTCCGTGATCTTTCTTCCTTGTTTTTCTATCATCAGCGTTCATATCAATCTTCACATTATCATGTCCGATTTCTTTGATTGTTTCTGAGGATGGTGTTGAGTTGGTACTCTTTAGTGATGTCTCTGATGTTGTGCTACAAAATGATGAAGATCTCGATCTAGAACTACTTGTAACTTGTCCATCACCTGAAATCCGTTTCTGTAAATTCAAATGAAGGCCATTTGATTTGCTCACTGATTTTCCATCTGTTTCATCTTTATCAATGCTCCTAAAACAAATTCAGACATAAATTTAACTTTCCTATTGCTCGAGTAACATAGCTTCAAACAATACAAAAGAAGAACTTCAAGCAACTGCATTGCAAGCATTTTCACTTTTCGGATTGTATCGGAACTCAATGAAGAATTTGAAGGGGCTGTTGGGTCATGGCCTAATCCAGCTGGCTTGTGGTTTCAGACGCTCAGCAAGATCGGGGTTTGAGCCTAATAAAATCCTAGTAACTTGCGTTAAATATACACCATTTTCCTTTACCTTCATCTCAAAGACTAAGGCACCGGACAAATGATCAAACATTGTGGGTCAAACATTTTAGATTCGCTTTGCACGCAATTTTTGATCATATGGCCTCGTAACGAAACATTGCTTGACAAGCAAACATACGAGAAGGCATAGCTACATTTGCTGCGTTAGTTTTGAAATAGTTCCAAAACATTTTATTTGTTTGATGCAAGCAAAATGATTGACAAGCCATGTCTTCCGAATGCGAATTAAACATTTTCTTTGTCAAGGAAGTCTCAATGTTTGACAAACAATGTTTGAATGTTTGGTCAAGGCCTAAGATCGATTAAGATCATTTCGCAAATATGAAAACTAATCGAAATTTATGAAAAATTTCAGTTTAAGCATTACGACTTACTTTGACTTGGGTGCCACAATCGAGTTAAAATTAAAAACAGTTCCTGGTGTATAGATCTCTGAAACTCTGCCAACTTTGACGCCTCCAGTATACGAAGAACCGAATGTACATTGCAAAACATACTTCTGTGCATCGATATAAGCACCAAAGATGACAACAAAGAAGACAATTGACATCACTAAGGCTGCGATAATATGCAAGTAGGGTTCCCAGAATGGTCTTGGTAATGACGATGCACACAGGGATAACAGATGATGAGGAAGTGTAGCCAAAAGCGTGAATTCAAGCACTGTATTCATCGACGATATCAATCTTAGAGTGCGAACCAGCCGAGACATTGAAAAATCTGGCGTAAAACTGGAAATAAAATAATGAAAATGTTAGCATCAATACAAAATAAAAAAGCCAAACGGGAGGTGAGTCTGCAGCTGTATGACTTGGAGAGTTATTCGACGATTTCATTTCGTTCTATAGCTCAGTGGAATCGTCGTTGGCTCTCTGATCATGCAGCCTTAGGTTCGAATCCCATCAACTGTGGTATACCACTTGTGGCAAGATCTATCCTTGTGTTCGCCGTTCATGACATGTATATATAAATTGATATGGTGCGGAAGAAGGCTCAACATAGCCGAAACACAAAAAGCAAAACGGGATGCGAGTCTGAGGCTGTATGATTTGGAGAGTTATTCGACGATTTCATTGAGCCCTATAGCCCAGTGGAATCGTCGTTGGCTTTCTGATCATACAGTGCTGGATTTTTAAATCCCATCAATTGTGATATGCCACTTGTGGAAAAATTTAGCACATCATTTCTATATAGCTAACATTATATTCTTTTAACGATTTTAACATGATAAGAGATTGAAGGCATTCTCCATGAATGGCAAACACTAGGATAGATTTTCTACAATGCCGTATTTCCTCGATCACGCACCCGGGGTGCTTATTTTAAAATCCGTCTCATAGAGGAGCATTATTTAACAATTTGTGAATAAACTCATGTTCTGACGAAAATTGAACTGTGCAGCAACTACCAAAAGGTGTCTCTTGATTCCCCCATCAACAGCTTGCACGTACACGACCAAAGAAGTGTCTGGAACAAACCCGATGGGCAGCTCGATCCAAGGGGGGGGGGCTCATTTGAGAGGGGCGTGTATTCGAGGAAATACAGTAGATGGAATTGAAAGCTTGACTGCAAGAGGAAAGAACCCATGACAATTACTCTGAGCTAAATAACTCCATGAAATCGTCAAGCCATACAGCCCAAGGCTCTCCTTCAGTTTGGCTTTTGCGTTTCGGCTATGTTGAGAATGCTTCAGTACCATGCATACTTTGTATATACTTTTCATGAGATTTCATGGCATATTTGTATCTTTTTTTAAAAAATTGAAGGAATATAAAACGCCCCTTTTAAAAGTTAAGAAATTTAACGAAACCCTTGTCGTTTGGGGTTTTTGGAAGCATTTGGGAGGTTAGTAATGCAATCTAATAAAACAAATTTTAGCCATGCTTACGTAATATCAAGTTTTCTCGATTCATTTGGCTGCAGCGTAAATGGACCACAGTTCAAAATTCTAAATCCATATCCATCACATTCATAGCCATTTATATTCATCGAAGAAATATGCAGTGGTAGCTGACCAATGTTCTTTGCAGTAAATGTTCGTTTCACAGTAAATGACGGGAACGTTCTGGCCTTTGCTGTAGATTCTGCAAAAAATAAAAGAAGTTTATCACCACGGGCTAAACTTATTCTAAAACCATGTAAGAAGCTAGCAAGGCGATGGTAAAATATAAGAAATTTACAATACTTGGGCTTGGACACTAATGTTGAATCCAAAGTTGTAGACTTTACAGAAAAGTCTGGTTTCCATATCGTTGCAAGCGACCATTGCAACCGGGACGCTGACAATGAATGGTGATTTGACCTTAGTGGTAATCGAACCAACAAAAAAAATGCGAGTCGGACTAACTCACCACTTTAAGGGCATTCTCAATACATATCCATTCTTCCCACCAACAGAAGTATTTGTCAAGACGTAACAAAAGTTGAGCAGCAAAACATATATAAACATTTTAAAAGGAGAGATACAGTAAATTTA
This sequence comes from Chrysaora quinquecirrha, assembly GCA_014526335.1. Classification (NCBI taxonomy): domain Eukaryota; kingdom Metazoa; phylum Cnidaria; class Scyphozoa; order Semaeostomeae; family Pelagiidae; genus Chrysaora; species Chrysaora quinquecirrha. The sequence goes on along the minus strand of JACTAT010000061.1, from coordinate 4,912,699 downwards.
GGCCCTGGCCAAACGATCAAACATTGTTGGTCCAACAATTCAAAATTGCTTTACAACAAATGTTTGACAGTTTGGCCACGTCAAAAAACATTGCTCCCAACAAGGATGTTATTGCTAATGTACAAGCACGAACGCCTTGTTGCTAAGAAATGTTGCAAATTGTTGCAGGCGGCCAAATGATCAAACATTGCTTGACAAGCAAAAATAAGCAAAATTTGAGGCGTGATGTTTTTGAAAAAGTTCAAAAACATTTTTTGCTTGACGCACGCAAAAAAATGTTGGACGAGCATGGTTTTAGACCTGGCCAAACGATCAAACATTTTGCTTGACAAGCGAATTTCAAATGTTGGACCAACAATGTCTGATCGTTTGGCCGGGGCCTATGATTAGTGAATAGAGTCGAGTAAAAAAAGTAAAAATCAAGAAATCAAGACTTACTATTACAATCACTGAGATGATTTGATTTCAATTCAAAGAGAAGTAAAGATTCTAAGCCTGATTTCTTTTCATTTATTGTCAGTTGACTGCTTGCTCCTTGTCCTTGAATCACAACTAGTTCCAGAATAGTCAAATTATTCCTGCAAAACAAACCAAGATCGATAAGACTTTCAGTTAATGTTTTATATAGAGCAAATAGAAGATGATTACTTTAATATAGGTTGCCGGCATGAGGAACCAAAACGCATCATAGCAAGGCCGGCCAGGGGGTACATCACCTTTGAACGGACGGGCATGTGCGGCCCAAACTCTACAAACAAACTTACTTATTACGTAGACATAGACACGATAGTACTAAGACTTTCTAGGCCTTTTCGATACTTGGAATTGCACCTAGAACATCTTCGACGCAATTCTAACACTATTCTATCTCAAATATGGTGAAATTTTGGAGCTTTCTTTAATTCCTACCACCAGCCTCTTATATGGGGTTTTGGTAAAAATCACACCCATTTTTGGAGAAATTCAGGGCCCACAACTCACCTATGAGGACAGCACATAAATGCACCCGAAATTTACTAAGCACCCCCGGGCTCTCCTGCGTGAGAAGCATAGGCTCACTACAAGGCCACTAGAGCGGGACTTAGTGAGCATCTGCGAGAGATCTTGTGTTATAAAAGTACTGAACTCTTACAGGAAAACTATGCAAGATTGTGTTATTAACTATATGCAATACTTTATGAATATGAACAGAGAGAACGTTAACAAAAGATAAAATACAATTACTCCTCTCACCTTACAACAATAATAGATGTTTTCAGTTTATCATCATCAGGTTTAAAACCAATATTAACGACTTCTTTTGATCTGCGCTTTAGAAGCAAAGAGATGGAATTCGGTGCAGGAATGACTCCTGAAATCTTAGACTCGATCAGTGCACGCTCATGAGAGTTCCCCTGTGTGATTAAGGAAAAAATATATATTGAAATGGTCTGAATGAGATTTAGAACCCCTTTTCACTTGAAGGCTTGAAATGGTGCCATGAACTGCGTAACAATTTATTGCAGCTAATTATTTTACACTCTGAGTTTTTCTGATGGAGAATTTGAAAATACAGGAGAAAGTCTTTAACCTTATATTGTAACTCATTTAAACGTGAATTATGATTGGAGTGAAGGATTCTCCTTTACAATATTTTGCGGTGAAACTGCTTGCAATCTTGCAAACATTTTAACGTCCAAAAACTAAGTTAATCTATAAATGCATGAATGCTCGATTTGAAAACGATGTCAGGATTCTTAAATTAAGAAATTATATCAGAGATTTCCAAATGAGACAGGAGCTAATCCCAATCTGGTATTGCCACGATGGAAAGCGATGAATAGAAAACTGGTAGCTAATCTGATTTTTGTTCATTTAATTCAAAATTGACAGGTCTCTTTCATACGCTACGTAAATATATCGGGAGGGGCATAAAGATAACCCCTCAAACTAAATATGTATATAAAATCTTTCCAATGGCAGAATCGTACCAAACTTCAACCTAATAGATAAACATATCTCGTAGAAAAATGTAAACCCTACATTATAGGAGTAATCCAAACTCAGAAATCTGTGGTGACAAATGCAAGTGTAACGAAACAAGCAAGGTACAAAAAGATAATAACGAATGCTTTTAACTACAAAGTATGGTCTGAATGTCCTCCATTTTGTTCAATGCACGTGTCAAGCCTTGTTAGAAATGCATTGATTGTTCTTTCCAATTTTCGCTTCGGCAAGGACTCGGTCGGTGGCGTTACGCAATGACTTGCTTTCAGATCAGACGCATGGACCAACCTTTCGTAATAAATGACTGCCATACTGAGTTGTCCAGCAGATTTAAATCAGGGCTATTTTCTGGCCACTGATCTATTTGCAATCACACATAAGTCAGATTAATTTTCTTTGTTGATTATTTTTTGAGTTGAGCGTTTAGTAGGATACAGCCGATGCAGATACTTTCTTGTTTCGATACAACCATATTTGTGCCTACAAATTTTTGAGTTTGGATTACTTTGAGAAAAATTAGTCAGGTTTTTGAGTTTTCTACAATAGACGTTTATTAGGTTGAAGTTTACCTGCCAAAAGTTTAGAAAGATTTTGCGGGAGGAAAGATTTTATATCAATTATTTAGTTTGGTGGGTTACTTTTTCGGCCCACCCCGACACAATTACCCTTTAATGAAAAAATAGACATACCGATACATCTGCCAAAGAGAAAGCAGAGTGACCATTCAATTCTATCGAAAATGAATCCTCTTCAAGCCTACAAAGACAAACATGTAATAAAATGCAATTATTAAACGAAAAAATGCCGGTGTTCGAGTAGATAAAAGCAAAGCTCAAATTCTTATTGATTGTTAAAGGCTTCAATGCGATTGAAAGACGTAATTTTCAACACTTGTTCCTGCATCGTGTCTTCTTAAAGATGTCTGAGTCAGCGCAATATTTTTTCTAAAAGACTGTGAACATCTTAAGTCTGGCTTCCATATAGCCCAAAGTGGCTGTGCCAGTGCTGAGACAAGGTTGTACCAACGTTGAGAAAGTGTTTCGACGCTTCGTTTCCATATAGCAATACGTGGCGGGGCCAGTGCTGAGACAGTGGTTGCTGTAAAATGGTTTCATATTTCCTAGCATTTGATTGGCTTGTTACAGTCATGTGCTCAATGAGAACAAAAGCAAGTGCCACAGACAAGTTGCTGATGGATGTGCCACATGTTTTCATCAAAATCTTCTGGTGGCAGAAGCGTCATAAGGGACAGGAAAGTTGAATCAAATTCAACTTTTTATGTTGGTAGTACCGCGGTAGAGCAACTGTCCAGCAACGGTAGAGCCACCGTAAGGAAGCGTTTCCATTAAAACTGAAAACATCACAGCACTGTCTCAGCACTGGTACAGCCGTTTCTCAGCACTGGCACATCCACTTTTGGCTATATGGAAATCAGTCTTTAAGACAGGGAATCCTCTCCGCAAGCAACGACCTGATTGAAGTCGTTTCAGGAGAGCTATTGCAGCAGGCTTTCACATTTAATTGGAGTAAAAGTGAAAGAAAGTCTCAGCATATCTGCTCCAGGAGGTTTCCCATGCCATTTAATAAAGTATTTTCCTTTCTTGAGATACTTGCATTTTGTTTCGAAATTTTCTGCATATATTTTCATCATCGATAGTCAGAGAGATCCCTTTTCCCTTCTTTTCTTCCATCATTTGTGAATTGGAAGAAAAATTTGCTGCATCACCATTCCTAAAGCAACCGCAATCCCGTTCAACGCAGAGAGGATTCCCTCACACAAGATGTCCGCTATTTTCCAGAAAAATGTCGCGCCGACTTAGACCTTTCTGAAAAGGTCTATTACTGTATACACATATCCTCTATGTAGTTTTAAAGTTCAATTAGTAGTTTTAAAAATTTAATTTAATGATAATAACATAGTTACCTATCAGATACAATATCCATAGCTCCTTGAGGATGCGGGTATTGTAAGAGCGGTAGAACTTGAATCAGTACAGGAAGATCAGATGGGTTCGTTAAAACAAGTTCTTGTTGGGTATAATTGCCAATATAAGTAGGTGGAAAGCGAACAGATTGTTCCACCAATGATGGCCATGTCAATGAAGCTTGAATTGGTATTGAGTAATTTTTTATTATCTCTGAGCTGATCACCAGCGATGAGTTGATTCTGAAATAAAAAACAAGGAGAAATAAGAATCCTATTCTTTCAAATGCAAAGTCTGAATAGAATATACGTAAACATAAGTTAACTTGTTAAAATTAATTCGTTTAAGAACATAGGCTGTGTTACATATGGTTACGTTACATAGCATCATATCTCAAAGCAGAAAATTTGAGTGTTTGTCTGCTTGTCACAGAAATGCTTTATTGCAGACGAAACACGGGAAATGAAAGAAGATTTTTCGCTGTCTGAGGTGAAGCTTCCTACGTAAAACATTTTCAGTACTAGGCTTCTTAATTTTTGCCATACGTAAGTTTGGGTTTATAAAGGGTTTCTTATAATAAAATACGGGTATTTTCACCCGTATTTTCACAGATAAAAACTATGATACATAATCTCCGTAACTCTATTTATAAAAAATTTTAAAACGAGATTTAAAAAAATACAATTTGCCACATATGCTTTTATGTTTTTGCATCTTTCATCTTATATCCATTTGACTTGCTTGTCAACTTTAGGGTCTTAAGAAAAGTTTATCATTTCAATAACATGAAAAAATTTTAAAAACGAGACAAGTTGGGGTAACCGTTGCTTCCGAAATTATTTGGAAGGTCAATAATTTTCAGTGAAATTGTTAGATTTTCGGCATAATCCAGGAGTTTCGATATTGCAATCCCATTTGCCTTTGAATAAAAGCTATTAGCATAAACGGGTAATCATCTTAGGAATCACGCAAACTTGACACTGATAAGAATATTTCAAAATCAATTGGAAGGACGATAGCAAAGAGTGAAACTCAAAGTTGGCGTGGACGTTCCAGCATTTCTTGCAGGTAATGCAGAACAGAATACACCTTTAGAAACTTTACAAACAACCCCTTAAACAGTACAGATGTTAAAACACGAAAATACCGATTCCTAAAAAAGCAAAAACAACAATGATCTTGATCTTACTTGGTTTGTTTAGAACCTTTTAATGCTTCCCATTTTCCTTTCATTCGTTCTAGCAGTCTTAGATCTAGTTCCCAGGTATCATCTGGTAATGCTAGACTATGAACCCACGAAAAGGCGTCTGAAACAGAAACAGAATAAACTCATTTTTTTATAAGAACCAGATAATTTTTCCCGAGGCTTGATATTCTCATTTTTGAATAATTCGGGGCTCGAGTGGTCTTAATAGGGTTCTTATTCTAACGTTTATTTTCTACAATTGCACACAATAAAATGCTTCTACGAACAAAAATAACAGTTTAGCATATCATCTTCATATTGTTATTCAGTAATTGCATAGTTCTGCTTTGTTAACATGAGATGAAATTTCAAAAAACACATTTTCTTGTTTCTTATTTTTGATCTGAGGCTGGACATGTTCTTACGTTGTTCTTTAAAAATTAAGAAACTCCAGCGTTAACGCAGACAAAAGTGTCCTTTAATAAAGTGTAGACTCAAGTTTAGGTTCTGAATTTGAATCGCACGTCAAAAATTACAAATAAAGAAATTTCAAACGTAAAATAAACAGGACCGTTAAGTTACAAAGGTTTATGCTAGTTCTAGTGGTTGTAGCTAACATCGACATCTAAGTTTCATTTGAGACATTCACACCATTTAACTGGAACTCTGGGTGATACTGAAGCAATGAGAGGATGTTATAGTACGTTTATGTGATCTTTAACTTGACCAGCAATCTGAGAAGGCGCCCATCATTATGTCTGAAGGACATAATGAGAGGGTGTTCGTGGAACGCATGTAGGTATGGATACATGTATAGACGCTTTTTCCTGCCAAACGTGTAACAATAGATGAGTCACAAATACGAGGAAGTAAACTTTGAAGTCGCCGTAATTGATCATAATGAAAACCAACTAATTGACAATTACGGAGTTTGTAAACAAGTAGATGATTCATTGTGGTGGACTACTGGCAGAAGTTCTCGAAGATCTTATTTTGATGATGAGAACGATTTTGATGATGATGATGTCATGATGATGTTGGCGCGTAGAAATGTGAGTTGATTAATGCAATTCCTGTGGTTGCTTAATGTTAGTATGAATTAGTGCATATCACTATCTGTTGTAACTAACAAAAAAAGAAATCATATCATATAATATGACGATAGCGATGATGATGATGATGACGATGATGATCATGATGATGACGATGATGGTGATGACAATAATCATAACGATTATAATGATGATAACGATTTTGATGATGATGATGTGATGATATGACAATGATGATAATGATAATTTTGATGATGATTTTCATGATCACAATAAAGATGATAACGATTGATGATAACGATTTTGATGATGATGATCATGATTGTGATGATGATTATTGTCCTTTGGACATAGCGATAGCGTTGCTATGTTTTTCCACTTGCCGTTCGCAACAAGGGGATTTTGGTTACGATTTCAATGAGAATTATTCATCTTGTACTCTGCTTCTTACCTTGAACCATTGACCTTAGCAAAGCACACTACACTACTCCTCAACAGTTGCTTTCATTTAGATAAATTCGCGCGCGGTACGTTTCACAGTACCACAATAATGCTGCGAAATCAACACCCATAGCAAAATTGCAAATATTAACAAAGATAATGATTTCACCATTTGGAATTTCAGAAAGACAAAGATAGCAATGTGGAACACTGCCGAGCGACGGATCCATTCTTAGTAATCCAATCTAGAAAGATAAAAGGATTTTTTCAAATCTTTTAACACTTATTAAACATCTTTGCACACTTATTAAAACGTTTTAGAACACACCTCACCGACGGTGTAGACAATGCAATATAATAAACTTGCAAGATATAGGATACAGATATAGATATGCAGGTTTTTACTGTTATTACCCAGGGACCCAAATCTTTTAAGGGGTAATTCACTCTTCGAAAAGGCATACGTGATTTGTGTTAAAACAAGAGGCTTTTTATTTGAATCAAAGTTTAGACCTTTCCTACTATACGTATTTTTTTTTATAAGAAACTGAAAAATTGACCCAGTACTGAAAGTTTCTCAAAATTTTTAATTTTTAATTTAAGAGTTTCTTGAATATCCATATTGGCAACATAGTTATTCTATCTGAATGATGTTCCAAACCCATTTATTGACCGTATTTGAATGCATATAGGTTTCCTGTTTGTCTACTTGTCACAGAAATGCTTTATTGCAGACGAAAACATAAGAAATAGAAGAAAATTTTTCGCTGTCTGAGGTGAAAAGTTTCCTACGTAAAAAATGTCCAGTACTGGAGTTTCTTAAATTTTTTGCCATTCGAGAGTCTGGGTTTCTTATAAAGAGCTTCTTATAAAATAAATACGTGTATTCAACTGCAGCAGTCTCTGCTTGAAGTGGAAGTGGAACCTATTGTGTTGTACTGGTCTAAAAGTAACAAATGAGAGGATTGCTTTGAAAAAATAGGATTTCCAGCAAAGATGCATAAGACTTTGAAGCAATGAATATCCCCTCATTGACGTTGTTCAATTTCACAATAACAATACCCAACAACATCATTAATCCAACATAACATAAGCAAATTATAAAATAAAAATAGTAATAAGAAGCTGTTAAGAACAGGACAAACCTTGGTTCTTCTATTTGGAAGTAATTCAGTGATATTATTTTCAGTTTTTAAGTAGACAAATCTGTTGTCTGGAGGATGGAGTTTTATATCTGTAATTTTTAATGAATTTGGAAATGTGCTTTCAAGAAATAACGTATGGCTTTTCGTTTGTCCCTGAAGAAAGAGAAATTATTTCAAAGCAAAATCGATGAAAATAGCAGAACAAAAGGATGAAAATAGCAGAACAAATTAGCGTCAAAAGAAAAGTATAGCATCCAGTCGTTCCTAATCTTCAGAAATTACCTACTGCATTAATGCAACATCAACTTTCCTCCCGAAAAACGGCCTTGTCCGAACACGACGAGTGGACTGCTTTCTTTCGTCCTCTTCAACATTTTCAACAAGAAGCGCTATTGATGATATGATTATAAGCGATTGCAACCAGGCTCAAGTTTAGGTGATCAATCTGAATTTCATGCACAAAATCACAAATAGAACGATTTAGAAAACTCAGTAAACAAGACCGTCATGTTGCTAGTTATAGGTTGTAACTGATATTAAAGTTTCAAGTTTGAATCTTTTGTTTTTGTCGCATACGTTTTATACCATGCGACTTCAAGCGCTAGCAACAAATTACCTCTTGTCGCAAGCGCATTAAAAAATTTTTTAGTGTCCCCTTAGCTTAACGGTTTATACCAGATTGAGAAATGATCCCTTAATGTGGGCAACTGGGCAACTTCTTGCAAGCAACATGAATATTACCAGTATAACAGTGTCTACGTCTATTCTTTCCCTGACTAATGACGATAGTATACCAAGAAACATACTTACTGGAAAACTATTCTGGAAATTTATTCTTTTTGGCTTGGATATGAGGCTGCCAACAACAGTTTTTATATATATCGGGATATGAACCTCCTGTAAAATAGGACAAAACATTGGCAAAAAAGCTTCAAAAACAAATCGAAGATAACAATACAGCTCTTAGGGGTCACTGAAACTTAAATTTTCTTATCACGAAATATTTTTCAAAAAATTCAGATTCACTAACCATAATATCGACAAAATTTTAACCCCCCTTGGTCGTCGTGAAATTGATTTGATCCATATGATCACATTATTGGTTTCGAAAATTCACAATAAGCTTCAGCCTGTATAATCCTAGCGGGTCAAATCCCTTACAAAATTTAAATAAAAAATAACACGACTGAATTTGAAAAATTACAACTACATTTAATGTTGGGCAATGAATGTTAACTCAGATTCAGGTCAGATCCTAAACTGACTCTAAAAGACTTTCTGACATTCTTAACTGAAGCTGTTTATGGGAAACTGAAAAACGAAGAATGAGGTGAGCTGATTTCTTGTGACAGCAAAAATTGGATTTAAGGCTTTGACTTAATTTCAATCGCAGTTGCATTCTGATACATATGAGGTATACAACAAATCCCAAAGAGCACTGAAACTCAATGGCAGCTGTTGTTGTTGTTGTTACTTAATTTTGAGTAGGCTTTTCTTTCTATATTTTTGTCAGCTAATTTAGGCTTACCATGCATGTCACATCCAGGCACGCGACCCTAGTTTAACGTCCCTTCCGAAGGACGGCAGAGTGAGTTGTTTGGTCACCCATCTGGAAAGTCACCCATCCAGATGCTGACCTCACATGACCAAGCTTAACTTCAGCTGTCTAGCGATACTGACTGAGAAGCTTAGCCACTCACTCCGTTTTGGCCCTTTGCTTTTGTTAAGAATTTTCGAACGGATTCTGGGAATTATTCCAGGGAATTCTGGGAACCATTCCCTTAGTTATTCAAGCTGGGGCAAAGACGTTGAACATGTTGAATGCCCGCAACTAAAGAAATTATTCCAGGAACTCTATTTGAAAATCCTTAATAAAAAACAGGACTGACAGACAGGGGCGCCATCGTTTGCGGAAGTGCCAAGTATCTTCGAACGCAAGAAAATGAAACTATAAAAATCATCTAGGGAATGCCTCAGCAGGGCAAAATGAAAAAGCAGTAAATTTTAACAATACTTACTTCGAACAAAGTTTTAAAAGTAACCTCGCCATGATAAGTACCCTCTTTAGAAGGGGTTACTACATCAACAGAAAAGGTCGCTTCTTCTTTTGGTTTCAAAGTAACCTAGCAGGAAGGGGAAAGTTTAAGGCAATGAACCACAATGGTAATATAGTGTCTTGTATACCAAGAATCGATATAATGAATATTTTTACATTGAAACTGTCCAGTCATCTAACGTTTGTCTTCACGTATGTTTCTGTTTTTGAGCTGCTAATTGGAACTACCTCTATCACCGTTATCATGCCAAAGCAAGTATGTATCATGTATGCATATATGTATCTTGAAAGCAAACAATGTATGCAGCATGTATCATGCAAAAGCAGGCATCTATTCATCACCTCGTTCATGGCCGTTGCTTTATAATGCTGGCGCAGCAACGACAAACATACGTCAAAGGCTTTGAAAGCTTCGATATGACAAGCAATTATGCAACACGACTGAATTAACAACTTTATTCTGTGGTTTTGAATGATATAATACAAGTTCAGAACTATCTAGTTAGGCCAGTTCAATAAACCATATCCCAGGACCTTACGACCCTTATGCCCAACCGAAAACAAGATCTTTTACCTGTTCGCTCATGGAAGGTGATTGATGACTTGTTGATTGATGATTTGTTGAGTTATTTTTCTCTGCAGTCCATTTGCTTCTTTTGGCTTGTTTATTTCTACGTCCTTGTCGAATGAAATCAAGTCGAAGTCTGGCGAATTCTATATTACCACAGCAAGAGTATTCTTTGATGGACACCTAAAAAGCAAATAAACAGTGAGGGACTTGCATAATAAGGCAAAATAGACTACTTCTTTTTAATCCTACGCAAAAGGACTGCAACGTTTCTTCAGTTTTACAAGATGCAAGAGGCTCTTTAGATTCAAATACATAAAATATTGGTCGAGTTCAAAACATGGTTTAAAGCCGAGGCACAATTATGCGTTAGAATGAAGCTGTAAATTGAATGAAGCCCAATGAAGCCCGTAATAATCGAATGAAACCCGACGAGGCTCGTAATAATAAAAAACAAGAATTATATGCATTATTGACAATAAATACATTTTTTGTATTCGAGCACTGCAATAATGAACACTTTGTAGTGCGTCTTGTATGCAGGTTTGTATACAGTTACATCTCTAACTGCCAAAGATGTGTCGATTTGATGATAACAAGTGTGCAGCTAAAAATTTTTGTGTTTACACGATGCAGTTTTTCTTAGCAAAGAATCTCACAATGGCAACCGGCAAAAGTGAAAAGTTTAGGCCAGGTGACAAGCTACATTGATTCCTGCAACTTGCTTTGATTTAGGCTGCGTAAGTGCAATGGATTGAGGGCTAGACACATTCTTATCAAATGTGCCTGCAGAAAATTCAGGGTTGCAATGCAACTTGCAGACGATTGTTACTCAGTGTAATGATACAGAAAAATGAGAAAATGCTTGAAATCACTGTAGATAGTGGCAATGAGTTCTACTTCTGACAGCGACCGCGAACTCGCTTGTTGCACTTAGAGAGGATTCCGTTTACTCAAAATGTACGCCATCTTCAATTAAATGTTGTGCTGACCCAGACCTTTTTGAAAGGTCTACTGTAGTTGATTGAGGCTTTAAAAGTTTTATAGAAAGCATTGACAAAAAATTCAACATTTACCTGACGAACATGGTGAGTATATTGCTTAGAATAGAGCCAACAGACAAAATATTGACAAAATACAATAATCAATTCAAATAGTGAGCAGATAAAACTCTACAACTCACCTCAACAGGATTCTTGTTTATTATTTTAAAAGAAATAGTTCTGTTTTCTCGAATCCCAACAGTGCCATAATCTATAACATCTTCATCAGGCCCATCGACAGCATACTGAAAAAATGGATTGAACTGTTTAACGAAAAGAGAATAAAACACTGGAATAATCATTTCAGTTAGGACGCGATAACATGGGCAAGTTAAACCACTGGTAGCTTGTTAACAGAGCAGTCAGATGTCAAATCCTTCATAAAAACTTTTTGCAATTACATGAAGTGAGCTAAGCTGCAGAGTTCGCCTGTTTTTCGAAGGTGGGTCAACCTTGCCAGGCGAGCTGGCCTTTCCCATGTTATCACAGCAAATGAGTCAACACCGGGTTGACAAGCTGTTGTGCCTGAGTTTGGACCAACAATCATCAAACAAAATGGCTGCAACTGCAAGTGCAAATGAAGGGATACAGCCAAGCTGCACGCCCGTCAACTCTATAATGCAGTCGGGATTACTGGTGAGCCAAAGCCGAGCTGGTTCCGAGCTGCAAGCGGTTAAGATTGCCCATGTAATCATAACCTTAGGCACATATTTCAATGGAGAGTTTAAGAGCTCACTTCTTAGAATGGAAGAGGAACCAAGAGAACTCGGTGTTGGAGAATTCAAAATTTGCTTTTATCTGTTCAATTTGTCACCACAATACAACTGTTCTGATACAACTGATCAGGGTTTGTTGGGCTTGAAGTGGTGCGTTCATTAAACTTAATATGTAGTAGAGCACCAAAATACCGTATTCTCTCAATAACTAGGGGTTCAGCACTTCCGCAACCCCAAAGCTATACCTTGATAATAATCAGCCCCTGTAAGAAAACTGTTAAAAGGTTCCAGCCTGAAACATTGTGTTAATAAATATTCATTCTAAATAATCATCCCCTGTGTTAATAATAAATCCATGGAACTGGTCACATTTGTTCGTTGTTCTCATAGTAAGACCCAGGGAAGCTATGCGTGCAAATTCGCTTGTTAGAAAGCAATAATTAGAGCAACTGAAATCAAAATTTGCTCTGCAGCTGAAATTAGGTAAAAACAACCTAAAGCTAATTTACCTTCATTTTCCCAGTATAGCTATGAATAGGTATTGTGAAGATAGATGCATTGGTGTATAATCTTAGAACTGTTGATAATATCAAATCTGATTGGTTGTTTTCATATCGAACAGACAGAGGAGATACCAGTTTTCCAGGCTGTACTACTGTGGGGCTTGTAAAATTAACTATCTGAAAATGAAAATAACAAATGCCAACAAATTTTTAGCGTCGCATTTCAGCATCAATTCTCTGTAAGGAAATAGCTAGCAATATTCTCAACTAAAATATTATAACTATGTAATACGAAGGGGAAAAAAAGTGAAACAAGATTTTTAGTGGTAACTATATGAGAACGAAAGTTTCCAGATTCGAAGAGGGTTCGGTTTTCATCTTCTCCAATCCAAGATCATTGAGGCCCAAAGAGGGGTCCGAATATACCAGATATCCAACAATTTTCCGAAAATATTCCTTATCCCCTGAAAATATTGTTAAAATATCTCTCCTTCATGCGAGAATTCCATAAAAAATCGCAACACCTTTAAATTTGTAGAATTATGCAATATCCCTTTGACTATTTCTGAAATTATCCGACATCCCGAATTAACTAATTGGGCCTCATTATTGGTTACTTCAACTGAAATAAATCAATTCAATTCCAATCTTTTCTATGATTATAAGGCTTCTACAAGGGTTCTTATCGTTGCCATAAAGACCATTGAATTTCCATTATCTTTCACGGGCCTGCGACTTAAGAGAGATGCTGCAAGTTGCTGCAAACACGTAATTGATGTGCGTTTGGTTTCATTCAACTAATCTTACTTGACCTGGCCCAACGATACAAAACTCGATACAACATCATGCAACTAACATTGCACCACGCAACATTGGTGGCCAGATGATGCAACGTGGAACACAAAAACTGCATCAGTGTTGGATCGTTGGGTGGGGTATTAAACAAGGATAGTTTGCAACATAGTGATCAAACAAGGACATCTTTCATCAATGCATAATACCATTTATGTAGTATTCTCTATCTGACTGGCAAACTTTAAACAAGATTTATTCAATGTTGCTTAGGTACACTTGCCCGCGGTTTTGATTGAAACAAAAGTATATACAGAGAGAGGAAACACGGGTCGAAAATGATGGTATGATGGCTGGGAATTAGGTATGGCTATCTTAACCAGTACATTCTTCGTCTATTAAACTCAAATGTTCAGAACTCTTTCCCGTTGAACTAAATGGGAAAACATTTAACTTCTTTTCGGCAGGACGATACAAAGTCTTTCTACTCAGACGTCACTAGTTAACGAACAACACAAAATCTAAAATCAAGGAGGCAAAACTTACCGAAAATATGTGACTAAAATCGCTTGGAAGTGAGCCATTATAAATAATTAGAGAGAAATTGAATGTATTTGTTATTGTCAATGGTTGTATGATTGATTTATCTGATGGGTTTCCAGAGAAGAACGCTGTTTTTCCAACGGAATATGCAAGAGTTCTACAAAAGAAAGCCAAGAATTACATTACACTCATTAGAAACTATATATGCCTTTTTCCGAAAATCCAAGAAACTCGGAATAAGAAGTAAAATAAAAACTAAGAAACCATTTCCGCTTTCAAACTCAGCTTTCTATTTTCTGGTACACATTTTGTAATGTTAAGGTAATAACAGTCCCTAAAAACAATCATTCTTAGGGTCAATTTCGGAAACTGTCCATATTTTGACTGCTCATGATACTTCATATTTAACCATTATTTCACGAAGTTTCCGAATTTTCAATTTTCAAGTCAAGAAACTCTGAAAGAAACTTTTACTATACCAATTGTGCTCAAAGTTAAGAAACCCTACTATATGGCTCAGAGCATAGTTTCTTATAAAAAAACGAGTCTTCTATTTTATAGAAATTCAATCTTCTGGTCCTCGTGAAAGTGTTGGATTGATGTTGTCATTTACGAATAATAGGTTCAGTTTATTCAAGTTTTTTTCATACAAAACGAGAGATTCCTAGGCCAAATTATGGCCTAACTGAGCCAGGAAAAACTTTAACTGTGTACAAAGCAACTTCTTGATGTGAATTGTTAGAAATACTACACATTATTTTTAGACATTTGGTTTTCTTTGAAATCATCATTTATACACATATACACATAACCTATCAACTAAACGGACAAATTTTTTTAAGTACGCTCCTGACTCAAATTTTTTCCTCCCATTGATAAGTAGGCTTTACTTTGGTTCTTTAAGAGTTGTTTTGTATAGATATTTTTTCTTTTAAATTTAGCTATTTTGTTGCCAACTTTAAAGAAAGTGATTTTAAAAAAAGAAGAATCGAAATTTCAATCTTTTCAATTCCTGTTAATATTTGGCTTAGACAGGGGTATACCACTTCCCAAAACGACTTCGGAGGTTTTATTTTCAACTTGAGGAATGATTTTTTGGCCTGTTTCTGAGAATTGCGAAATTTTCTTCGATTTCAAAATTTAGCTGATAACGACATGTATTTATTAACTTCTAAATATTGCTACATTATTAGGATTACACTAATCTTTGCATGCTTGACTTGCAAATTCCAAGAATTTATTTTATTTCTTTGAAGCTTATGATCATTGTGCAAGAATTTTGTAGAGACCCATCCCTACTTTGACAGGTTGATAATGAGTGTGTATTGCCTATGTTTAGCTTGAACTACACGTTTTTTATTTCATAAGAAAGTTTTTTTTGGCCAGTATTGAAACTTTCTTAGATATTTCATGTTTTCAGTACCAAAACTTTCTTATGACTTTCTTAGCAAAAATTTTGGAATGCAGTATTTCTAAGAATGTAAAGTTTAAGGCACTGTATGCACTGCACAAATACCACGTTTTTCAAAGAAAATAATCATTAGACTCCTTTAATAGCAAGATGAGCGACTGAACAGAAGAGCGAAAATAACATACAGAACATTAGGAGTGAAAGTATGAAACAGAACTTTCTTAAGTTTCAAAAAAAACGTGTAGAGCTTATACTGCGTGAGAGCTGAGAGGATCACAACAACAGTCCTCGCCTAAACCTCTTTAGAGAAAGGCTGATTATATGGCGTTTTCCAATAATAATTTATGGTTGGTTGTGTATCAAGATCTTTCAGAGATTCTTCCATTTATCCACCCTTTCAACATTGAAACTACGTAAAGATGACTGCGTCAAACAATTGTAAGATTGATACTTCAAGATTTTTGTTTAGTGTCTCGAAAATTCTAGCGAAAATTGAAGCAATTGAAGGAACTATGTACAGTTGTACAGTAGCTAAAAATCCCGATCCTTTAAATTGCGTATTTGATTCCGATTCGCAGTTTCTCATTTACCGGAGTTCTTCGACAAAAGAATATTTAAACTAAAAAACAGTTGCATACCCTTGCAAAACATTGGCGTGGTATGGTATCTCTTTCCTTCCTTTAACTTTTTCACCAGTTTGAACAAGAATTTTTCCCGATTGCTGTTTTTATTGACAACGTGTAACGCTGCAATAAAAAGAGAAAAATGGTTATGATGAGATTTGTTTTAATTCTCAAATTGACAAACAAAAAACCGTGATTTTGAATCGGCATAGCTTAAACGTAAAAAACCTACAGGGTGGCCCAAAAAAGGGATCCCCTAAACTATAAATAATTTTTCTTAAGGAGGAATTTACATGAAATTTATACTACATGATATTCAAATCAAGCGAGATATTTCGCGGAAATATCACGACGGTATGGGTTTGCATCTCTGAATTAATTGACTTTAAAACTTCGACGATGTCTGCGAATATCACGATGATATGGGTTTGCATCTCTGAATTCGGGGTTCGATCCTCGGCCACGGCAGAATCACAGCCTGGGTCTTAGTCTACCGGTTTTAGTCTACCTCCGGTTTTAGTCTACCTCCTCCTGAGGTCCTAGGGGCCTGGTGCTAAATACATCGCTTCGCTTTACCTTCGACTTCACCTTTGCTAGCAAAAACGTCTATTCACAAAGAAAACATTGAAAATGAGCTTTGATATTTCTACTTCTTTTCGTGGAATCATTGCTTTATAAAAAACAAATGAGACAATTGTGATTGACAAAAACCTGTGTATGTGATTACTCCGACTCTTGTGTACTTTTTAGTTGGCCTCAGCACCATCGGCTAAAGAAGAATAGAGTTAGAATTAAAACATCTAAGTATGTTTTTGGCCTTCAAATTCTACTAAAACCATTAGACTCTGAACTTAAAGGTTCGAAAAAGACACGATTCAAAAACATACAAGTTTGCTCACCGAAAACTGTATTGATAGTGCTTTATTTGGAGGATTCACTACAATAGCCTAAAAAGAAACATACAGGATATTAACACATAAATTCAAATAAAAGCATGTTTAATGTTATTTCGAAGGACAACATAAATTAACTGTGCATGTACTTTGCTATGTTGATTTGTATTTAGTTTTTGCGCTTACTGAATTGCGTTTTTAAATAAGCAATCAGTCCATAAGCATCTAAGGCTTCAATTACAAAATGATTAAGCGACTTGACGACTCAGCAAAGAAGCTGTAAGAAACTACACAGAAGGAAAATTTACTTTTGTAAAAGTTTTTGGTTCCACTGTCTATGTTTAAACATCACTGCAAATCTTGTAAATTCTAACGAAAATCAGAACAAAATTTGGCATTTTATAGCAAAAAACCAGATGTGTCATAAGTTTTACTAAGGGTCAAGCAGGTTTACTGAGTAAGTTTTACTGAGGGCTGAAAACACTGATAATGACAAGCAACTCAGAGCCAATGACCACCCCTGAGTCACGTCGATATGAGAGTGATATTTTCAATGCGGGATGGCATGGTTCAATAAAACCCGCCACCAAGAAACTCAATTTTTGAAATTAGGTTCGGCAGTTTCTCGAGCAGTTTCTAAGGAGTAACAAAGAATAACAATACAAACAATGTCATGCGCTAGACTGCAGTTTCTTATAAGTTTCTTAGTTTCTTATTCTGCAGTTATTAACTGCATTCTACGATAATTCCACGATAAGTAACAACAACCACTACAAAAATATCGGACAAAGTCACCCTGCAGACAGACTTGCCAGAACTCCCTTTTCTGTTCAATAAAAAAAGTGCGCACTCTTAGATGCCAAATAAACGGAGGGTCTAAATAAACGGGGGGGGGGTGATAAATGTTTCGAAAATTTAATAAACGGGGGGTCCAAATAAGGTCCTAATAAATTTAATAAACGTAGTTTACTCCTTTCACAAGTGACATTTTTTCTTCCAAAATCAATAAACGGGGGGTCCTAATAAAGTCCGGGGGCTGGGGAAAAAGCTCAAAATTAATAAACGGGGGAACATTTATTTGGCACCTAAGAGTACTACTTTTCCAGGTTACTAAAATGATTAAAGACAAATGCTACCAAAAATGTTGTAAATTTGTCTTCGCCAAGTTTTTTTATGTTTTTCTCGAAATTTTGTTCTACCCATTATTTCTATTTACTGCAATATATTCATTGTACATGACTATAAGCGATTTGTTGCACAGAAACCTCAAACCCGCTAACTCGACTTTCACATAACTATCTGAATATTTTGAAAAACTGTTAACAAAGTAAGGTTTCTGCAACTACGTTCCAATAAGATGGCGGCTAGCAACAAAATCTTGGAACATTTAACTTACTTACAAGCATTTTTCGCCTGAAACCTCAGTCAGAAAACTGAACTGACTGAAATTTACACAATTTTGGGGAAGTTGCGAAATATATACAGTATATTCTCGACTTATACACTGGCATCTACTTTATTCTAACTTTACAAGTCTTGGTTATGCTGATGATATAACAAAAACAAAAAGACATCATTTACTCACTGAAATCGGAACAGATCTGTTGCTCGTGTTGATCATATTTAAATTCAATGATTTCGGTTCATCTGGGAAAAGAAGAGTGTTCGTTTCAATTTTGCGGATAAAACATCTTCATGACAAGCATTTACTAATTAGACTGAAATTGCAGGTCTTCAAGCTATTCCCGATCCAAGCCTTACGTACTTTAAGTCCCGGCATAACGAGCAATGTTGGATGAACATACACTATCATACATTGTTGTGTGCCCGAACATTTTTTTGCCACCCTGTTTGACGATGTATGCTGGTAAATGATGATGCATGTTGGTAGGTGTTCGATAGAGTTTGAAGCCGATCAAAATTTCCAACAAACACCAGCATACATTTCTTTCGTTCTAGTGTATGATTCGCGATGTTTTGATCGTTTGGCAAGGCGGGTCGTCCATCAATGTTCGGCGCAGGCATGTGTATCGCCCCTTAAATTTTTCGGGTAATTTTATCGGTCATAATAGCAGCTTCGCTTAACTGCACGAACATGTTTGATCAAGTTTGATATGGTTTGGGCACCCCATGGCACACAAAAATGTTCTGTCAGACAACAATGTATGTTCGTGTACGTTCATCCAACATTTCTCGTTTAGCCGGGGCTTTAAGCATTCAGTAAGGACAGTCTCAGTTTTTTTATAGTTTCCCCTAAAACGTCTGGTGAAATCCAGGGTTGTGTTGTTACAACAAAAAAGAGTACAACAGTATTAAACAGATCGATTAGTAGAACAAGTCAAAAGTAACAAGTAAGGGCAGACACATTACCCATTGTTCTGAGAGTACCAAAGTCAAACACATCTATATTTGTATAAATTCCAGGAACTAGAAGAACAAAATTGAAATCAAACAGGATTTAAAGGGGATATTAAATAAAAAATTTAAGCTAACTTTCAATTAAAAAAAGCACCTACAAAATCTAGACAGAAAATCAGAGTATTACAACGATTGACTTTGACTGATATGCACTTCATCAAACTGGAAAACACGGATTTGTGAAAGGGCCCCTCAAGTCAAAAATATTATTCTTTCAATAGATGCAGTTCAACCTCCTGATTTCAAACCTGCAATTATTTGTTTTGTGTCTTGTACCGTTTTGCTGCTATACCGACAAAAAACGATAATTTTTTCTCGGGAAAAAGCCCCTTGTGACGTAACACGGGGCTATTGTGTCGTCACAAGGTGCTATTGTTACATCACACGGGACCAAGTTTCGTTATTCTTGTGAGGTCGAAAATGGACGATGGTTGAGCAATACAGCGAGAAGCTTTGATTCATTTTGAACAAAACAAGAACCTGGATTTCGGCGATTAAGAAATATTTATTTTAGAAAAACTTTCAGTGGTTTGCAATACAAAGGCTGTTTTGACTTCATTTTCAAGATAAGATTACAAGGTTAAGAAAGTGAAAACAAGAGAAGGGCCGAAAGAAATTTTAGGCCGATTGATGAAAGAGCTCGAATTGAATGAACGAGGAAAAGCTGAAGAATAACTTCAGATTTAATTTACTGATTCAATGTAGTTTTCATTCAGCAGAAAATAAGTTGAACTTTCTGTCTTTCTCTTCCTGTTCAGTTTTCGGGGCACAGAATCTGCCATGTTGTTTGATTCGCCGTGTGACCAATCATCTTGTCCAAAGAAACAAATGACCGAGAAGGTGTGTTACATCAAAATAACAATTCAACTCAAGTCCTGTTAAACAAACGCTTATAGCGGCAAAACGGTACAAGATCTGGAAAAAATAACTGCGAATCCGAAATCGGGGCCCAAGATTACCTTTGTTTCAGAAATAAAAATTTCCGATTTGAGGGGCCCTTTAATAAGATAAACTTTTAAATGATCACATGAAATTATGTAGTAGCAATTTCGGCAAACTTTCCAAAAGGCGAATCATTTTAATGGATTCTGTGCTATAAGAGTGAGTCAAAGACCAGAGCATGCTTTGATCAACATACAAATGGGAAGAAACAAAAATGACTTGAGGCTTGCAATAACAGACTTTTACAAAGGAGATAAAAGACAAATCATACCTGAAGTAATTTCAACGTCAAAGGGTAAAATTAGAACGTCTTTTCGTGCTGGTGTTTTTCCAATTTTTATCCGCACAAAGCTAGTGTGATTGCCTTCAACTCTTCCGTTGAAAGTAGCTTTCATAATTGGCTTTGTTTCATACGGTGGTATTTCCTGGAATATGAATTAGAATGACACGTGGACATAAAAAGCTGAAATTCCGTGTGCTGGATGGCTACTTGCCATGACTTCTTTGGAAAAATGGGGTTTTCTTCCCCAAACCTCATATGTTGGGCAGAATTTTACGATTTCTAGCAATTGGGTCTGTTTACAGTCGCTTAACTTGCTCCCTTGATGACAGAACACTGGCCATCAATTTAACTTTTTTACAGTGAACTTACGACCACTTCAATAATACGACCAACTCATTATTACAGACACTTTTTTGACCCGGAAAATGGCCATACGTGGTCTCTCTTCCTAATTAATACGGCAACCCCGTTAATACGGCCAATTTTTGGTGGCCTGCTGGTGGTCGTAATAACCGAGTTCACATGTTAGACAACAGGTTCACCAGCTCCAAGGGGCATGTCCAACTTATTGGCTGTTCGACACGAGGGGCAATTCACTCCTTGAAAGTCTCGTACACCTTTGCTGGAAGTCCTATTGTTTTCTCGGAAGTCCCTTGAAAGTCCTTTTGTTTTAATGGAAGTCTCGTACGCCTTTCTGCAGAGTGAAATGCCCCTCGGTTCGACATTCTGGGGTTTGTGATTGCGAAAGACCAAGCATCAAAAGGTGATAACAAAATTTTCTTAAAAGGTTTAAGATTCAAAGAGAATATTATCCACGAACACAAATGACTAAGTTCCAATGATTCAATGATGCTTCAATAGCCAGATCAGTTTCAAAGACAATTCTGATGAAAGGCTGCCGTTATAAAAGTTTCTTAAACCTCGTGGCAGGAAATTTTTTTAATCCACTTACCCATACTTTTTGCGAGGTATCCGTATTGCTAACAGGCAGCTCAAGATGAAGGTCGCCTCCACTGGAGTACATTTCTGTAACCTATTGACGAAAACAAGCAAAAAATAAGTAAAAGCTTGCAAATGGAAAATAGTGAAATATAATTAAGAATTTCAATTAAAAATAGCGATTCAAACTCGAATCGATTCGTCGGAGGCAGCTTTAAGATTTCATCTTCTCAAAAAATTGGTTAGCTAGTACATTATAGCCCTACTCTAGAACTCTTTGAACACTCTTCGCACTCTTTGCTATCGATACAGTGCCATCTCCTAACAATAAGCGGTTGTTCAAGTTTCCAAATCCATTCCACTCAAAATGATTTGCTGATCCAATCTTATCCCTATCTCTGCTATCAAACGATTTGACAAAGAAAATTTATTGAACGTACAGAGAGTGTGTAGATAGAAAGATGTTCTGTAGAGACTGTCCTAAATCCTATATAGGACAATCGAAAAGAGAGACTGCAACTCGGCTCAAGGAACATAAATCAAATGTGACCAATGGACGATTTGATAGAATATATCTTGCCAATCATTGTTGGGCTGAAAAACACCAGATGGATTTGGATAATATTTCAGTGAATGATGAGGATAAGAACTGGAAAAATAGACTTTTCAAATAAAGACATTTTACTCAGTTCTATCAACTCCTTGTATCAATCAAGTATCATGCACTATCCCAGAAATCTGGTTGAATAACATCAATAGTTGCGCTGAACCAAATTTTGGCGCCACAAATTCTAGAAATTGAGCGTCAAAAAACCGAGCATGTAACAGCATTTCCAGATCGCATTTTTCACACCTTTCGATCTGATCTATGCAGTAAATAAGAGAGAAAACACAATTTCTCATTGCAAGATGAAGGAAGCCGGACCTCTACACGAAACGTTGCCCAAATAAAAATCAAAGGTTTATCACGATAAGTGGCAATGATCATCTTAACCAGATGTTGTTCAGAAACTGTTGCTGAACCCACTTACAACAAATGTTGGACAATTTGACTAGGGCCTTTACATTAACATGAATGCAACGAACCTGAATAGCTTCACCATATGGATTGTACATGTTGATGTATGGTGAAAATGTGCCATCAGTAGGAATCTTTGCTCCAATGTAAGAACGTAATCTATACACATTTGGAATGCCAATACCAAATACCTAAGAATCATAAGATAAAAACTTTAGCATACTTTACGTTCAACAACAAACACGTTCATAGTTAGCAGAAGAGGACAATAATACGAAATCCAGAAGTAAGTTAGGAAACCAAGGAGGTTGGGACAACAGATGAATACCATTGTAGATAAAATTGACAAACCTTGCTAAAACTATCAAAGCAATAGACCTTTTCGACGAACAGCCGCAATTATGGAAATTTTTAATTTCTAGATAGAGAAATTTGATACCAAATTTGTATTGAGCAGCCAAAATTTAGTCTAGGTGCAAAATTTTACTATCTTGGCGCTTGTACTATTCATTTTATGAGTGTTTAAAGTTTGCGATTTTACAAGGGCTCAGACCAGTTGGGATGAAACGTTTCACCCCAAGCCATTTTCACGGTCAAAGCCCTTATAGAATCAAGAACTTTGAACGCTTGTAAAATCAATATTACAAATGCTAGGACAATGAAACTAGACTACGTTTTTTATGCTTTATATGATTTTGGCACCGAAATCCTAGTATCTTGAATTTTGGAAAATTTCAATCCTGGAAGACTTTCGTCGAAAGGTTCTATTGCTTAGCAAAATATCATGGTTGAGTTTGGTGATTCAAAAACCAAGTGGAAAACATTGCACCAAGCAGTAGTTCATCTAATCTAAGCTCTTGTTTAAAGCTTCAGGCACCACTGTAGGCTCAATTAAAAATTTGCCCCATGTTTTCAGCCGAAAATTATACAGGGTGTTCCGGCAAAAAAGAACCTGCTTTAGAAACTATTTTTATTGAAGAACCGTAGCTTTCAAGGCTAATAAATGTAGTCAAATACAAACTACTACTGCAAATACAGCTGCAAATATAGTATCGCATTCTTCACTTACCTGGTAAGGAAAATCTCCTAAATTTGTATGTAAAAATATTGTATTTTCAACATTTCCAGCTACTCTCGGTAGAAAAACTAATTCAAACGAGGTATTCGTCAGTGGATCTAAACTCTAAAAAGGAAAATAGGCCCTGTTGTAATTTTGAGACAAGAACGACTGCATAAAATTCTCGATGGATACATTATTCTAATTACTTACGGTGCAAGAGTACTATGTAGAGCTTTCTAAAGGTCTGTCTAAACTTGGAGACATGTCGCGCAGGGCATTGATGTCTCCTCGATGTCTCCCAGTTTATCCACCTCGGAAACTTAGTAGCACACGACAAAATTTGTAGCAGGGACAGGAAAATGTTTCTTGGAGACAACAGAAACATTTCTTGCAACCGCGACATGCAAATGACTCGGGGGCATGTTGCTGGCTTGTCACTCGCATGTTAGCCACCCTGGGAGACATGCCAGATACAGTGTCGCACGCAACAAGTCTCCTAGTTTAGCCAAAGCTTAACGGTCGAATTCAAGCATTTTCATTCAAGACAGAAATTTATTTAGTTTTTCTAAATAAATTTATTTAGTCTCTGATATGGTACAAGGTTAGAACTTAGTCTAGATATTATGTAATTCTAACCCAGACCCCGAAAGTATGCGATGTGCTCGATGGATTAGTTGGTTAGTTATGTTGATTCAAAATGGCGCGTCTCTCTGTGTGACTCTCTAAAGTAAGAATACTTAGGTCACACATAACTTCTAAGCTCTAAAACTTTTGACCTGAAAATTTGGCGTGAAACAAAAAATTTTCTCTTCTTGTCAAATTTTCTCCAAGAACCCGTTATTTATCTTCGTTAACTATGAACCAATTTTGATAGCGCTTACACAGTCACGGAAAATTATCAAATCTTTTCACTAAAAATATAGTTCGAGTTTTGTGTGTGGGAGAAGCATAATATCCCTTTCGCCGACCAATAGGAGCTTATTACCCCCCCCCCCTTTATTAGCTGCTGGCTGTGTAACGAATAAGTGCAGAGAGCTTACTGTCTTCTAGAAGGCCAAAACGTTTTTCTCTGTTCTTTTCATCATTTCCACTACTCCTTACAGTTTTCGACAATTTTAACTTGTTTATATATTTTATCCGAACGTTAAATTAATTTTCCAAAATTCTTAACCCACTGGGTTATTGTGAACCCTTCATTTTATTGGGCAAGGATAAATATTTCTGTTTTGCAACGAAAACTTGGGTTTTAAAATTTGCTTATGAGAATTGATTCATTCAGAACAGCATTAGCATTTTTCGCACTAACCCCCAGTGACTTTCTAGCAGGGCAATGTTTTGCCGACAGCTTTGAAAAAAGAGCTTTGAAAGAGCTTTGAAAAGTTGAATAAAAACGACCATCCGCTAACGAGTTAGAACTGCAGGTACATAAATTGAGATTCCGCAGAAATAATTGATATCCAACTGTGAGAAAAGTATAGATTCATAAAACTGCTGCCGTAATGAAAGCGTCTTCAATATGTTTATACAGAAAGCTGGGCGCAATGACATAATGAAGCAGGTTCTTTAAAAGTCTTTTTAATTATTCATTTATTTATTTGTAAATATTTAAAACCTCCGGTGTGTTCATTTATGTCAACAACTAGGATTAGATCATTTAGAATACGTTTGAAATATATTTTATAACGTTGCAACAAAAATTTATTAGGCCCAGTTCATACCAAGAACGATTGCCGTTTCAACTCGTTCCGTTCGAAAAAGTGGTATCTACATTTCGCGGTAGCGTTCACACGCGAATGATTGCGTACGGTTTCAACTCGTTCGTGTAGCGTTTCAACTCGTTCCGTCCAAAAATTGTTACGCTCCGGGGCCACGTTCATACCGGAACGATTGTGTATCGTCCCATCTCTTTCTGTTTAAAAATTTGTGTGTTTAAGGACCGCGTTCACATTGGAACGATTCCGTGCGATTTTAGCTTGTTCTGTTCAAAAACGTGGTACGTTCAGGGGTCGCATTCACACGGGAAAAACTGTGTACCGTCCCAACTCTTTCCGTTGAAAAATGCTCTTTGTTCAGGGGTCGCGTTCACACGGGAACGATTGCGTACCGTTTCAGCTCGTTCCGTTCCACAAGTAACATGCTCAGGAGTCCTGTGCCAGAAATCACAATGCTTTTAAAGTGATCCAAAACGTTGAACAGTATACAATGACTCTGTTACGGAAACCGAAACGATGCTTTATGATTGGAATTTCTTAGTGCTTCTTTTGATGAAAGAGACGTAAAACGGCAAAAAACAAAACGACCATGTCTTAAAACTGAGAACAAATTAATGCTTTAGATGCAAATATAATGTTTAGTAGAAATCCCATTAGCAATACTCCCCTAATAGACCAAGCCATTCTCTGGTAAGTAGATGTTAGATTTCAAATTGCCTTTATCAATCTTTCCAGTTTCAAACTCTATCTATTTAAATTCTATCCAACTAATTCTATCCGGTCCGGTGGACCACAATGTGAAATCATTCCACTGGTATCACTTCATCCACAAAAAAAAAACAATTCCGTAGGACTGTACCTATCTCAATCAATCAATTGACTCACAATTCAACCATTCTAGAATTATAAATTCTCCCACAAATTCCCTTCATGCATGAGAGCCTCACTGCTCAGCACACAGCAAGCAATTTCCCCTGAAAATCTGTTGAATTGTTCTAAATTGCAACACAGAGAGGTCACATGCTCTGGGCACAGGGCAAAATTTTACCAGTGCCAAACTACCCAGTTATTTCCCCGGTAAACTGTGCTTCCAAAGATGCAATCCTCAACATGCATGAAATATAAATGTAAGGGGCCTTCTTTCACTGTAGAGCCCAATTCGCTTGGCTGTCACTGCATTAGGACCCAATGTTCTGAAATTCCTATGGACCCTGAGGGTCTCCATTATGCCACTGGGTATTGATTGACATTAATCACTTTATTTATATCATTTGCATGATCTCGTTCTGAAGCAGAATACGACATATTGAAACAATACAAAAAATGCTTACTTTTGTTTTGATTGAAGACGCATGAAAATGAGGTGCTCCGGTTTCTACTGGGAATAGATGGAGCTGATTTGAGCTGCTTGGATTGACAATGGTAACAGTCCGGACTGCTGGCATGCCAACTGGCCTAAAACAACAGAAAAAGAAAATGGCTAAATATAGGAAGCTTTGTCATGCTTTTAGACACAGTTTCTATAATTGATGAATGTTCATCAATGTTAAGAAATCGTCTCTAAATTTCCGTACAGATTTTGAAACAATTTATATGTAGAAGGCCAACTCGTGTCGGAATTCTTCGAATGTCAACGTGATGGTTTTTCGAACGAGAGGGCAATAGAAAACAAACGTGTGCACCATAAACTCGATTCTATGCTAATGGAAAGACTTTGGCAGAGACTTAACCTCATTTGTATGCGAGATACAGGTAGTCATTTAATTGAGCCTTGAAGATAGACAGAGATCAAATGGAAGCCAGTTGCCCGATTTACATAGATCCCTTACCAAGTGACAAATCAAAGAAAATTTCATTGAAGACCTATCAAGTCACTGAATGAGTCACTTCACTGATGGTCAAGATCTGAAAGTGCTGCAATAATGCTGTCTAAATCAAGCATGCTCTTGTGGGTCTATGAGCTTGCTGAGTTTGGAACTCAACCAGGGTAGCATCACAGCCAGGATCAAAGCCTTTTAGTAAGCTAGTTTATCAACCCTAGAGAACCCGGTGACTGGTGCTAAATTCACCATTGCACCTTTACTGGGGGCCTTTTTGAATATAACCCAACAATAATCAAATGAACAAAAAAAGAAAAAAATAAATTATAATGACCCTGGTGCTCAAATAGAAATAATGCCCAGATAAAACAAATCCACAGTGACCCAATTGCGGGCCAAAATGTTCAGTAATGTCGGATGAAGTGTTGCAAGATCGCGAAATTTCGCGAAAGATTGTGAAACTCTGAATCACTCCAAGTTAGTGAAAAATAGCGAAGAAGGATGCAGGCTTTACTGTAATGTAGACCATTTCAGAATTCGTAAAATCAGACACAATTCTTTTTCTTAAAATGGCTGGAAAAGTAGACACTTTATTACAAACCATGTACAAATGATGTTATACTAGCTGAAAGCCGTAACACAATCAACACAAATCAACGACTTCAACCCATCTAAAATCGTGAACATTTCTGTGTTAAGACATTTCTGTGTTAAAGGGAGCATTATATATTCATTTTTACCGACTCTTGTATATCTTAATAAGAAAAGAAGAATGATTGACTTACTGCTCCAGGAAATCCAGATATGTCGGCTCAAACTGTAGTATTTTATACACGGGAACATTCTGCCTTGAACCAATGCTAAAAATAAAAAGGTTGGTAAGTTCCCGGTAAGTTAGATGAAAACATAACTAGAGTAGATAAAATACCAGAACATCTTTGAATATACAACGACATCAAGTATTAAATTAATACCCGCTATTACACTCTCTTTTTTACAAGAAACTGTAAACTTATAGTGAGGCTGGCTGTTCTTAAATGCTCTTCGTATTTCCTGATTCTGGCTGTGATGTTCTAAATCTACAATAGACCCTTTCGACGAACGGCTTGAAATTTTCACAATTTTGAGATACAGAGTTTCCGATACCAGAGCAGCCAAACTTTAGTCTAGGTGCAAAATTTTACTACCATAGCACTTGTGTTGTTGATTTTATGAGCGCTCAAAGTTCACAATTTTATAAGGGCTCTGACCAGTTGGGGTGAAAAGTTTCACCCCCAGTTACTTTTCACGGTCAAAGCCGTTATAGAACCGGCAACATTTAAGGCCCTAAAATCAATAGCACAATCGTTGGGACATAAAATTTTGCACCTAGAAGAAGTTGTAGATGCTTCATACGATTTTAGCATCGAAAACTCGTTATCTTGAAGTTTTGAAATTCCAATCTCGGCGGTCTTGCGTCGAAAAGGTCTATTGCTCTGTATTTTTCAGTTACGAAGAGAAGGCTATTCTCTTTCTCGATCGCCATTGCGAGAACTAAGGGTAATTCACTCTTTGAAAATCTGGTACAACTTTGCTAGAAATCCCATTGTTTTCATGGAAATTCATTCGAAATCTTTTCGTTTGAAGGAAATCTCGTACTTCCTTTGAAATGTGAAATGCATCTTGGTGAGGGACTACACTATAGTTTTAAAACTCGATGTAGGGAAAATTGTAAAATAGATTGCATCATTTGGCTTCGATTTCTTACTGAAAAGAACGGCTAGAGTGGAACTTTCCGTTTTTTTAGGCAAATGTATGAAAACAATCGTGTGCAAAACCGTGTCGTGAAAAATGATTAATGAAATAATCAAAAAAGACTGACGCTGTAGCTACTTGACCAAATACCATTGGTTGCATTTAGCTGATGTTAGCAATTCAAAAATGCATTCTTGAATCGCTGTATTTTGTGGTCAAGTGACGGTCAAAAGAGATATGACTTTAAATATAACACTCCAAGGGATATCTACATAATTTACAATGGTTTAGGATAAAATTATGATCACATGGAAAGCTACACTTTTTTTTAATAAGCAACTTGACTTTCGTCCAGCCCTCAAAGTTGCTTAAAATTTTAGATATTTCAGCTCTCAAAGTTGCTTAAACGTTGCTTAACATTTTTTGTACCTACTAACCACCCCTGACTTCGCGGGTCAAAATCGTCATCTGTTAGGCCTGCAACATGACTTTTTGGAGACAGTAAGTAGAAAAACGTTAGCTAACGAACTTCAACATGCAAAACATAAGAACGAAGAACAATTTCCTAACACAAGAAAGAGAATAAGTTGGTTGTTTGACTTCTTAGTTGCTTACAGTAATTCAATTGAGCCCTCAAGTTGCTTAATGTTAAGGTCAGTTCAGCCCTAGTTGCTTGTTGAGTGGTTGCTTATTAAAAAAAGTGCATACATAATCTTTGGACCTAGGCCTTGGCCCTTGGCCAAACGATAAAACAATGATGATGAAACATTTCAAATTTTCTTTATAACAAATGATTGACCGTTTACCCACGTCCAAAAACATTGCTGTCCAAAAAAGATGTTATTTCTAATGCAGAAGCACGAACGCCTTATTGCTAAGAAATGTTCCTAGGTGGTCAAATGCTTGAAGTTGTTGCAGTTTGTCAAAAACAAAAAAAATGTAAATGTTTGACAAGCAATGTTGGAACCGCAGCAAAACGATCAAGCATTACTTGACAAGCAAAAATAAGCAAAATTTGTGGCGTGATGTTTTTGAAAAACTTCAAAAACATTTTTTGCTTGCCGTACGCAAAAAATGTTGGACGAGCAATGTTTTTGGACGTGGCCAAACGGTCAAACATTTTGCTTAACAAGCAAATCAAAAGTGTTGGACCAACAATGTTTGATCTTTTAGCCAGAGCCTTACAAAAACTCCTATAAAAATGAACTTCGTTCTTTTTACTGCTGATATGGAGATGCAGCCCCATTCGAAAAGCCTTTATTCCGAAGAAAATAAGGCTGGTTATTTGCAGAAATGATTAGATTTTTGGTGAAAAGTTGAGTTTTGTCTTTTTTCATTAGCAAAGTGGATTTTGAACTTTCGAAGTTGATCGTGTGATAAAGCAATGGGCAAAACTACTGAATTTTATTAGGACCATTTGTCACAAATCACAACCCTTGTTTTCTACTATGGGCTTCTTTACAAATAGATCGTTTCAAAACTGAAGAGAGTACTAGAAAGCAGTGGCCCTTAGTGAAGAAAGGGGACTAGGGCCCCTTGTACCTTGTACTGTCTTATTAAAGGGACTAGGCTGCAAATATGTATAGGAGCTTTTCGGACACTTGTATTTCCGTTACTTTTCTTCTGTAAGATAACACTGCTTCAAATCGTTAAAGAAGGGCATAGGTTCCTCCTTGTTCAGCAAATTAGCAGAAAACTATGTAACTACAGTACGCACCTAAAACATACATGTACAAAAGACAGTTTCAAAGGCATATTGTTATAACTTTTAGGTCTTACAAGCAGTTTTTTACAAGGAAATACATTTATTTCATCTTAAAAACGATGACTTCATTATGACTTTATTTATAGGTCGAGGACCCCCTTTGGGGATCATAAATATTTCCTATGGCCTGGGGTGATTAGAAGAACAACCACCTGTTTATTCAGGAAGAATTCGGAACAAATTGAATAGGAGCTTACGGCTATATTTGAATCTTTGGAGCTTTTGGCGTTTTGCCAAAAAGTATAAATGACATGCTTGGTTTTTGATTTCCCTAGGGGATAACATGCAAAACACTGTCTAGACATACAGGTTTGTGCTTTGCCGAAAAGAACGACACCAATGAATTGAATTGAATACAGAGTTACAGTGCAGAAATCGAATTCCTTAATCGGAAAAAAAACAAGAAGTGACATAAAAAACTCAACACATCAATTCACCTACACGTATTTTTATAAGAAATTCTTTATAAGAAACCGCGACTCTCGAATGGCAATAAATATAACAAACTCCAATAATGGAGAAGGTTTATCGAAGAAACTTTTAACCTGCACCTGCGAAATAATTTCTTATGTTTCCTGGTGTCGTCAGCAAAAAAGTGTATTTGTAACAAGCAGGCAAAAGGAAAGGTGCAATCATTCAAAAACGATGGATAAAGCACTCAATAAAACAATACATAAAAGGTATTTAAGAAACTTGTAAGAAACTTCCAGTTACTCAAAATCTAAAATTTTTAAGAAACTTTCAGTAGGGTCATAGACAGGGTTTTTTCTGCAACAATCTAGCAAAAAGGGTAACCTTGGGTTTTTTCAATGAAATCTACTAAAAAAAGGTCGGAGAACACGAATCCAAGATGGGCCTTCAAAAATTTTCACCGGAAGTAGCCTTAATTAATGCCTAATTAGGCCTAATGAAGTCAATCAAAAGTCGCACTTTTTTCAAATCTGATTACTGCAATATGTAGACCTTGAAATGCTGAGTAGAATTGTCTTTGACTGTATTTCAATACGACCTACCAATTTCGAGAAAAACTCGTTTGAAATTATGATGACGTCATCACCATTATGATCAGTACAGACCTGGATTCTATATTTCAGCTTGTATAACTTTATAGGTTTGGGTGCAATAGTCACAAAACCACTAATTATGAGATAAATGTACGCTAAGACAGCAGAATGATGATTATTGGGTGTGGTTGTGACATCATAAAAGGGTCCGATGACGTCATAGGGGCAAATGACGTCATAATGGTACCAAAATGATGCCCAGTCATCCATGAGCCAAAAGGGGTTGTGAAGGACTACTCATGTTCGAGATTTGAAGTTTTAATATCAAACCTGCTTGAAATGGCGAGAGGTCAAATTTGTTATATAGTATTCATAATGGGATTCCTATTGTTTATGCAGTGAACCCCCTTTCTTCGTTTTTCCAAACTTGCGGTGGGGCTTATTATGCTTATTATGCTGTCATACATACACGTATCGCATTGTAAGCGGTTTTTTGACGATTCGACCCCTATTTGTGAAGTTACGCTAGTTGATAAAAGCCCATACTGAGCCTTAGGACGATGACGTCATCATTATTTCAAACGAGTTTTTCTCGAAACTGGTAGGTTGTATTGAAATACAGTCAAAGACAATTTTACTCAGCGTTTCAAGATCTACATATTGCAGTAATCAGATTTGAAAAAGTGCAACTTTTTTAATTGACTTAATTAGGCATAATTAGGCGTTAATTGAGGTTACTTCCGGCGAAAATTTTTGAGGGCCCATCTTGGATTCGTGTTCTCCGACCTTTTTTTAGTAGATTTCAATTTAAAAACCCTAGGTTACCCTCTTTGCTAGATTGTTGCGGAAAAAACCCTGTCTAAAGTCAAGAAAAGATAAGAAAGTTCACCAAAACAAATGAGATTCTGTAGGGTTTCTCTTCAAAAAAATTTCATAGAAATATGCATATACTCTAAGGTGCCAAATAAACGGGGTCCAAATAAACGAGGAATGGGGGTGGGGAAATTTAATAAACGGGGGTCCTAATAAGGCCTGGGGTTGGGGGAAATTTAATAAATGTAGTTTAATCCTTTCACAAGTGAAATTTTTTCTTCCAAAATTAATAAACAGGGGTCCTAATAAGGCCTGTGGGGGTGGGAGAAAAAACTCAAAATTAAATAAACGGGGGGGGGGCACATTTATTTGACACCTTAGAGTATAATAATCTTTGAAAAAGGATTTCCAGCAGCTATTCAGGTCAACAAAACTTATGACTCCCCAACCATGATACGTTATTGGTTAAGATTGTTTAAACCCACTTCAGATAATGTGACCATACTCTTGAACAGCTAGTCTATTCAAATAAATTCTAAATTTTGAGCAAAGAAAAGCCCAATGCAAGCTGTATTCAAGCAAGCACATCAGATGTTTCTGAAGTAACTATGACAGCTTTTAAGATATGGATTAAAAATGAAAGATATCAGATTGTAAACATTTCCCCAACAGCTTTTTATTCAAAATGTTATTAGATTTAAAAAGAATGTATATTATTTTCATCAACAAAAATATCAGTTTGGGATTGAATCATGCCATCAACTGTGGCTAAAAAAAATTGAATGCAATTGAGTTTGGTCATATTCAAATTCACGAAACCTGTTGTTGATAAAAAAAATTGAATGAAGTTAAATAATTGATTTCTTCATCAAAGTAAATATAATAATTCTAATCAAGTTACCTGCTATCAAGATTCCCAAAACCTCCAGATGAGACCTAAAACATTATAAATTATTATCAGCTTGCTTTTAATAATAATCTTAAGTTTCTGTTACGAAAAGCTCCATCCTATTTCTTCTTTGAGTAAATTGCTATAGATAAACTGGAAAGAAAGGTTCTTTCTCTACAGAAAAACATTTTAAGCACTTTTCTATTCCAGAGTAGGCCTATAAGGTTATTAAACAATTGTGGGAAATAGTAGATTAATTACTGTAATGCTAAAGTAAAATTCCTGTGGAATCTGCTAAAAAGGAAAAATCACACACTTCCTGGTCCGGACAAACAGTACAAAAGGGAAGCACTGACAAATCACAGTATCAATACTTTGACAAGAGAAAAAACACAGAAATACTTCCTTCTCTGTCATTGCCTTCATACCAAGGAAATTAAATCTTCTTAGCATAGGTGTGGGAAATCTGTTCACCAGGTATAATAATAAAATTCCCTGCTTTCAAGATTCACTAATGAACACTTTCACAGACACAAGAAACTTTCTCAAGCAAAATCTTCTTGCAGTTACTAATTACAAGAAACAGCTGATGATTTAAACAGCTTAAACATGAGTGACTGATTTAGGTTTGTTAAGAAGGCTCTACGCACCTGGTAAGGATCTCCACGCACATCGTTAATATCTGGGTTATAGAAACCTACAAGAAAATGTGATTAGAACTTTAAAACATTTATGATTGCTTGTAGATGGGTTTCAAAATCACTACAGTATTGAACATTTAAAGTATAATGGTTGGCAATACTTGAATTTTGTTTAAAACCCGTCTTTTATCACAAGCAAGAGGTAAAATGGAAGACGCGTTTTATTTCAGAAGATGACGGTATTTCTTGCTTCAGTACTTGAATAACAGTTTGCATAAACATAAAGGTTCTTAAAAGAAATGTTTAACATAGAGGTCATTCTTTCATAGCAAGAACATGGGTAATGAAAAGTAAAACGAAATTATAGGAAGATTCTGTAGAGTAAGAGTCCGGAGAGAGAGAGGAAAACGAATCATCAAATCGACGGACGTAGGAAAGACGTTCTGTTTCTTATATTGAGGTTTCATTCTTTGAAAAACTAGTCATCCACTTGTTTGATAAATGAAGATATTATCTAGACAGAGCTGGGTTAGCAGACTAACTTCTACGGACAACTCCCACACATCCCTACAGAGCAAAACAATGTTAGATATAAGCTTGTTCATCCTAAATAGGGCCTAAGTGTGGCCTGTCCCAACAGACAACTTGAATAAGAGTTACCGTTTCCGATGATGGTGTTTGAACTGCAGCCACATCGTCCATTTGTATCTACAACTATCGAACACAATGAAATAAGGTAAAATAAGCGAATCCAAGACGTTTTAGTATCCAATAAATCCAGATGTAATTCCTTCTGCAATTCCATTACAAGCCGATTCACATTCTCACACTGTTTTATCTGCAATGCGTGCTGTGCTGCTTTTGGTGTACACGCTCATAAAAAGAGTCTGGGACGAGATCAGTGACACAGCCAATCACACAACTCGAAAGTGACGAATACGAATTTTTACAACCCATTTGATTTGCAACGCTCAAAGCGTTTTGGCGTTTTGCGGCGTTTCCGTGCATATAGCGACGAATACGCTTCTTGAATATTTTCAAATTGCTGTACAGGACAGAACCCCGGGGGGAGGTACTTAACTTTAATTAGACGGGAGTGTGAACTCCAAGAAATTTGTTTTTGACCTGGTTCTAGAATTTTTCCTCCCAAATGATACCCGGCTTTGAAAATTATACTCCAAAAATGTAAAAAATACACTGCGCAACATTGAGGTGACAGTCCACTCTTGCAAAATATCCATTTTGACAACCGGCTTCTTTCGATACCCGGGCCTAGAAAAAAGAGGCGAATCGATACCCGGGAAGGAGTGCACATCCCGTCAACAAAATATACAAAGTCCGAGCTACAGCCTTGGTTGAATGAAGGAAAGTTAACTTTGTCGCACAGTAGACATTCCGGTAAATTCATAAAATTCGGCGTGTTTGACGCAGCCAGCGTGTTAAATATTGAATTATGGTTAGGGTGCCATACCGCCAATAACAACAGCGAAAACGTCTTCCTTGTGCCTTCACAACACTGTAATTTGTTTATTTCATCCTGATGCCTTAGAGCATAGAAAGGGGGGAAGTTTGATTGGAAAGGGGGAACGGTCTTGAAATCCTTGTCAAAAATATGGAAGACCCTTCGTCACTAGGCTTCGATATGCTTTCTGCTTTCTTATGCAGCAAACCCCCTCGCCCTAATTCAATGTTGGAACAACTGACAACATCAGTTTGGGAGACAAACTGAATTGTCGGCGGAGGGGGACAAGGCAGTTGCAGAATTTCAACCTAAAATCAAAATTCCGACTGGTGGGGTCAAGAGGTCTAAATTTCCAATAAATGCAGACAAATGTGGTATTATGTGCCATTTTCAAAAAGCAAATATCAAAGTCCGACAAACTACTTGAATTCCGCCCCTTTGACGAGGTATGTTTCTTTTAAAGGGCCATGGTTGCTCACGTTTATTAGGTTTATGGGCCATTTAAACAGAATTTAAAGGTCCGAGCCCGAAATAAAGGGCCAACTTCAGTACGGCGGAGGTTGTTCAGCACTACAGCGAAGGGCTAACGTCAGTTCAGTGGATAACATGACTTTTTATTTTTTAAACTATATCTTTTAGTTGGTGAAAAAATTGCCAAGTTAACAAGCAGGTAACACAAACCAACTGTAAATTCAAGCCACAATGATTAATATTACAGGCCAGTGCAATGTCTTGTCTTCATCATTAGAAATGCACGAATTAAGGTATATTGGTCATCTGCAAGCCACAATGATAAATATAACAGGTCTGTGCAGTGCCTCATCATCATCATAACAAATGCATAAATTAAGGTCTATCGGTCTTCTGCATGCTACAATCATTAATATTACAGGTCTATGCAGTGCCTCATCATCATCATAACAAATGCATAAATTAAGGTCTATTGGTCATCTGCAAGCCACAATGATAAATATAAAAGGTTTATGCAATGCCTCATCATCATAATAGCAAATGCATAAATTAAGGCATAATGGTCATCTGCAAACCACAATGATTAATATAACAGGTCAATGCAGTGCCTCATCATCATCATAGCTATTACATGCTGTGCTGCACAGCTTCCACTGTACCCAACATTATCCCTCCACTATAGTGGTGCTAGTCCTCCGCTCCACTAAATAACCTCTAATGTATACCCATGTTTCCTCCAACTTTACTGTGCAACCTTCCTTGTACTGCAAAGGCAATACCCCAGGAGTGGTTTAAGGCCAGAAAAAGTTACGAGTAAAATATCGTCTATGTTAAGATACAGGTACAGAGCAACAACACTTAAACAAGCATTCTTTTTTAATCTAAAATGACTGCCAAAAGTTGTTGGAACCTTCTCATAATTTCCGAAAAATACGAGTCGTCTTCTCTTTCTTTCTGGAAAATATAGGAAATCAAACCCATCCCCCAAAAGCAATCTTGTTCTGTTGGTCTTGTCTGTACTTTTATAAAATGCTCTGCACAATGTGGGGTGCTCGTGGGGTCGTAATCAGAGAGTTCTGCTGTTATTCATGAACAAAAGTACAAATGTTGACTTTGGCAGACTTTGTATACCACCAGTAAAAATATTAGCTAAATGAAACAGTTTCTGCGAAGTAGATTGATAAATAGAGGACTTTTTAGTGTAGAGCGAACAATTTTTGAAAGTACTACTGTACTGTTTAGTTCGTGTGAATGTATAGCCTTCGCTTTGAAATGCCAGCAACTTTTTAAAAAGTACTCACTCAGATCGTTCTCCTTCTCGTCTTAATCGTCAAAATCGTCCTCAATTTCAAAGAAAAAGAACAAATTAGAACACCTCGTTGTGATTATAGTATGCGCTCTTCATTTTCAAATATAAAATTCCTTTATAATTCATCTATTTATATGTTCTCTCAAAGTACAAAATTAATTGAAATATTAAAATAGCTGTTAAAATGCGGAGACATTAGCAAGTGCTTGAATAATTTCATAGTAAATATCAATGCCTTTGAGGAAAATATCTTCATTTAAGAATTCATTGTTGTCATGTAGAAGAACTGGAGTGTGGTTCATCGGAGAAAATCCAAGAACTGGAATACCAATCTGAAGAAAAGAAAATCATGATTTCGAAATTGCAATTAAAAGCGGAAACATTTGGGAAACGCTGAAAAGTTTTATTCGTCGGACCAGTGGTAAAGTGTAAAGTCAATCAAGTAGTCCCAGGCAAGCAGTAGTCTATAAAACTCCTGAGGGAGTAGACTTCAGAAACAGACCGAAACAAATGACTAAGGCAGGATATATATACCCAGGACTGAACACAGGCGTAATGTTTATACCCAGATAGATGTGGATCGACATGTACTATTTAGAAGAGTGAAGCTGACTTGAAGTGCTTTAACGCCAATCAGCTTACGAGACACGGCAAGAAGACCAATAGAATTGACAAGTCCAAAATTGGAAAACGCCCCGCCTTCTATTGCAAATTTGAGTTCTGCATAACTCGAAGACTGTACAGAACAACCTTTTGGCTTTTAGAACAAATGTATGCATGTATGAAATAAGCATTTGACGCACCTTTCTTAGAAATCTACTGTCCGTGCCTGCTGGAAAAACTTCACATCGAGTCTTGATCTTCCTGTAAAAAGCAAATTAACATATATTAAACAGTGTTTCAGATCAGGCAGTTTCACGAAACGTTATTTCTGTGGATCACTGCAAAAACATCGGCTGAAGTGTAAAAAACTAAAAGTTAAGCATAAAATGTAAACAAATAAAGTATAAATAAACCCAAACAAATTCTGGAGTTGAAAAAAAATGTAAACGTGTTAAGTTTAAACAAATGTAAACAATATATGAAACTAAACAAAATGTAAAAATGTGTAAAGATTAAGCAAATGTAAAGTGTTTGAAATTTAAACAAAATATAGACAATTTGTGAAATTTAAACCCAATATAAATGATGCATAGAGTTTAAACAAATGTGAAGAGTGTTGTGAAGTTGAAACAAAACGAAAACAATGTTTTAAGTCGAAACAATAAAGTTTAAACCATGTGTTATATTGAAACAAAATGTAAACAGTGCATTAAGTTGAAACAAAATGCAAACAATGCATGAAGTTGAAACAAAATGTTTATAACGTGTGAAGCTGAAA
The DNA here is from genome assembly GCA_014526335.1 of Chrysaora quinquecirrha. NCBI lineage: Eukaryota > Metazoa > Cnidaria > Scyphozoa > Semaeostomeae > Pelagiidae > Chrysaora > Chrysaora quinquecirrha. The sequence continues at coordinate 4,874,155 of JACTAT010000061.1, read as the reverse complement.
CAAAATGTACAGTAAACAATGTGATTTTTTATTTCAAAAACAAAATGTAGTAAATAATATGTGAAGCTGAAATTAAATCTCAAAGAAGGTGTGATAGGCAAAACAAAGTCAATGAAACGTTGAAACGTTGGTAAACTTAACATTGCGGGCATAGAAAACGCAAAATCACTAAACAAGGCGTAAAATCAAAGTATGTTCTAAAGAATGTATGAAAGGCAAACCAAGTGCATAAAATGTGCGAAGTGTGAAGAAAGCTAAATATTGTTCAAACAACAAACAGATTATAAATATTATCCAATGAAAACAAATTCTAAACAAAGCATGCAACATGCAAGTGGCAAAATCTGTAAACATATAACGGTATAGGATATAAAAAGCAGTTGAATGTAAACAAATGTTAAAAAAACTAGTGAAAACGCATAATTCTAAACAACATTGAAATTTTAATAAACTCTAAATAGTGTATGGATAAAACACAAGGGCCCCAGCAAAAAGATCAAACATTGCTGGTCAAACATCTGAAATTTGCTCGTCCAACAAAACGTTTTACCTTTTGGCACCGCAGCAAAACATTGGTCGTCAAAAAATTTTGTTTGTGACGAAAATGTTAATGAAGTCTTACTAAAACAATGCTGAGCTATTATTAGACTCACTACACGAGTCTTTAGTTTACGCTCCCCTTATTTTGATTTGTAGAAAACAACAACAACAACATCGAGTGAAGTAGTGGGACTAAAGGAGTGAGCCTAAGCTATCATGTTTTCAAGCAATGTTTGCGATTTTGCCAAAACATTTAAGGTAAATCAAGTCTCAAATGTTTTATCGTTTGGCAAGGCCTTAACAAAATCTTAACATCCAGTGAAATGTTCAACAGCACTGAACTATAAAGAAATATTAAGGAACTATGGACAATGCGGGAAAGGCAACCAAATGATATGCAGTTACAAGAGGGATTTATAATCATAATGGATAAACAAGATATGAGAGATAAACAAACAGAAAAGTAAACATAGTGTGAAATGCAAACAAACTTTGTCAAAAGATTTGGTTAAAAAACCTCTCAAAATTTAATCAAGTAGAAACAAATTCTAAGCAATGTCTCAAAAGCGAACACTAAACATTCAGTACTCTGTACTACCTTTGAATCACAAGCAAACGTTCAATGATCAATTATAGAAAAACAAAACTCAAAACAATGCTTGAAATTAAAACAAACTGAAAACAATGCTTGAAATTAAAACGAACTAAAAAAATGTTTGCGATTAAAACAAACTGAAAACCATGTTAATTCATACGATCTCTACAAAATGAAAACGATTTCTGGGTAATGCTTGCAAATGTGAAACAGACAACTATGTGCATCACATAATCAATACCAAGTTTGTAAAATGTAAGCAACAAAGGCTGTTAAAAAGTAAATAAGAAAATAGAAGCAAAAAATAGCTACTTACAACTTTTTACAAGCACCACTAAAAGCTGCCCACCAAGGATCACTTTCTTTCGTTGAAGTTAATTCTTCTGTGTCTGATTTCTGTTTGACAACGACAAAAAGATTAAGAATGGTTGAAAATATATAAGACTTTAGCAACACTTTTCATTGTAATAGACTTCTACAAACGATTTTTGCATTAGCCTCATTAAAATTCATCTTTCCAACTAAGTAGTGCAAGCTATAGATGTTGAGTTATCAAAAACGGAAATTTGCGAGCTTTATGGGTCAAGTCTGCGATCAAATCTTCCGAGCTTTATGAGGCACAGATTCCCAAGAAGAGTTGCAGTTGTAAATTTCAATGTCGACACTCTTTTGCTGTAAGTACTCATCTCGTTAATGAACCGTGAACAAGACACATCGTGAGAGAATACTAAGGAATAATCCTTTTCAAAGAGGCCTGGGTCGGGCGCGACATTTTTTCTGAAAATGGTAGACTTTCCAGAAAGGGAATCCTCTCCGCGTGCAACAACTGGAATTACGATCGTTTCGTGAGATATTGTGCATCAAATTTTACTTCAGATTTTCAACATTTATTGTTGTAGATTCCTTTACTCTCTTTTTCTTCCATTATTCATGAGTTTAGAGCAAGATTTGCTGAACTAACTCTCCCAAAGCGACCGTAATTCCAGTCGTTGCACTCCGAGAGGATTCCCTTACTGGAAATGTCTACCATCTTCCAGAACAATGTCGTGCCCGACCCAGACCTCTTTGAAAAGGTCTATAAACGCAGATTCTGGCTCTGTGTTAATGATCTGAAACGACTGTTGAGTAAATACAAAAGAAGCAGCATCTTAGCCAGTAGTATTAAATGGAACTTAATTGGGAATGGGAAATAGTAGCTAAATAACGCAGAACATTTCATTGACACGACTTCTATTCCACCATTGACAAAATAGATAGTAAAGAATCCAGTGAATTTTTCTGGGCTAGGCTTTAACTACAAAGATTCAATTGTATTTATAACGGCACTAGAAGTCACAATACTTAAGACAAACCTGAACAAATTCGTATGATATATCATCTCCGGCGTTTTCTATCCATTTTTTATTCGTTTCTCGAACTCCTAAAAATGTAAAATACCACAATTGAAATTAATCCCACTTTCTACAACAAGACTCTATCACTGTGTTTACCACTCAAGGAATTCATAGAAACATCGAAATTAAACTTCAAATCCTAACTTATTAATCCCATGATTAAACTTCCAATCTTAACTGAAGTTTTATCAAACAGCTTACATAAAGTCTAACTAATTAATCTAGGACTAGTCTAGGGGAAAGATAATTGACATTTACTAAAAGCTTGAGGTCTACACTTTTTTTAATAAGCGACTGCTCAATAAGCAACTAGGCTGAACTGACCTTAACATTAAGCAACTTGAGGGCTCAATTGAATTACTGTAAGCAATTAAGAAGTCAAACAATCAAGCTTATTCTCTTTCTTGTGTTAGGAAATTGTTCTTCGTTCTTATGTTTTGCTTGTGAAGTTCGTTAGCTAACGATTTTTCAGCTTACTGTCTCCCAAAAGTCATGTTGTAGGCCTAACAGATGACGATTTTGACCCGCAAAGTCAGGGGTGGTGAATAGGTACAAAAATGTTAAGCAACGTTTAAGCAACTTTGAGGGCTGAAATGTCTAACATTTTAAGCAACTTTGAGGGCTGGACGAAAGTCAAGTTGCTTATTAAAAAAAGTGTATTTCCATAAGCTTAGAGTTAACCCAGCTGACCATGCTACAAAGGTCTAAAACTGAGTACACAAGGTACTTAGGGTAGTCATTCTATAAAAGCAGCTTGGGGCATAATCTGGAAGTTTCCCTTTAGCTGGATAGCTGCAAGGAGCTCTGACCTACAGTGGCAAATTGCTTCTTTGCTTGCTGGTTAAAAAAGGCATAGCAAGCGAGCACACATTTACTAAGGTCATTTCTAAAAGCAAAATTACACTAAAAATTTGCTAGATTTTTGACAGGGCTTAGGCCTGGTTCAGATGATCTTTATCAGATGATCTAGGCGTGGATGGGGATCCGTGAAGACAGTGTTAAGAAGTTCTATCACTAAAAAGACAAACGCGCATATAATCTTTAGAAGCTTAAGATAATAAGACTTTGGCTAGACTAGAGACCTGTCGCGTATAACATTGTATTTGGTGTTTCGCTCAGGGTGGCTAAACAAGCGAGTTACAAGCGAGCAACTCACGAGTCACGAAGACAAGAAATGTTTTGTTGTCTCTCAGAAACATTTGCGTGTCTCTCGCTACAATTTTTGTCCCGCGCTACAAAGCTTACGAGGTGCCTAAACTGGGAGACATGGAGGGGATATGTCATACGCGACATTTCGTCGCACGACATGTCTTCTAGTTTAGCCAGGCCTTAAGAAAACACTTTGTAATGTAATTTAAACACAAAGAAGCTATACAGCTTACCACAAGATTTTCAGAAAGAGCAACCCTGATATCAACACCTTTGAAGACAACGAAAATTAATTAATGATGGAAAAATTTTCAGAAGTAGCATCACACATTGTTATTCGAACCCGGGCAGCATGTGCAGATTGCTGACGTGAATTTAAAAAGCTCAATGACATGGCTGACAAGCTGCCAAAGTCATACAAGCAAGACCCTGTTGAGCATATACCTATAGACTATGCCAAGACTCTGTTAAGCCTATTCTCACCGGATGAAAATCTCTGAATTTAATAATAAGGCAAAAATATTTCAATCAAACAACCCTCTGGGGATACAGGAAGCAAAGCAGTCCCCTACTAGGGGATTCTCTAGGTTAGCCTGTCTTCTTCAACAACTCGCAATATGAGATATAGCTGACCCTCCTCTCCTCCCGCAGCGACCGTCTATCTTTCAAACTGAGAAGCCTTCTTCGTATTCTCCATATCTTAGCCAATTACAAGGAAGAGAAGAGAATACGGTGAAAAGGTTACGATCGGATATCATGTCAGACCATGCTCGAACTTCAGTAAAAATCTATCTTTGTGTTTGCCAGTCAGAAATACATAAATATATCTATTTTGATAAACAAAGAGTACCAGGGTAGAAAACAGTTTAAAAACTTGCAACATACCAACAATAAATTCAGAAGGAACAACATTCATTTGTACACCACCCTTGAAAATAACAATATGTACAATTGTTATTAATATAGACATATAGATAGGAGACGAAATTTTGATTAGTAATGAAAAAACAGGAAAGACAAAGAGGTATGGAGAATGAGGAATATGGAGATAAAAGAACCGTAATGATAACTGTGTTACTTGCAGTCCATCCACTCTTTATAAGAAACTCAGTCCAAGAATTAAGGATTAAATGTTTAAGATTATTAATTTAGCAAATAATTTAGCAACTAATTTACGTTATTAATTTAGCAAATCGACAGTTTGAAGCTAAAAGCATAAGAAACTCTTATGTTATTCAGTGAAAACAAACCAAACAGCAAAAGAGAATGAAATAATTTGAGTGTCTATTTTTTGTACACACTTTTTTCGTACACACTTAATTTGTGGTGAGCCTCAATAGTCTTAAAAATCCTCAATTTCGAGCTTAAATTTATTCTTAACTTACTCTTAAGTGACAGTCTCAAATTCACTGAAACTTCGCTCAGAAGCAAGTGTTAAGACATTACCTGCAAAAGTCACACTTGCTTCGAATTTGCAGCGGAAAAAGCGGTAAATGGACTAGAAAAATTTTGAGAAACTCAGATAAATAAGATATCGTTCTTTTGGTAAAGTTTGAGCCTCGCTATTATTCTTAATTTACTCTTAAAATGTTAGCAGTTTTGAGCCTGGATATTCTTATAAACTATATTCTTATAAAAGAAATGTGTAGTTAATTGCTTCGGTCTCTTTCCGACGTTTATTCCCTGAGGAGTGCCAGACGAAAAAAGCTTTCAAGTATATTTCCATATGAAAGTTGACGAAAAACGCAATAATAAACGCAAGAAATACAAACATTTATCATATTGACGTTGCAAGTCGTAACATCTCCGAGCTTCATGCAAGCATTATCATCCAACCTGCAATTCAAATGAAATTCCATTAAATTGCAAATTTTACATATGAAAAAAAACTTTAAGCCTCTCGTCTTCAAGTTGAAACGCATTTGTTACAATAGGTATTGCATTTACGGTCCAAGCTAGATAAGCTTTGCTTGACTTGGATCGTGTAAAATACACAATTTTTGGTAAAAAATATGAATTAGTTGTATTGTTTGAATGAATAAATGAATGCCAAAATGAAGGAATGAATAAATGATTGAATGAATGAATGAATGAATAAATGAATGAATGAATGAACGAAAGCTTTTGACTTACGCAGATTTTTGGCTTTCTCTGTACTCTTGAATTTGATTCACCAACTTTCTCTACAGAGAATATAAAAAGAAACGTCGTTGGCTCTCTGGTCATGCAGTCCAGTTTCGAATCCCACTTATTGTGGTATGCCACTTATCGAAAAATGTATCCTTGTGTTCGCCATTCATGACAAATAAATAGAATATAAAAACCCATTCAATTAGATAACATTGTTTCTTGCCACAAGGATCATCGTCAGCTGCCTAGTGTTTTCTCCCATATGGTAGCTCTGAGCCATGTCTGCACTCTTTTCATCAACGCAGATAAAATTTCCCATGAACTCAATGGTAGCTGGGACCAAGACCATAGGTAATCTTGCAGAAGGCCAATGACTCACAAATAAATAAAGGTTCCCTTTCGAAGCCATTGCCAGCTAATATTTTGAAGACCTCACCGATATTGAGTTGGCTGATCTGGTACGACGGTAACTAACTCCCCCTGAATTTTTTAGCCAAATATTGAAGTTAAGGTACATTAAAATTGACCATAATATCTCAATGTACTGATAACAGCACTAGCTCATAAAATGCATTAAATTTAAATCACATAATTCTGCAGTCCTCTTTCGAAAAGTATGCTGTGAGCTCCATTAATTTTTTTGTCTTAATTTCAAGGTGTTGTGAAAATATCACCATTCCCCTGGAATCACTGTGAGACAAAGCCTTCCAGCCCCCCCAGCCTATAGGCTGCCACTACCCCTTCTAGCTCGTTGTCGTTCGCTTACTTGTTGAAACTCCATCAAGCAATTTAAAATTCTTTTACTAAAAGCACAGGTTAAAAAGGCGATTCCCTTCTTGTAGTATGAAACGTGTCACAGAATCATAAGCCAGCCCGATTATTAAACAGAACCAGCATCTATACCTTAAAGTTACCGTTCTCCCATGGAATGAATGCCACGAGCTTCTATTAACATTTTCCAATATCCCTGCCAAGGGTTTTGGTCCAAGTTCGTACCAAGTGGGGACTTATCGAGGTTTTGTAAAAAACATTTGAAATACTTTACCACTTTTTCGACAGCAGTATTCTCAATAAATCGTGATCCGTGGCCAGGATTTCCTCTGCAAGTTATTTTAAGCCCTTGAAAACATTTGAGATAAACATTAGGCCACACTTATCAATTTCAAATATCTATTGCCGCAATGTTACTAATCGACTTCTATCGGATAGGGCGAATTTCTTTATACATATTTCAATCCAAGCCTAATCTTATAGCCAGGCGTATGTTGACCTAGGATACGATAGAGCAAACGCAAAATAGTTGTAACTGCTAACTTATGCCGATGTCAACAAGCAGTCAGAACTTATAGGATACAGTTAATCAAGGTCGCAAGAGCGCTCCAGTCAACTACGACTGATTGGAATCAGTCCTCAACTAATAGCAGAAATAGAGCATGTCCAACTTTCTACAATTGTGCAACGGCTAGATCCTGTCCAAAAGGAACTATTGTCAGAAAGTTTTCGCCCACAGGTCAGTTGCGATAAATCAGTTGCGATTGGCGAATTCTTATAGTAGAAAAGCAGCTATATTTAAAAACAAAACTAAAGTTTTATGCCCGGTTCTTTTCTTTATTGTGATCTGGTATACTTTAATGAACAATTAAAAGTTGTAAAAGTTTAAAGGATATTTTTTGAAAGATTTTTCAAGACCACTGTTCAAATCTTCAAGCCCACAAAGTGTGGACACGACCACGCTAAAAAGGAATTGGTTCTGACAATTTTATTCCGAGAAGAAGTACGCCCTACGGTGTTTCCGCTGTCGCAATGTTAAAATTCTGTATGTAAGGCTGGTACCTGGCCTAAGTGTTGGGCTCATATCGCATGAGCACAAATTCGTATTTGGCCTATACGAATAATTTCACCAGCCGCCCCATTATCAAATGCCAGACGCGTTTCGCTCAAACTCTGTACATCTCAAAAATCATACGTCAGTTTGTCTGCGCATCTTGAATATGAAAGTGTCCTAAAAATTCGAAACGTTTTTTCTTTTAACTTACACCATGTGGATCTTTGTCCATTATAAACTATGAATTCCTCTTCAGGATTAGCCAGTCCTGGAGAATCAAAATAGAAAAATTGGGGGAAAATTTGATTTAGGATTTTGAACCTCAAATAATAGTTGAAGAGATACCGTAATGAGAAGGTTAAAAAACGTTTTAAGTTTGTCCCTGTTCATTCCAAAAGCATGCTGTTCATTTCAAAAGCAATATGATATTCAATCGCACTTAAAAAACGATGTGAAAAATCAGCTGGGCCAAAAGACAACCCCCAAATCTACTCATTAACTAAGGCTGGCCCAACAATGGACCCAACAGTGAACCCAACAATGAAACATTGCTGATGACAAAATGTGAAATTTATATGTCCAGCAAATGTTCTTTTGCTTGGCCACATGGCAAAACACTGCCCATCAAACATTTTTATTTGTGTCAAGCAAAAAGTTTTTTGAGTTTTTGAAACATGGCCCAGCAAATTCTGCTTTCCAAGCGATGTTTTGTAGCGTAACGGTGAAACATTATTTGATAAGCAAATTTTAAATGTTTGACAAACAATGTTTGATCGTTTTGCCAGGGTCAAAGGTATTCCTCTGTGCATTTTCTGTCAAATCTTAATTCATGCAATCAGCTTTCTTTCAAAAGTTGTCTGTAGAGGAGGAACGAAGATTGATGTAGACACCAGAAAAATGGTTGGAATTTCTAACACCCTCAAATCTGACCCATCTCCGTCTACCTAATCCTGAAAATTCAAGAGGCTACAAAAATCAAGCAATAGACCTAGAGAGTCAGGATTACAAAAAGAGTCCGTCCTACCTTCATCTAGTCCAAATCCAACATTCAGATCCTTGAAAACAGTTTGTTGTATAAACTTCTCCATACCAAGGTGCCCTCCAACCTCTTCATCTAAATAAACAAATGCTTAGTATTCCAACAGAGAAGCAAATTTATGACGTAATTGGAAAAAACCGTTAGAAAATGTCCTTCAAAATTCGAAAACTGACTTATCACAGTAACGAGGCTCAGGGTTAGTCATTTACAGGCAAAATAGTTAATGACTCTTTTGATGCAGGAATTGAATTAAGCGTTGCCTAATCATGTTCGATTTGATTGTAGGAGTAAAAAGCCAAGAATTTGAAGCTGCCTTCGACAACGATTAAGAAGAAGAAATGAAGACGAAGTTAAACTTTGATGCTTATTGGAGAAAAAAGAATATTCACATGGCTTAGAGGTTTGGATTCAGATTCGGAGGATTATAGTTGGCAACAGTACGAAGCTACACAATCTGTGATAAGCAACAAGCATAGTTTATAGCTACTGGCCAGATCATAAATGTAGAACAGAAAGGAAACTGCTGCAAAACGGTCTTTAGAGTCGACAGCTTCATGATAATCCAAATGATAAGTCATGGGATAATGCAAGATATAATGAATACTAAAATTTGCACAAATGTGACACAGCAGGGTAAACACTACATATGATGCGACCAAGAATAACAAGAATTGATGACAGGATGATCCATTCATTCAGCTTCATCTGATCTTCAGCAGTTGATGCTAAAGATTACACTCAATTTTTTCTATAAGAAACTATGCTCTGAGTCATATAGTAGGGCTTCTTAATTTTTACTATTGGTATACAGTAGCTTAAGTTTTTTGCAGAGTTTCTTAACTTTGAAATCGAAAATTCACACATTTTGTGAAATACTTATTTAGTGTGAAGGATCATGTTTTTAGCAGTCAAAATATGGAAATTTACCGGAATTGACTTTAAGCATGCCAGTTTTGGGGGATTATTTTTACGTAAGCACATCAGTAAAATAGAATGCTGAATTTAATAGTGGAAAAAGTTTCTTAGCATTTTTTTTTTTACATCTTAGCCCATATGGAAGTGTTTCTTGATTTTGTAGAAAAAAGGCATATATATTTTCTTATAAGTGGTTCCTTATTAAAAAATGAGTGTAAGCGGTATACTTACTGGATTCCAACGCATTTCATATCCTGCAAAGCAATAATTTTGCAATAACGCAATTGCATCAATATTGAAACTTCGTATGGAAGAATATAAACAATATTTTTGGAATTCTTGAATTAATTTCCTTACTTACGAGAAATCAACCAACTAAACTTGTTTTCAGCTGTAGTAGCTAAGAAAAATATTCCCAGAACACTTTTTATACGCCTCTATTGGCAAAAAATTGCTGAGACAGCGAGAAAAATTGAGTATTAAAGAGACTTCAGAGGATAAAACCTCTATACATCATATCCGACCTATCCCGGTCCCGGGCCTATCCCCCTAAATGAAACGTTCGAAATGAATGTCGCATACACTTCTTTTAATAAGCAACTGGTCAATAAGCAACAGGGCTGAGATTTTGGTAAACTTTTTGGTTAAGATTGCTTTTTTCCTACAAAGTACATCATTGCAAAGTTGTCGATTACATTGAAAAGCAAGAAAAGAGCAAAAAAGAGCTTTTAAGGGGTACCAGTCATTCCGTGAGAGCTGAAATACTGAATATTTTAAGCAACTTTGAGGGCTGGACCAAAAGTCCAGTCGTTTATCAAAAAAAGTGAACTCTCCTGCAACATTGATTTAGAGGTGGGGTATGCAGAATTGAAACGTTAGGGTTGTTATCAGCTCCTGTCTAAAAACCAATGTTTTCATATCCAACTATAACCTTCCCGACCATTCAGTCAAAGGCAGCCAATACCTGGTTTAACTAACTACTACTGTACTATACTACTACGCCTAACTACTACACAACAATTATAAAATAAAGAAAACTCAATAATGAAATTATAAACTCTATGTACCAGCGTACTCAAAAAAATTTACTTTATCTTGAATGAATTCACATTAACCATCGGCAATTTCTGCAGATTTTAATTTCTTCCATTATTCTACGTTCAACCCCCTGACCTTCAACTCGTCCTTTTTATTCTTTGACCATATTGATATGGTTATTAGTCCTTCTTAGTCTAATACTGATGCAGGTTTATTCCTTATACGTCTTATAACGTATTAATCCAAGCACACACATCCTGTATTAACCATAATATGGAAAATCAATGAAAGGCCCAAATATACAGAATTAAACAGAAATAACTAAATATAATTACGACACCTGAGTTCCTCTGGCATAAATATCTCCATTGTCCTCTTTAAATGCTTCAAATGCATCATATTTCCAGAATTCCTATGAGGAGAAAACTAACATTAGGGAAATATTTAACAATTCAACAATTAAGCATGGTTTTCGTATATCCAAGACTAAAGCAAAGAGTCACATATGCTTGCGATATACGAGAACGTGAATTTTCAATAATTGGCGACGATCGGCGACCAAATAGTGCAGAAAATTATTCAAGGGTCCTCCAGAAAAAATAAGCCTAGCTAAAAATCTTCCTCACTTAACAATGAAAAATAGGCATGTCTTGTGTGGTGTGAGATTCGTTTTCGTTCTAATTGATCTTCCCCTGGTCAATGACCATGTGACCGTAACTTGTGACCTCACAAATTGATACCATCAGGATTGGTTTTGAACTTGTAATTTTTCAGATTGATTCAACCAGGACTGGTTTTGAACTTGTGACCTCACAGGTTGATACAATCAGGATGGGTTTCGAACTTGTGACCTCACTGGTTGATACGATCAGGACTGGTTTCAAACTTGCAACATCTCAGACTGATATGACTATGTATTCCTTGTATGGTAGGTACACATTCTTTGAAGAGTGGCAAAAGTATGGTTTGGAAATAATACTTACAGGAAAAACAGGAACAACATCAGTGTGACTGTTTAGAAGAATGCTCGGCAATGTTTTATCTTTTCCCTCCCAACAGAAAATTAGAACAGGCTTTTCTGGGTGGACCTTGCAAAGAAAAAATATACAAAGAAATATGAATACCAAGTGGTAATTCACATATCTCCTGAAAAGCCCCATGTGGCAATAATGCACATTACTTCTTTCTTGTTTTATGTTGATGAAACAGCCAGGGAACCTTTGGGGTTCTTAATTGCTGTCATAACACCATGTCAATCACTTTGTTGATTAATTTTTATCAGGTTGTTCTGTCTTACTAGAGGTTGGTAATGGGTTTTCTGGGAAACGTGATTGTCAATAATTTTTTCATTGGGAAACGTGAAAGAGGGTGGCAAGGATCTTCGTGAAATGTGAGTGACCATATTTTATTATCTGGCAACATGAAACGCCATATTTTTTTAATGTGAAACATGAATGGCAAACATTTCTATCTCTGTGATTCGTGATCCTGACCCCCTTTACCAGCCCCTTACTAATTCCTTTCATTTCCCATACAGATATATCTTTACTATCAGCACATGGCATGCCAGGCAGGATTTGAACCTGTCTTTGAATTCTAGTCCGATGCTCTATCAACTGAGCTACTGCCGACACAGCTATCAGTTAATTACTTCGAATTACGAATTACTAAATGTTATATCAAAATTCCTTAAACAGGAGTGTTGCCATAGTGAAGTGGGTTGTTCATTTAATTTTGGTGGCCATGAATTTTTGCCCAGCAGTTTGTTCTTATCATTCGAATTGAGGAAACTGTTAAGAGAGAACGTTTCAAGTAAAGGTAAATCAGATTTTCATCCCATCCACCCTCCCTACTTTAGTTAATTTGTCTGCCTTCTCTATTCCCTTTCTTGGCTCTAGTTGTCGCATGGACAATGTGCTTTTTGGGGGAAAAAGCATCTTTCCTTTGTTAACCCCCAGAAGAGAGGGCATTTTGGGATTCTGGCACACTTGCTGTCAATTTAAACATAACATATGATGCTATTCTCGTCATTCTTTCAATTTTGTGACTGGCCAGATCTCCGTTGATAGACAACCATTATGGTGGCTACACAGCATGAGGAGGCTTCATTTGGCTTACCATATGCCAACTGTTATTGCTTTTCCCTGCTAATTTTGCTTTTCAATGGAAGAAGTATTAATTCCTAGAAAACCATCTTGTTTCAAGGTATCTCCTACACCATTTGAAAATAGATGCCTATTTACCACATTACAATGATTGCAATTAGTAATGATCAATGAATATCAGATGATATTGATGATAAAATTACCTCCACACATTGAACATCAAGGCCAATTTCCTTTGCAATTCTTGAAAGAAATACAACTGCAGTATCTGAAATTAAAATTGAATGTAATATTTTTATTGTGACATTGGTTAAATCAAGTCCAGTTCTAAAATCAAAAAAAGCAAAACAAACTGTTTGATGTATCACAAATTGGCAAATGAAAAAAGTTCAATAGCTCTGTTGGAGTTCAACATTATACAGCTTTATTTTATGTTCACTTCTACTTTTTGCTTTTACTTCTCCTTTGCTGGACAACGTGCAGAAATGTGGAGAAAATTATATTCTGCATATGTTTATTGTATTATTGGATGGTTGAGAATGAAAGCCATTGGTTATCATTTGACTTTGTTTACTTAAACTATGGGGGCTTTGTTTCCCGCATAAAAACATGTATGTTACTGAGTCCCCCCCCAGCCGTTCTGCGTGATGCGTTGTTGAACCATTTTTCATGTGTGATTTCGTGAAATGAGAACTTTTTTGCACCTGAGTGCGTGAATCTAAACTCCTGCGTGTAGGGTGAAATGCTGTGGTACCGCTCGTGATTTTGTGATTTACAGTATTGGCAACATAAATGAGAGGTTGCTTGAATGCAGGAATGCCCTTTTATCCATCGAGCATTGTCAGCTAGCTATATTTCTGCCATTCTCACATTTCATGAATTAACTAAGTCCCCTAAAATCTTAATTTTGCGTGTTCCCTGTTACAAACTCGTCATGGAAAGAATTTTTGAAAGACAATCCTTTAGATAATGAAATTAAACATCTTGAAAATTGATACTGCTATAAATTTTGGGGAGCAACGCCTGACGTTGTATGCACGTGAAAATGAAATTTTAACGTGGGTGATTGCGTTAATCCTCAAAAAATTGTGCGTGATCGCGTGATTTTACACCCCCTTGGGGGGCCTCGTTACTGGTACCTTTTCTCTTTAACAGGGTAGGTACCTTATACCTATCAAACAACGGTGAGGTGAACCAGGTAGGTGGGTGTGCAAGAGCCACTTTCTATTGTTTTATCCTATTGTTCTATTGTTAATATAGGGTGTGCAAGTGTCATACTCTGCAGTCTGAGGCATAGATTTAGGCAAGGCAAGGCAATATAGTCTGGAATCTAAAGGCTGTACACCGGACATGTCCGGCGTACACGATTGATTTTCCGCGTACACTTTGGTGTACATTTTGCTTAATTCACCAACTGGTGTACAAATATTTTGCAGTGTGATGAAAAAGATGATTGTTATCAACAATTTCTATGAAAACAGGCTTCTCTGAGACAAAGTAGAGCCTTCAATTTTCAAAATTTTCTGGGGGAGCATACCCCAAGACCCCCCTACAATAGCGTGCGTCCCCACACTGCCCATATCACTGGCGTACATGGAGAACCTCAGCTTTTGCTGTCCGGCGTACAAATTTTATACATTCCACACTATCTCTCGTCGTCGATACTCACCATAATCTGGTTCGGGGTGGACAGTCTTTATCCTTAAATAATCGCGAAAGAGGGTCACTGCTGCGTCTTCATTTTTCTTTCGTTTAGAAACTGGCTCGATCCCATTTTGAGACATGTTATACTTTGCAAGATCAAAAGGCCCTAGGTTTTGTCCAAAAAGAAAAGGAAGCAGAACAGAAACCAACAACAACACCACAAACACCAACAGCACAACAGCAACAGCATTTTCCGCTTCGCGTCTTTTTTTTCCCACCAGTCAGTTCTTCTTCCGCATTCTGATTTGATCGTCAAAAAAGGCGGCAAAGATTTGAATTCCAAGAAGATTTTCAGAAAATGGAGAATCCGGATGGTCCTTCTCAATCTCCAAACCCTCAGAAAACCAGCATGGAGACAAAACTGCTTGAAAAACTTTCTGAAATGGTAAGAATAAAATTACAAACTTGATTAATTAGAAGCAAGATCTCAAGTTCATCTTCGCTGTCAAGCCTTTATAGAATTGGGAACTTTCAACTCTCATAAAATGAAGAATACAAGTGCTAGGAAAGTAAATTTGTGCCTTGACCAAGCTTTGAATGCCTTCTACGATTTTGGCATTAAAAACGGAAAAACCTGATTATCTTGTATTTTTAATCCTGTCAGCCATGCACTGGAAATGTCTATGTATTATACACACTTTTTTTTATTAGAATATCCTAATTTTTGCCGAGGTTCGAACTTTTCCATTGTTATTCTTAGATTTCCATTGTTCTTTGGCAATTTTGAGCCTGAATATTCTTATAGACTGTATTCTTATAAAAAAAAAGTGTGTATCTTCCTATTTTTAATCCTGTCAGTCATGCACTGGAAAGGTCTATGTTTTATAATATTCAAAGAACATACATATACATAGGTACAAATTTTGCAAATTTTAATTAAAAATCACTGTTTACTTTTTCCCTAGACCATAGGAGAATCTAAAACTGCAAAGAAGGAAGACTTCCAGCCACAAGGAAAAAAGACGATAAAGTAAATACCAATCTTATCTATCGTGATGTCATTGTACAAGCAACCTTTTTTTGTAAATGAAACAATTGAGTGTTTTAAGAGGAGGATGCAAATGAACAATCCTCTGGTGGCTCAGAACAAAGGCGTTGGATTTGGGATTATTAGGTCAATATCAATATCCAGATCACTTTTTGTGGCTTTTGTGTGTATTTCCCTTCCCCTACCCCTACCCCCAGACTGCTAACTTGGCAAAGCGGTCTACAACTTTGATGAAGACAAGCAATTTGAATTGATACTGCTCTCCCAATTGAGAAACACAACATACATCACTGTGCAGCCTTTCTTTGAGATTTCTTTGTATATTGACATGAAAACAATAGAGGAATAATAGCATGTATTCTTTTTCCTAAACTTGTGTAGAGATGATCTTCTCTGCACCTGGCAAAAATTCTAGTTTGTTGCAAAGGAGAGCCATGTTATTTTGAATATTCAAGTTCTATTGGGTATTTTTAAGAAAAGTGTTATCTTGTTGTTCTTTTTTGTTTTTAGGAAAACTGGTTTGGTTTATGATGAAAGAATGACTAAACATTGCAATGTTTGGGACAAGTATCTTATTTCACTCTTAAATTTTTTTCATGTTCAGGTCCACATTAGCAGTCCACATTTTAGCATCCATTAGCATGTGTCTGCTGGTTCCAAAGATGCTTGTGTTGAAGCAAGTTGGTATAAGAATCATTAAAAAACAACACAAAATGTCATGGCCTTCAGGGCTTCATCAGTTCATCAAAGTTAAATATTATCCTTTCTAAATATTTTGAGAGCAATATTGATCCTATCCTGTTCTATCAGTAGAACCTTTTGAAAAGCTTTTGAAATAGTAAAGAGGAACCACTCTATCAAGTCTATCTTCTTCAAACAAATTCCTATCTGTCCACTTTCAGCTATTAATGTAAATATGACATAGCAACTTATAATACATTTTAGGAGTCATCCAGAAAGACCAGATAGAATAAAAAGAATATTTAACACATTGTCAGATGATGGACTTCTAGACAGATGTCTTCGTTTACCAGTGAGTTTTTCTTTAGGTTGTATGGAGAGGCTTCTTTCAGTATTTAATAGACCACTAGCTCCATGTAATAAAATATTACTTTTATCTTATAATTTCAGTCACGATTGGTTACAAGAGAAGAGCTTCTAGCAGTTCACAGGTACAAACTAGTTATTCTATCTGCTTCATTGCTTTCAGCATTCTAACTCTTAATGAGAAGGAAACATTTGTGTAATACTTTCTGGTGCTTAATGGCCTGTAAAAAGAGAGGAACAGGGATCTTTCTTCATTTTAACAGCAAACTTGCTGCAGTCTGAGCACTTTTTAAAACATCGAGAGTCCAATTCTCAAAAGCGTTTTTTACAGTAGAAGAGTTTATACCACTTGCAGCCATGGTGATCATGTGTGTCATGGGATATTTTGATCGCTGTGGATCGTTTACGATCGCTGAAATGTTTCCATTAAAATTTCATTTCAGGATCGCAACCGATCTTTGCGGATCGCTGGTGATCGCTGGAATAGGACTCATTTTTATCCCAACGATCGCCTCGGATCGTTTACGATACGATCGCAGCAAATATGAAAATTTGTTTCCATATGATCCTTTGCGATCGCTACTAACACCAAGCGATCGTAGCGATCGTCAACGATCATATGGAAACCATTTGGAAACCAGGCTTAACACTCAATTGTGCACATTATAGCTTACTTTTGCCAAATTTTCATGGAAACAGTAACAAAAAACAAAGTTGATCTCCATTTAGTTTCGTTTCTAATTGTCAGGAAAGGGAGATTATAAAAGTTACTGAAAGCCAAGAAATTTTCATTATAATAAATTCTTAATAAAAAGCAAGAAAGTGAATTTTTTTAAGATTTGTCAAAACTGTTACCTGTGTTTTTTGCCCCCAAGCCACAAGCTACGATGTACGATCATGCCTCCCTTCCTAAGCCTGCGTGCATAATTTACTAAGCAAGGCAAAGTCACTTTTCCCATCTTTGTGAAGTCTGCACGCAGGTTATCCCTTCCCTTCCTTCGACAACACTACTTCGCTTATTCTGTTTGAATATCGGAGCGAAGTTCGGCTTTGCCCCATTAACTTTTTAGCGCTGGCTTCGTACCTGTTTGTACAATCCGCCGGGGGTACTTCAATGTGTCCATGATTAGACGTGAGTCTCTACTTTGACAAAAGGACCCATTTTTATGATAAGATTTTCAAGAATTTCTGACCCATTTGCATGAAAATCGGGAAATTTCAAGCCCTTGTGTATGAATTTGGTTGATTTTAAAACCCTTTTACAGTGCTAGAATTCACGAAAAGTCTCGCAAAATCGAATCTGACGGCGATTATTTGCAATCAAGGTTGTTGAGCTCTGTTGTTGCTGCTAATTCATCGTTTCGAAAGCAAAAAGCACAGCAGAAAGGTTGTCAGCCACTTTGCGGTAAATCATTATGGGACCTATTAGAAAGAAAATCCTAAAATACCAACCCATCAACCAGAATCGAGCAGAATATCAGACCCATGTGTAGAGAATTTCAGTCGAAGAAACCCATCCATATGAGCGACACGTCCAGTATGTCTACATATTGAAGTACCCCCGGAGTACAATCTTAGAGTCCTTAAATTTAAAGAACTTGAAAGAAATCCACCTGGGCAAAATATCAATGGATAAATAAATGACAATAACATCGAATAAATCAATCTTTCGATGCGAAAACCGTATAAAGCACCCAAAAATTAGTCTAGGTGGAAAGTTTTACTATCCCAGCGCGTGTATTATTGATCCTACGAGCGTCCAAAGTTTACGATTTTATAAGGGCTTTGACCGTGTGGGGTAAAAAGTTTCACCAAGTTCATTTTTTGCGGTCAAAGCCTTTATGAAATCGGGAACTTTGAATGCTCATGAAATTAAGAACACAAGCACTAGGACAGTGGAACTTTGTACCTAGACTAGGTTTTAGCTGCTTTATACGATTTTCATATCGAAAACTCGATATCATGTGATTTCGAAAAAATTTAAAGCTGTGTGACTGTAAAAGCTTTAAAGAGACAACAACAAAGATAGAGACTTCAGTTATTACTTGAGGGATACATCTCTGCCCCTCAGTCCTCGTGTATTCAACAACATAACATAACAGCGCATGCGTAACATAAAGATAGGCTGACAACGTCACAGTGACGTCATACCGAAATGATCTATTGAGAACTGTAGTTAAGTGTGTAATGTCAAAAAGTGACAAATAAGGCAACTGATGGTGATGAAATATAAAGTAGCTAAGCGTTACTATAGTAGTGATGAGCAAGTAGAATAGTGACTGTTTAACATTTGCTGATAAGGGTTTCTTTAATACAGTGTCGAACATGTTGAAGAAATGGAGAAGTTGCAAGAAAAATCATCAAGAGATCTGTTCAAAAGAGGAGAGGAATTTGATTCAATTTATCTAAGTCATGTGAGTGAAAGAGACTATGAGCTATGAGTACTGTACTAGTAGGCTACTATAAAGGAAATTAGCAGTTGGTGTTTTAATGAGAAGAATTTTCGTAGGGATTAAAGCTTTACCTTCGCATGTAGCAGGTGTTTCAAGGGACAGATAAGAAGCCTTTACAGATACAGACGGTGAGGCAGTGACTGAATGAATTGTGACATCAAATAAAACAACATTAGTCTAGCTTAGATGAAAACACAAAACCTTAGTAACTATTTCGTTACTTCAACAGAACGCTTTCTGGGGTCCAAGCGTTATGTTATTGAACTTTCACTTCATGACAAAATTACAAAGTTAAAAGACCACCGCATCCCTAGGTGTCGTTAGTTTTCATTGGGAAAAGGACATATGTTAGTGTTGCGATCTTTGAAAACATAGACGTTAATAGTCAATAGGTCACTGAGGGGACACTGAGCCGCCCAATTTTTCTAATGAGTTTGCGAGACCGAAGCTTTCACCCCGCATAACGTATGTGCAGTACAGTGGTGGGTGTGCAGTACAGTGGTGGATGTTCAGTACAGTGGAGGGATACCATGAGTACAGTGGAGGGATACCATGAGTACAGTGGTGGATGTTCAGTACAGTGGAGGGATACCATGAGTACAGTGGAGGGATACCATGAGTACAGTGGTGGATGTTCAGTACAGTGGAGGGATACCATGAGTACAGTGGAG
This sequence comes from Chrysaora quinquecirrha, assembly GCA_014526335.1. Classification (NCBI taxonomy): domain Eukaryota; kingdom Metazoa; phylum Cnidaria; class Scyphozoa; order Semaeostomeae; family Pelagiidae; genus Chrysaora; species Chrysaora quinquecirrha. Next base: position 4,854,562 of record JACTAT010000061.1, on the reverse strand, counting down.
GGATACCATGAGTACAGTGGTGGATGTTCAGTACAGTGGAGGGATACCATGAGTTGCGTGGAGGGATACCATGAGTACAGTGGAGGGATACCATGAGTACAGTGGTGGATGTTCAGTACAGTGGAGGGATACCTGGAGTACAGTGGTGGATGTTCAGTACAGTGGAGGGATACCATGAGTTGGGTGGAGGGATACCATCAGTACAGTGGAGGGATACCATGAGTACGGTGGTGGATGTTCAGTACAGTGGAGGGATACCATCAGTACAGTGGAGGGATACCATCAGTACAGGGGTGGATGTTCAGTACAGTGGAGGGATACCATCAGTACAGGGGTGGATGTTCAGTACAGTGGAGGGATACCATCAGTACAGTGGTGGGCGTGCAACTCATTAGAGAAATTGCAACGGTGTTGTATGAACGGGAAGTATCTCTAAGCAGACAGTGATGCGTTTTGTGGGGCCTACATCTGTAAAAAACAGCTCTAAACATACGCTTTTTTAATAGAAGAGTGTTCTGGGCTTCCATTTTTTGAAAAGTCGCGCTAATTAATACAACTAGTTATTGATTTGACAACAATAATTTGTGGTTAATACTTTTTATCATAATACGATTTTCGTTTTGTTGGTAAACTCAACTTTTGTTAGTATACGAGTATTTTGCTGTTTGAATAGCTACTATTTCTAGATTAGGTTTGCAGTAAGAAGCCGCCAGTTCCGCCATTTTGTTTAGTTTCTATAACCCATTCCTGGGTCTATAGGTGAGTTTCGTAGTATTCTTACGGTATTTATGTATTTATCGTGTTGTCTAAAGAAATATAATTCGACTTTGATTCATTGAAATTTGCAGCACTTTTTGAATGGTTCAATATTTCATGGTTGTCTAGAGTTGGCATTTCGCGCAACTGACTCTCTATAAGAAAGCAGCGAGCGTCGGGAGTCAGGTATCAATAACTAGTTGTATTAATTAGCGCGACTTTTCAAAAAATGGAAGCCCAGAACACTCTTCTATTAAAAAAGCGTATGTTTAGAGCTGTTTTTTACAGATGTAGGCCCCACAAAACGCATCACTGTCTGCTTAGAGATACTTCCCGTTCATACAACACCGTTGCAATTTCTCTAATGAGTTGCACGCCCACCACTGTACTGATGGTATCCCTCCACTGTACTGAACATCCACCCCTGTACTGATGGTATCCCTCCACTGTACTGATGGTATCCCTCCACTGTACTGATGGTATCCCTCCACTGTACTGAACATCCACCACCGTACTCATGGTATCCCTCCACTGTACTGATGGTATCCCTCCACCCAACTCATGGTATCCCTCCACTGTACTGAACATCCACCACTGTACTCCAGGTATCCCTCCACTGTACTGAACATCCACCACTGTACTCATGGTATCCCTCCACTGTACTCATGGTATCCCTCCACGCAACTCATGGTATCCCTCCACTGTACTGAACATCCACCACTGTACTCATGGTATCCCTCCACTGTACTCATGGTATCCCTCCACTGTACTGAACATCCACCACTGTACTAACGATCGCACAGATTTGATTCTGATTCTGAAAAGAACTAAGCAATGATATGGCGACCATTAGAGACATAGATATATATGTCGAAGGCCATCCGCGTGGGTACCTAATATATTTTAGGAACTTGTATGTGCCGCCCATTTGGGTAGGTTTTTGGCCCGTAAATCGTCTTAACACTGGTATGATTTTAGCCAAAACCCCATATAAGAGAAAACTCGAAAAGTTCACCTGATTTGAGACAAAAACGCGTAGAAGATGATCGTAGTACAATTTCTGGTAATAATAAGACCAAGAAAGTCATATCATTGTCAAATTTGCTTATTGTACTTGTAATATATAGAGTCTGTGTCCACAGTATAAGTGGGTGAGTTTGTTTAATCTGGGCGGCACATCCCCGTCCGTTCATAAGTCATGCATCCCTCCCCCATAAAAGGTGCCCCAGTGCCGCAATGAAAGATTTCCATGGCAAATGATATTTATGCTACAGGGCTTAATGTGGCACCAGCAACCGAGAAGTTGGTTTCTCACTAACAATCACTAAAACCTATGCCAAAACACCCTGCAAGTTCTTGAATTCAGTTAGATTTATATCATAAACTTTTCTCAATTAATAACAAGTCTTTGCAGGCAAAAATATTTGTTAGTGTTATTTTCATTTTTCTTGCAGCATGCTTACGAGTCTGCCGCTTTAGCTGCTGGTTGTACTTTGGAGCTTCTCGAAGCTGTACTTACGGATAAAGTATGTATATACCTCGATTTTAATGTTGTGTTTTCCTTGTCACCATTAATAAAATGCATAAGCAAAAGCATTACCAAGTAGATTGACACAAATATATACATTTTATGTACTCGGCGATTACATGGAGCTCTATAGCTCATCATTGGCTCTCTGATCATGCAGCCCATGTTCGAATTCCATTGTGGTGTGCCATACACCTTTTTTCAATAAGCAACTGGACTTTGATCCAGCCCTCAAGAGTTGCTTAACATATCTAGTAATTCATCCTTCGCAGAATGACTGGTACCCCCTAAAACCTCTTATTTTGGCTCTTTCCTGGCTTTTCAATGTAATTGATAAGTTTAAGTTTGCAAGGATGTACAATGTAAAGAAAGCTATTTCACCAAACATTTTAACAGCATTCCAGCCTTAGTTGCTTATTGACCACTTGCTTATTAAAAAAGTGTATGTGGGGAAATCTATCCTTGTCTTCGCCATTCATGGCAAATATATGGTGCATTTCCAATTCTGTTATGATGAAATATTTGCATCATAATTGAAGTCATGCTATCGGCCTTGTACAAAAACTCACCTTCCTAAATATCATAAAATTCCGAAAATTTCTGAAAATAACCTATTTACAATTAACCTATTTCTATTATATTGCAAGAATCAGTCGATTTCGATAAGATTTAAACACCTTTTCGATGAAAGGCTGCAGTATTGTTTTTTTTTAATTTCAAGATATTAAGTTTTTCATGCTAAAATCGTGTTTGCGATTCTGTTACGGGTTTGACCGTGAAAAGTGACACTTTGATTGCTCATAAGATTGATAATACAAGCACTAAGACATTAAAACTTTGCACCTAGACTAAGTTGCTTTCGTTTTTTCAATTGAGAAATTAAAAATTTCCATAATGGCAACCATTAGTATTGGTATATATAGGCAGTTACTGTACGTCATGATATGGCATGCTAAATAAGGCGATGTCACGTGATCCGTTGTTGAATTTCTGGGGAATTTGTCGAATCAGCCCCGCCTGATTACGCTTAGGATCGAAATTGAAAACTTTTAAGAATTATCGTGGCTCAACAAAAAGCAAGATTTTCTAATAAATAGGGCGTGTAGCTGCCATCGTTAAATTTCGCATCCAGCGTGCCTTTTTTATCCAATCATAACAAATTATTTGAAACTCAAAACACAACTGTCGGCAGATGACCTTCAAAGTTGTTCAAATTGGCAATCAAAACTCTGTATCTCAATTAGAATATTTAATATCTCACAGACACGATTGGCTGAAAGTTTCTTTGTTTCACCGAGTGTGCGCATGATTACTATAAATATTTTAAGAACTTTAGATTTGTCCTTATTAGAGGTGATTCTGCTGTTTTTCAGTCATCGTTGCATGATTTGAGTGAAGTATCATCATGGACGAAAGTTCAGAAAGCGTATTCTTTGGGGGTCTCATGGCTGTGATTTTCCTAGTTGCAGTACTGATTAACGTTTTGCTGTTGGTGTTGCTAATCAAGAAGAGGGTGATCAATAACAGTGCTCCAGCTAGACTGCTCATCTACAACACTGTAATTGTAGATTTGGTATGCTCGTTGGATTGCCTTGTATCAGCCGTAGGCAATTTCAATCAGTCAATCATATTGAAGAGCAAAGAATTCTGTGAATTCGAAGGTGGTCGTCGATGGTTCACTCGTAATCTGGCTTTGTTCTCTTTTCTTCTTCTTACTATCAATCGTTTTTTCACAACAGCCAAACCTCATCTTGTCAGGCAAGTCTTTTCTAAGAAAAAAACCATCTTATATATTCTAATCAACTGGCTCATTCCTTTTATTGTTGTCATGTTCTTGGTCTTTCTTGAAAACAAGCCACCGAATATTCATCCAGGAACCAACTCTTGCATTCTTGTCATCAGCATTCGCTCCAGTCGGTTTCTATTGTCGATTTTCCTTGCCGTGTTCTTTGCTGTCATTGCCTTGTACATTAAAACTGCACTTTCCTATAAAGCCCGTCGAAAACAGATAAGGATACAGGCAGTCACGAAAACAACCGCCAATGCAGAGGCCACTAAAGAAGATAGCGCTAGACAAGAAGTTTCCGCAAAACAAGAAGATCCCACCAAAGACGAAGGCCGCAACGAACAAGATCATTCCATCAAACAGGAGAATAACTTCCAGCAAAAAGCTCCCACCAAAGTAGATCATCTCCCCGACAAAGACGACCCTGCCAAGAACGAATCTGTCACCACACAAGAGTGCCAAGATGAGGACGCTCGAGCAGCTGCTGTAAAGCGTGAAAAGGAACTGCAGATTTACCAGCTATTCAGGGCACATCATCAAAACAAGATCAATGCTTCTCAAAAAGGCATCTTGCCCTTCAAGACACGTCTGAACCAAACAGCAGATCATTGTCTACCAAGAATAATTTGACCCAACATGGTGTAGCAGAGAAAAGATCAGTCCCAACCCAAAGCCACAACAACAACCGGCAAGTGCAAGCTTCTTCCAGCAGCGACAAGATAACAAAACATTCGTCATCATTACGATTTGTTACTTCTCAAGTTTCATCTTTCTCTATTCGGTTGTGTCATTAAAACATTTCATTGGCATCAAGCATTCGCTTTCTATTGGCAAAGCTGCATATGCTCTTCAGGCATCGAGTTTCTTCTTAAATGGTCTGGTATTTTTTATCGTCAATAAGAAGTTCAGACAGGAGGCATGGAAACTATTTACAAGAAACTGACAGGTTAAGAACTTTATATAATATAAGTGCAATTATATTGATTGACTTGTTAATTTGAAGGGAGGGGAGTTTATTAGTATCAGTTGGCTGTTTGGTGGTGATTCCGTGAATGTAGATTAACACACTCTCAATTTTATCATACTTTTTTCTGGAGACTGATCTTTAAAACCTAAAGCCGCTTGTTTCTTAAAAGATTTATTGACTTTGGGCTGTTTTTATTTAGAAAGCATAAACCCTTCGACAGTATCTGCAATAGTGGCCCAAATCGCTGACAGCGTTACTGTTTGACTTTGGCAATTACCCCAGTGGAGAGAGGGATCCCATCTACTTTCCCCAGGCTTTGTTGCCAGGACTCGAAACGCTATCGTTTTCCTTGCTAAAGTGCTTTCGATGCAAAGAGTTAATAAAGGAAAAGCACCTCACCAGAGCTGCGTGTCGGAACTCCGAGGAATTCTTCCTTTTATAAGTATTGAAAATATATTTGAAAAGAAGCAAGACAAAACGGCACAGAGAGAGCAACGAGAAGATCAATTTTTTATGCCAATATTTCGTCTTGATTTCGTCCTGCCATGCAGTACATCTTCAGGGCTAATGAGAATGATTGATTCCATGTAAAGCCCTGTTCAAACTATTCAAACATCGGCATGAAACATCATCCAAAATTGTTGGTCATCCATGTTTGGTATTTTTGCTACCAAGTTTTACGATTTCTGATGTTTTCCTCTGTTTTACGAAATAAAACATTTAATAAAACATTTCTTTTGTTCCCATGCCTCATCAACAATGCTGCGTTCGTTTGGCCAACTCATAAAACACTTGTTTGATCTACGCGACGTAGCCTAACGGTAAAACATTTTGTTTTGCAGGTAAATTTTGGATGTTTGATTAACAATGTTTCATCGTTCGGTTAGGGTCTTAGTCAATTTATTATTTGCAATTTGTTTATTTATAACAGTATTGTAGACACTAAGGCTCTGGTCAAACGATCAAACACTGTTTGCAAACATCTGAAAATTTGATTGTCAAAAAAATGTTTTAACGTTGGCAAAACACGTCGCGAAACATTGTTCATCAAACTTTCTAAAACCTTTAAAGCCCTAGCCAAACGATCAAACATTGTTTGTCCAACATTTGAGATTTGCTCGTCAAGCAAAATGTTTGATCGTTTGGCCACGTCCAAAAACATTGCTCGTCCAACATTTTTGCGTGCGTCAAGCAAATGTTTTTGAATTTTTTCAAGACGTTCGTGCTTGTGCATTAGCAATAACATCGTTGTTGGACAGCAATGTTTTTGGACGTGACCAAACGGTCAAACATTTGTTCTAAAGCAAATTTGAAATGTTTGACCAAAATGTTTGATCGTTTGGCCAGGGCCTTGAAGCAGTTCTTCTTGCCAAGCAATGTTTTGCTGCGTGGCCGAGCGAACATTGCTGGTAAAACAAATCTCAAATGTTTTATCATGTTTCATCGCTTGACCTTGGCGAAATGTTGACGAAGAATATTTTATGCACTTATCAACGTATGCGGTGATGAATAAAGAAATCTGCTCTACGCTTGTTAAATGAAGTTAACAAAAAGCCAAAATGAGATAAAGGTGTATCACTTGAGAAAGCTGCTTTGAATTCTGCAAGTATTGTCCTCGTATCTGATTAAAGAGCTTCAATATTCTGCGTTGATAATGTGTAAATATTTCAGTAGATATGATGTATCAAAGATATTAAACAATTTATGCTTAAAGTCTGCTCTTTAAAATTGATAATGAACGTAGAGTGGTCTTTTCTCTTTTTTGATTGATCAGGAGACGAACAGATATTTTTCCTGCCCTTAATCATGCAATTTTAATTTAAATAAGGCATGGGAAGCGTTTATTTTATTTAGAAGAAAAAAGTTACGAAAGCCAAGCTCTGCATTAATAAATAAGCGCTGCATAAAGCCTAAAGCATCGCGAAGCTTCTACCTCATCATTCTCGCACTCCTTTAACTTTGCTCCAGACGAACAGCGTGAAAATAGGAGGTCCACATAATTAAATCAATTTTATCCAGTGTTGGAGTGACCATTTTGGTTCCCTTGTATTTGTTATTCTCTTGCCGTAACACAACTGAAATTTTTTTAGTATCGTTCCCATTTATTTTCGCAAATTTTTTACACAATTTCCTCTTCTAATACACACTTTTTTTTATAAGAATACCTTATTTTTTGCCGAGCCTCGATTATTCTTAAGCTTATTCGATTTTGAGCCTGAAAATATTCTTAAATTATTCTTAATCATAAATGTTGTAAATTGGCCTGAAGATCAAGAGAAATAAGTCAAATCTTTGTCATTTGTTATTTTATTAATAAAAAGAGTTACTGTATCAAAGAGTCAGACAGGATGTATGCATTTCAAAACAAATACAGTTGCCTGACAATCACACTTATTGTGCAGTGTAAAAAACGCAGAGAAATAAAAATGATCCTCGTCAAGCTTGAGCCTCAGATCATTCTTAAATTATTCTTAAATTTCAGCAATTTTGAGCCTGAATATTCTTATAGACTGTATTCTTATAAAAAAGTGTGTATGCTGGATAATTAATGACCAAGACTTTCTGGCATGCCTTTACATTGGCCTTCGGAGAACAGTATTTTTCTTCACAAGCCCCATAATGGCTCGGCTATAATTTTAGCTTCATATGAATTGTGCCTTTTCTACCAAACTTACTCCAATGATGAATTAACACAAGCCATCGTTCTAGAGAATGATGTTAGACAAGACCCTCAAAAATTCTGACGAGCATACCCTGACTATTGGTTCTCTGGCATTTTGGGATAGAATAGTTCCGTCGACGATACTCTTCGAACGACTAGACATTTTTGAAGAGACATACAAGAACTGTTTACACGAATGCTGGTGCGCTGTGACAAAAATAAGAGGTGATAGTCAAAGCGAAAAGGGTATTCTGGCGGAAAAGTTCGATTGTTCGTAATCCACGTCTCCGTGAAACCAATCTGCATAATTTTTAGACCTGATCCCGATGAACAGTCCAAACCACGGACCTTCGACAACTGCGGATCAAATAACAGAAGTCCGCGAGGTCCCTGGAAGAGACCTTGCCTCCTTAACAATAACTTCAGTTGTTTTGCTGCTGACATATTTTTATTTCGCGTCTATATATTCTTGACTTTTTAAAAAATTATATCAGAATTTCCAAAACTCTTTTCGAAGGAGGCATTTGATAAGAGTTTAAGTTATGGTTCAAATTATTGCCAGTTGCGACATTTTGTGTGACGCCTGATTAATTGGTGCAACATTGGGACACACATTCAAAGCCAAGAATCCCGGATTTGCGGAGTAAGAGTCAAATCAAACAGGCTACAAATCAAATTTCAATGGATTTGACATAGCAGTGGCAGCGCAACCCTTGGTTTCTCGGCAGTGAATTTCAATATTGCCGTTGTCGCAAGATTTTCGGCCTAATTGTACTTTAAGAGCCTAATTGTTGAGTTTCAAGCTATAGTGCTCACCAAATACTCGGGCAAATACTTCTCTCTTCCTCCCAATTGGCTAAGATATGGAAAGTGCGAAGGACGCTTCGCTCTTTCTGTGTTTTCTTATTTTGAAAATTGTAACCAAAAGTAGAGCGACGTGTATCTGGATATCCAGCCCAATTAGCATCCGAATAACCAGATAATATGTTATTTCATTGGAGTACGTCTTTCAAACCATAATTCAATTTACTTACCTAGGAGCTTGTTAGATCGACTTAAAACTTTCACACACTCTTTTCTTTAGATAAGAACACACTTTATAAGAACATCGAGTGAATAGCTTGAATAACAACATGGTTCTTTTCTCTAAATCTGTGGAAAGTCAATGGCATGGCGATTGCCTTGTAAACTTGCTGTGTTCAAAATCGTCGCTAAAATCTCCGATCGTTTATACATGGTGCTTTTCCCCTACCTTTTCCGAACGTATTTCGGTAACGTACAGTAGCTATATTAAACGGTAAAATGATAAAGCAAATCGAAACCCTGGACCTCCCATTAACAAGTTGCATTTAACAATGGTATTATCCTGAATTCAAAACTCCGTTTAATAGAAAACTTAACCTTGAAATAAAGCACAGTTGACATCCGCTATCTCGACTGCCCGCTATCTCGAACATTCGCTATCTCGAACGATTTTCCATTTCCCCTCGTTTTGGTATAAGGGTTTGTATAGAAAAATCATCCGCTATCCCGAACCCCGTTATCTCAAACATTCGCTGTCTCGAACCATTTTTGATTTCCCATGGAGGAAAACCCACTCTTTATCTCGAATTTTGCCAAATTTTCTGCCTAACTGGAGACAGGCTGAAAATATGTATAAGTTCGCCTAGCGGAGCGGGAATGGCAGCAGCTAAGTGATATGCTGCCCATGTATACAATAGATGAAGCTGTTCTCTTTCGAGATATGCTGCATCGCCATTATCATAATGTCACCAATAGTAGGGATGAAAGCAGATGAGCTTTGACTCCTATGTAAAAAATAACTGACTTGTTTGACAAAATTTGGGATCAGTAATCCTGCATGTTGATAGGGGTTCCTTTTCTGACTTAAAAACTATAATTTTTTATATCATTATGGGGCATCCGTTATTTCGAACATTCGCTATCTCAAACAAATTCCAGTTTCCCTGAGAGTTCGAGATAGCGGATGTCAACTGTATGCGAACTTTTATTTTAAAAAAGGACTGGCAAAGCACAGATATTTTTTGGACGAAAATTTCTCCGTGGACGCATTATTTCCAGCCGTCAAGCGTTTGGTTTAATTAAAGGACCATTAAGACTGAAGTCTGCTTTCATTGGCTACGTGGATTAATATTAAATTTTTGAAAAAACTTTCAGTTTCCCAAAATCCTAAGATATAAGAAACAGACCGATTTTTAGGTTAGATGTGCTTCATTAGATATAAATTCTGTCTGCATTTCTCTCTTTTTATTATAATGTTTTTTATCTTTTTAGGTTCAGAATGGAGCTGCTATTGTGAGGTAAATTTTATCAATACAGTTAATTTTTCTCGTTTAATATGTTTTCATGATAAAGATGATAGAAAATAGCAACAATTGCCGACTTTCCCTGTTATTTTATTTGGTACTTTAAGCAAAACGGGTCTTTTTACACAATATAAGATAAAATTAACTTACTTTAAATTGACTAAAATTTCATTTCGGTCTCATGTAAACTGGAGAAAATTTTCTAACCGAAATGAACTCATTTCGGGTAAAGTTTCATTTCGGGTCTCATTTAAAGCCCGCCTTAAAAGAATTCCAGAAGTTGTAGTCGACCGAAATATTTTTTTTATGATTCTGATTCTCTTTATTTTGAACTATTTGTAGGCCTCCTGGTCACCATGCGTTGTCTGACCGGCCAATGGGATTTTGCATTTTTAACAACGTTGCAGTAGCAGCGAAAATTGCAAAAGAGAAATACGGGTTATCAAGGTAAAATCAACTTAATCAAGGTAAAATCAACTTTATATGTTTAAGCATAAAAAATGTGCTGGTGTAATTTCATTCAGATGCTTATGAAATGTGTTAGGAAATTTTTAGTGCTATCAGTGGTAGGCCAACTTTTTTGTTTCTTAATAAAATGGTGTCTAATACCTTTCTTTTGCTTAGCGTCGTTAAGTTGCTTTATGAATTTCGTATTATTATCTTACTAAATTTACTAGTGAAAGTTTTTTAGATCTAGTCAAAATAACATGTTCTTCAGCCTTTTTTGAAACTATTAAAAGTTAAGAAAATTAATTAAAATATAGTTTCATGATGTGATTATTTTTCTATGTTTCAGGATTCTCATAGTCGACTGGGATATACATTGGGGTAATGGTGTAGAAAAGCTGTTTGAAGAAGACCCTGAGTAAGTAAATGATTTGCTCTTGAAGTAATTTGAAACTTTTTTTCGGAGAGATAGAGTGATTAAAAAATAATGATTTATTTCAACCAATACAGTATACGTTGTTCACATAAAGTTAAATTTGAGTTCACATAAACTGAAAAATGTTAAAGCTGGAAGCTCTTGTAGCAAACAACTGGAATTAAACTTAAAAAAATTCTTATGATACAAAAGTGGATAAAATCAAATTCAGAAAACAATATTCTACTCTGTTTGCAGTCGCAGTCCGTTTTCTGCAAATGAGAAAAAAGATGGCTTCTCTGTGGATTTGCATCACATTTCTATAAGAATACCTTCTATACTTTCTGCTTGGTATTTTGGTTTGCTTTTCTCAAAGCCTGTAGAGCTACTAAACGTACAATGAAAAAACTTTGAACGCCGGTTTTTTCCCTTGCTTTAAACTTTATTCCTTCCCGCAACGCTACTACTTGATTTTTTGACACAATGCCTCGCTAAATTGCCACAGATATAGTTCATAATACTGTTCTGTGACCAAATGGATGTACGTCTCGCTTAGGCTTATCAAACAAAAAGTATAATGAACGCCTGATAAAACGAACTTCGCGATAAAGAGAACTAATTGTCTGGCCTCTAATTTCACATTGCCTCGAATAAGTGCCCTCCCTCAAACAGTCGCCTCTTCTGGATTGAGATGCCTTTCAGGTTTGTTCAAGACACTCTTACGTGTATGCTCTTCATGGGAGAAATCAAAAGACATCTTAGCTGCTGCCAAACTTAGTTTTCGTTAGAACATTAATTTGGTAATACAGTTTCTAATAATTGCCGTTCTTGGAGCCGAATTTTTAATAAGCACCCCAGGCGCTTGGTGGAGAAAATACGGCATAAATTAATGAAATCCCGACATTACGAACGTTGTTCTCGCCGGTTCTCGTTCCCTACAGAGTTCGTAATATCAGGATTCAACTTTATACTCTGGGTGTTTGATACTTTTGGATTTGCTGTCTCTCTCTCTCTTTCAGTGTTTTATATTTCTCAATCCACCGTTATGACAATGGTAAATATTGGCCCCATTGCAAAGAAGCTGATTTTGATCAGGTTGGTGTTGGTCAAGGGCAAGGAAAAACAATCCATGTGGCTTGGAATAAAGTAAGGCTCGTTAAATACCATACTATACTTCAGTTTTTGCAATGACGCTGAGCAATGAAGATTTTCTCTGCCTTGAACCCAACGATTTTGCCGTGACATGCTCAGAAACTTTGAAATTTGAAATGGGTTGCGTGAAATCTTTCCCAAACTTCCTTTTCTCCCTGTTTTTTTTTTTTTTTTTTACAAAGATGGTGCAGTGTGAAGTGGCCAAAGTTTCATTTTCACTTATCCAGTTACAGTGTCGTTATGGTGCTTCTGTTTGACTGTCCTCGCACTCTCAACTACAGGGTGTTCCGAAAAAAGGAACCCACTTTAGAAATTGTTTTTATTTGCACAAACTTTAACATTTGACATTTGCTAGCTAAGCAGAATGTTTGACCGTTTGGCCACGTCCAAAATGATTGCTCGTCCAACATTTTTCGTTTGCGTCAAGCAAATAATGTTTTTCAACGTTTTCAAAAACATCACGACATAAATTTTCTTACTTTTGCTTGTCAAGCAATGGTTTTTGACGTGGCCAAGGAAACCGTCAAACATTTGTTGTAAAGCAAATTTAAAATGTTGGACCAACAATGTTTGATCGTTTGTCCATGGCCAGGGACTGTTCTTTGTGTTGACTAAAAAAATACTGTGTCAAAAGTTTTGTTTCTTCATAGTGTTATTCATTAAGTAAAGCTTATATAAAGGATGTCAGCATAATTCTCATTCCTTCAAAAACATGGGTATCAAATTTCATGCTCACAAACACATAAAATTTTGACTTTTTTGGTCAGTACTCAAAGTTTCTTAGGTTTGGGACAAATTTGGTACTGCAAGTTTCTTAGCAGTTTCTTAAAATCAAAATTTTTAAGTGCCAAAACAGTTAATTGACACTTAAATTCTACAAATAGAAGAAGCAATACAATTCACGTTTACATCACCTGTTTTTTCTGTAAAAATAGACACTTATGGTGCAACAGAAGTTTGTTTTCTCGATGCTTTATTTCTAATTCTAAAGATTCTCGAGACCTGCGAGTTTCTTACCATTTTTGGTCGTCTGTTTCTTACCTGTTTTAACTTCAAATATAAATGGAGTATTTTTTGGAAGAACGATGGGAAATATATTGTTATTCTGTAATTTTTCCGTACAAATAATCTTGTTCTTGAAAAAAATTATTCTTAGTTTTTCATCTGAGCCTCAACAATTCCTTAAAGTTCCTTAATTTTTTGGGAATTTTCAGCCTCGAGTTCCTTATAAAGGTGTTCCTTATAAAAAAAAAAACGTGTATTGATCTCAGTACTGAGTTTCTTATAAATGGGTTTCTTATAAAAAAAAGAGTGTATACTTGACACTACATATATTTCATTTAGCGTATGTTTAGATAAATGTGATAATTATGCCATACCAGCATTTGTTATGAATTCGTTATGAGGCAATTCATATCTTTAAATGTGAAAAAAATACCCTGGTATATTAGCAAGATTGGTATATTTTAAGGCTTATTCAGAAAAAAGAACCATTCCCATGAGTTTTGGACGAAGCCTGTTTTTGGGTTATTCCGGCATCCCTGCGTATTTTGACATTAAACTATTAATGCACATTTTTTGCAGATTGGTATGGGTGACAGTGAATACTTAATGGCATTTACCATGCTGCTTCTTCCAGTGGCATACGAGGTATTATATCAAGTATTATTTTGTGTGTTAACTTTATTATCTTTAAGCTCCGCAAGCATTATCCGCAAACTGAAATGTTTTTAACAAAGTTTAAACCAAAAGAAAGCTTGCAGGAAATCATATATCAAGTAACACACGAAAATCCTATCAAATCCTCCACCTCTCTCTCTTAGATATACCTTTTTCTCCCGATGTATCCATTTTTCCAAAGTGTCCCTTAAATTTCTTCGTCCCAACAAACTTTTCTGTCGTATATTTTAGCCTCTTCCAAACGAGGCAACTTTCACCCGACATGGTCCAACATTCATGTTGGATGGAGTGTTGGCAGCTTTTTGCTACCTCGATTGTAAGCCAAATTTATGCCACTTGATACTGGGTGATATCTGATCAGGATAAATAAAATCACCCAACCTTTTGGCCTATTGGCTTTGTTTGGCCAACCGGTCCAACATATGTTGACCCCTTACATGTGCATTGGCTAAGACGTTAACCTTTTGGGCGCATAAAAACAGCATTCTTTACCTTAAAGAAGCTTTTTGAAGACATATTTTCACTTATCATCAAATGAACGACATGAAAAAAAAACAAAAAAAAAGAAATTTTCGACGGTACTCCTAGGTTCTTCAATAAAGACCACTTGGTAAAATGTTAGCCGAAATGTTGGTTTCCTTTGGTTAACCCTGCCCAACAGCAGCAAACATGGGAACAGTGTAATAAAATTTTGTCTTTTTATTGATTAAAAATGTTTCATGATAATAAATTGTTCAGTTTAGGCCTGAACTTGTTCTTGTGTGTTGTGGATTTGATTCAGGACTTGGTGATCCAAAGGTTCGTAGACATTGGTATTTTCACATATTTTAATATTTCAATATTTTATTCAATATTTCTTTCTCTTAAACCCTGCTTGGAGGGGCGATATACATAATTTCACCTTGCACTCATTATACTGTATTGTCTACTAGCTTGTCGTAAACCTAAAGATGTAAGCATGGGCTGAACTAACCCCCTCCCTCCTAAGTCATAATAAACTGAATAAGCCTATCATTAAACCTTCTGATTTCTGTTATTTTTAAGGCACTTTCAAGCACAATCGAATTTTTCAGGGTCTTTGCAAAGTTACTCCTGAAGGATTCGCACAGTTAACTCATCTTTTAATGGGATTGGCAGATGGTAAAGTCATGCTCGTTTTGGAGGTTTGTATGATTGCGTATTCCGTAATGTAAATCAAGACAAGTTGTCCTACAATTCAAAGGAATATAGTCCATGAAGTTGGAAATGCCTCGTGTTTAATCAGTCGTTATATTGGAATGCTTGGGGCTGAGGAGAGCCGAAAGGTTTTTCATGGTGGCAAAATTACCCCAAGATACTTTGAATACTTTAATGTGTTTGTTGTTAGCCTTATCTTACAACGTGACACTGTAATAACTTTGCAATAGACAATTCCTCAAAAGATGGTGTCGGGGGCATTTAACCATGATGCATTGCGTTCTATAAAACGGAATTCCATGGAATTACTAGACTTATTACCTGAGTCCCAGTTATCACTCACCAGACCGAGTCTACACCAAACCGAGATCGCTAAAACTGCTTTTAAAACTGTAGTTTGAGCGTCTAGGCGATTAATTTCAATATCGATAACTACGACTCGGGTAATAAGTCTATGGAATTACTGTGAATTCAGTTTTACAGAACGCAATGCATTATGGTCAAATGCCCCCGGACGCCATCTTTTGCGGAATCGTCTGTTGACGCAATAGTAAAGCAAATTTCCTTTAGTTTTAACTACAAATGATTTTTCTTTCAGGGAGGTTATAATTTGAGCACAATTTCTTCGTCGATGTCGTCATGTATTAAATGTTTATTGGGAGATACAATTCCAGCTCCTGAGTTTTCTCAAGTAAAGGAGAGGTAAGTAGAATGATAGACCATTGTTTTTCAAACAATTTAGTAGCTAGAAATACATCGCAAGTACGTAGAAACGGTACTCTAAGGTGCCTAATTGCCGTTCCCCCCCCCGCTAATTAATTTTTCGAAAAAATTCCAACACCCCCGCTCTTATTAGGACCCCCCGCTTATTAAGATCTGCATTGATGTTTATAATGATATTTTCACTGAACTTACTCTGACGTTCTTGATGTGAAAGTTCAGGTTAGAACTATTGATTTCCTTAGCCTATAAGTACTATAGGACCCCTTGCACTGCGTTTCAGCAGTTTCCTGAAAAAGTTTGTCAAACATAGTCCGACCCGCCCGTTTATTCCAACCCCCGCTAATTAGATCCTGACTGCAGTTCTAACCCCCCGCCTATTCCGCAAATTAGGCACCTAAGAGTACAAAAGGTGCTATGTTCGATTAAATGCTGACGACGAATTTTTTTACTCTTAGTGCTTTAGATTCAATACTGAATGCTGTTCGTGTTCAAAGCAAATACTGGACGAGTCTTAAATGGGCTGGTAGGTGAAATGATTTCATATGCATTAATGTATTCTGGCAAAATAGTGCCTCCAAATAAGAACTTCGATGTTCATGTTGCTTTCTGTTTTTTACAGAAATGTGTTTGTTGAATAAAGACTCTGATCCGAAGCAAAGTTTAACAAGGTAAATAGGAAACTTTTTTTACCAATTAATTACCCTGTGCTTGAGTTATTTAAATACAAGAATCATCCGTGACATGCTTTAAACATCTTAACGTTGTCTATAATTTACATTATTTGACATTAAAGTCATGTTTATGGTGGGGGTGGGGTAAATTTTTTTTCAACTTGAAAATTATTGGGTAGATGTTTTTTCCGTCACCTTTTGAGTTGGGTAACGAAATTTTGTGGACAAGAAATCATTTCTCTTCGGTACCACCCCCTCTGTAAATAATGAACGGTCCCTAACATTAACCAAACGATATCTGTCGAGGAACAATGACTTACTTTTAGGTGCCTAATTGCTTGGGGATTGGAATAAGCTGGGGGTTGGAACTACCGCACTACCGGATCTACCGGATCTAATTGGTAGGGGTTCGGACTTTGTTTGACAAACTTTGTCTGGAAACTGCTGAAACGCAAATCGAGGGGCCCCTATAGTGATGGTAGGCTAAGGAAATCTATAGTTCTAACCAACAAATTGAGTGTATAAGTGAAATGTCACTCCAAGAACGTCAAAGCAAGTTTGGTAAAAAATATCGACATCAATATTAATGCAAACTTAATAACCGGAGGGTCCTAATAAGAGCGGGGGTTTGAAAATTTTTACAAAAATTAATTAGCGGGGGGTGGCAATTAGGCACTTAAGAGTAGTAAGTTTGACCCTAAAAGCTGTGTTCAAAGCGCATTTTTGAGGGCATCAAAGGCAGTTGTAGAAGAATTTGTAAGGCTTGCTGAACTGCTGAAACCCAATAGAATGATTAGCCTAACTTTAATAATGTATGGGACATTATTCAGAAGGTGTGTCAAGGAATGCACGATCTGTGAGATACGTGATGGTTGTTAAAATCGAAATTTGTACATAGAGAACTATTTCGCTGTTACCATTAATAGGTATTCTTTCTCATCCTCCCCTGAGAATTTGATACTTATGCAGCTTTTCATTTTCATTTTTAGAAAACGTGAAGACGAAGAAAACGAAGTTAAAGCTGAAGAACAGAAGGACATCTAAAGAATCTAAGATATTGATTTCACTTTGACTGACTGTAAGAAGTGTCACTAAAGTACAGATAGCCCACTAAAATTTCCCGACAGTTCACTGCTACAGTAACTGAATAATTTAATCTTTAATCTTTAATTGGAAAAGTAATAGAATTACATTGGAAAAGAAAAGATGTATAACCCACAATGAAATATGATTAAGCTAATCTTTGCATAATGCAAGATTTCAAAATTTCGGGAAAAAGCAGAAACATCTCTTGACATACTGAAAAGCTTTTTTCATCTTATACACCTCAGAGAATAACGTCAGAAACAGACTGAAACAATTGACTGAGGACGAATTTACATCCATATGCTGATCGAAATGCACCGTTCAAAAAGTGAAGCTGGACCAATTTGTTTTCAAAACACATTACCAATCCAACTTCACTTTTCTGATTGGTGCATCTCGATCCGCATCCCGGTATAAATTCCGCCGTAAGTTAATTGTTTCAGTTTGTTTCTGACGTTAATACTCTGAAGATTGTCAGATGAGAAAAGCTTTTAAGTTGGTCCAAAGATGTTTCCATGTTTTCTCGCAATTTAAGGAGGGGGGCTTTGGGGGGTATCAAAACCCGAAAACCCGGAAGAAAATTGGGACAAACCCGAAAACCCGGATGACCTTAGTTTCGACCACTGTTTTTAGAAGTTTACACATTGACATCCTTTGTCAGGTTGAAAACCCGAAAACCCGCACATTTTTACTACAATATCCGAAACCCGGGCTAGAAAAATGGCAAAACCCGTTGCCCGTTAAATATGCTTGACCCGAAAACCCGCACGATTTTTTGGAAAAACCCGAAAACCCGAGGCCGAAATCGGCCAAACCCGCAACCCGTGAAATCCCAAAGCCCGCCTCTTTAAGAGATGGTTGCAATTTTCTCGATAATGCAGTTTTGCACACTGATAGAGTGGGGTCGTAACCCATTTGTAGCTAATATCAATTCCATTGTAGCTAATTTTCTGTTAGGGATTAGTTTCTACCATAGCTGGATGTAGCAACGTAGCATTTTGTACATATGTGTCGGTTTTTTAAGACAAGATTTTTTATATTCATTCCACCTTATTTTGTTGCTGAGTCTGCTGATATAGATAGAGCAAATATATGACCGAATCTCAATCCTACCACACCGTTAAAATTTTGTATCATTTTTTATATATGTAAAAGGGAGAAAATATGACGTTATCAAATTCGTTTTCTCTAGCACTATTTGTATTTTTCTTTTTATAAACATGAAAAAATTCTGAAATTTTATTTTCATAAGCTGCAATTTTTAATGTCTTTTAGCGCTTAACGTCGAAAGAAAAAACATTTTTCCTGAAATTACAATTTTTACTGATTTTCTAAAGCTTCTAAAATTGACAATATTCGTCAGGAAATACGTTACTAAAATTTATTTTAGATTTTTTCCGACATCACCTCTTAATTCTGTTTTTTAGCCATTAGAAAAGGAAAACACCCATTTTGTAACTTTTTAAAAAATCCGTTTGCTCCCATCCTCATAATTCTGTATAAATAGGACCCATGTTTCCCCATGTTAATCTCTGATCAATAATGAAGTAACATTTAAATAAATGAGCAAAATGATGAAATTGCTTACAGCCAGTCTTCTTCTGCAGATAAAAGTTGAGCCTCACTTCGATGCAATTTTCTTTTTCCTTTGACTTTGCTATGTCTAATTTTGGATCCTTTTTCGTCGAATGTTGTTGTATGATTCGTGTCTTGAAACACCGACGTGCTGTATCCACTAGCAGCTGAATAGTAAAAGCTCTCAGAAACTAGAAGAAATTAATGCATTAACACATGTTGATCAGAATCATAGAACTGTATATGAAAAGTATCTTATCATTGTACTCCCCGGGAGGGGGGTTCTTTGTATAATTTGGGTACGGGTATGTGCCGCCCATATGGGTGGGTTCCTGGCCCTGAAATTCTCTAAACATGGGTATGATTTTAACCAAAACCCCATAAAAGTGGGTGGCAAATTGAAGAAAAGTCGAAAGTTTAACTTTAATTCGGTCAGAAAAGTGGTAAAATCGCGTCAAAGATGTTCGTAGTATAATGTCACGCAATTATAAGGCCTAGAAAGTCTTATTATTCTCGTATTCCGATTATTTTTACTCATAAAATAGGGTCTGTTTCTGCAAAGGTCTACATTATAAGTGGGTGGGTTTCCGAAATCTGGGCGGCACATCCCCGTCCATTCATAAGTCATGTAGCCCCCGGGATTGTACTATAAACTTTATATTTATAGTTCGATGATCAGAATACGATTTCTTGTCAACTGGATGCAAATTTTTTTTCTAATTGGCTAAGCAGAATAACATTTGCAGAAAGAAAGTAAATTTATGTCCGAGGATTTTCTATCCACTGTATTTCACGAATCCTTTCTCGGAAAAATCGACCCTTTCACTAAGACCTATTGAAAAATTCAATCCGACATTGGTGGGCACCATGGCTAGTTAAAGTATATTATAATTGGCTATTAGCTACCAACCTTCTTTTATCGATTCCGCATAATTGCTCGCTGAAGACGGAAAATGAGGCTTTGAGCTGACCTCGCTATCAAACACAGAGTCTGGCTCAACAAAATGTGGTCGTATCGATGATGGAGGTCGTGCATTGCTGTCACGTTGAGATGATTGTGGCACTTTCTTCATCCCATATACTATTGGCATCCATGTTTGTGTAGAAGCATTTTTACAATGAAATGAATTCTGCTGCTTTTTTGCATCGTTTGCGTCAATCAAATCTAAATCAATGAATCAAAAATTAGATTTTTATTAACCCACAGACCAAAGGCCAAACAAAAGATAACTGTTACTGTAATTTCGAATCTGATTTCTCGTCATCTTGTCGCCCCCTCTCTGTTTCAAATATACGTGATTTGTGTTCACGGTCTTCATGCCTGCAGGACTTTATTTGTACTAAAAAAGTAAGCAGAGTTTTCAAGGATTTTTGAAAGAATTTGACCCAAACTCCCCCTCGTGGTTCTAATGGGGTTTATAGAATTTATGACAACCCCTCTCTTAGATAATGGTATCTCTTACTAAAATCAGCAAAATCCCCTGTAATCATAAATTGCAACAAACCTTTCTCAAAGAGGTTAGGGTCGGCGCAACATTTTTCTAGAAGATATGGAGGCATCTTAAGTAAAGAAATCTTCTCTGCGTGTAAGGAACTGATTGCAGTCATTTTAGCAAAGATAACGCAGCACATTTTACTTAAAATTGGCTTTTTATTGGAGTAATAGTGAAAGAAACGAGTCAAATCCAAGATTATCTGCTCAAAGAGACATTTGATCAAGTATTTTTGAGTTACTCCCAGGTTACTTGTACGTATCTTGTTTACTGAGATCCCTTTTCTATCTATGGCTGCTAGTATTTGTTAATTTGAAATTAACAAATTTGAAAACAAATTGTTGCGCCACCTCTCCTAAAGCGATTGCAATCCCAATCCCGGTCACTGCATGTGGACAGGATTCCGCAAGATGTTCCCCATCTTCCAGAAAAATGTTGTGCCGCCCAGACCTCTATGAAAACATCTATGGTGGTATTGTCACAAACCAACCTCGTCCCTAGGGTGAATAGGCCTCTACGTGAAACTCCGCAATCCATATTCGACCCCGGTATCGGCCTTGTCTATTAGCAATTTTATTGGCTGTTCAAACAATAGAAATTTTAAGTGACGTCACAGTTTCTTCAAAATTTCACACCAAAATTGGTCGAAAACTATGTGAAAAACATGTGAAAAAACCAAAAAATGATGCTACATGAGATATTGTATCCTGACTGGCAGTTACCAATGAAATTCTTTGCATTTCCATTCTAAGAACATCTGCTTTCGGAATCTACATCTTGTTTTATGCCTAGGCTGAAATTGCCAGTATTTTGGCAGATTTTGCAGCCGGTACAGGACCAAAATCGATTTGATGGTTGAGATTCGAGGAAATTCGATTTGGGGCCTGGGGACGAGGTTGGTCACAAACAGATCTAATATGGCATCTTCAAAAAGCATGCGCTGGAAGTCCTGGGATCTAAAACGCATTGAAATGTTTGACAGGCCTATGTTTTAACAAAATATGGAATGCCCAAAAGGTTCTTCTAAACAACTGTATTCAAATAAATTAGCTTATCGAGTAGAAATGTTGCTAAGAAAACAAACCTTTCCATTGTAGCTTCTTTGTCTCATAACCGGTACAGTGAGGACAACAAACTAACTTGCAAATACAACGATTTTGGCAAGCTCTTTCGTAGATATGCAGCATTTCGTTTCTTTTTTGGTTTGCCAACCAGTTCATTCGACGGAGTTCAACAGGGATGGCATCTGGCTCCTTTGCTATTTCTTCAACGGCTTGCTCTGCTTCATTCTTTGAACAACTTGAACTTCTTCCTGTTTGCTTTTTCCTGCTTCTTTTGCCTTAACACTGTCATATCTATGACATATTATCACAAGGATTAAGAATACACCTAACAAAACAAGTGGCAAAATAAGTGCCAGCTTTTTATCAGAATTCTGCGCTGTATTCGCATCTAAAGTTTCGTTTGATTGTTGCATGGTCACATTGTTTGTAAAATTCAATTTTCTGTAATATTCTGATAAAATTCTTTGATATTTGGATGTCTTGACTTTATTTCGAAGCTCATGCCGAATTGATGTGATGATAACAGGCCAGCGTGTCACAGAGCCATTTGGTACAATGCTTGCCTTTGCAGAAATATCAGAAAAGTTTTCAAAGCCTCTCCAAATCAAGTTTGTTTTGTTCATGGCCTAGAGTGAAATAGCAATGCTTCTTCGGCAACTATCAAATGACAAATGAATATAAAGAGAGATTCTTATTCAAATCTTTAGAATTTACTTGTTTTCAATGCTCTGGGGAGATAAAGAAATCAAATTGATCCATGTAGCTTCCCACAAGAGTGAAATTCCAATCAGAAAGGATTCAAGCTCAACAGAATAATGAGGTTTTTTAAACAAAATTGAGCATATTTCATTCAGTTGTAGGCATTAGCTATAGCCTTTCTAGCTTTTGCTTTCAGGGTCTCTCTTGCAATTATCACACGAATAAATATTTACTAAGTTACGTGGGGGGATATGTATGGGGGCGGTAGTGCGAGGCTGTATTTTTTGGATACCTTCTACTTCTGGGTATTTCTGGTAGACTCTCCGAATCCCAAAACGCGGATTGAAAAAGGAGAAAAAGTTTTCTACACTAAAAAAAACAAAACTGCTGAAAATGAACAGCTGCGGTTTTGAGTTTGTATCGCACAAGCAGAGATCTTATGAGGAACTTGCAACAAAGTTCAGTCTTTCTTTCCCGCAAATACAATTCCTAAAGCTTTCCTATTGGTCAATTTTTTTCAAATTTTTTTTTATTACGACACATTTGAGATTGGACTTTAGTTTGGGACAGATCCCTCCAAGCAATTCAGTCAGGAGTGTCAGACGAAAACGGTTTTTAGCATGCCAGAAAATGTTTCCGCTGTTTCTTACAATTTTGAAATATTTTTTTTGCTTTGGAACTATGAATATTCAAGAAGTTTGTATCAGGATGATCGTCATTATCAGTGTGGGCTGCATTCAAGTGCAGAAATCGTCTGTAGCACATTCAAGTGGAAGATCAAAATAGCAAGGCTTGCTCTCAAAACTTCTTTTAAAATACCTCAAACAGAGCTAGATTTAAGAAATAAGGACGTCTAGAATGTAAGCAAACAAATCAGTATTGCTTAATGAAAATGTGCTTTGATGGAGACATTTGCTTCCTTTAGTGAAATATTCCTTCTGATTTTCACTGTGGAGGTAGGAATTAGAAGCCTACATCAAAAACGAACAACCAGTGTTTCTTCTCGCATCTAGTTTTTCCACCTCTGCATATTTCACAATATTAAAGAGGATTTAACATACTAACAAAAGTCTCAAACAGACCTGTACCTGTACAGTCACGGCAAATATGTAAATATACAATTATAAAGACATTGAGCATTCATCTAAATCTAATAACTCTCGCATCAAAATACACTACTAGAATAAGATCAATTTCGAATTTGCAATTCCCTGTTTCCCACTCCCAATTCCTCTTTACCCATTCTCTGTTCCCCAATCCCGTTCCCCATTCTCCGTTCCCTATTCCCTATTCCTCATTTCCCATTCTCCGTTCCCCGATCCCCATTTCCCGTTCACTATTTTCGAGATAGCCGCTTACCCTGGAATCTTAGGAACTGTTTATATAAGGGAAAACACATCACCTACCAGACCCGGGGCTGATAGGCGAGATTTCACCTTCACATAGAGTCCTTTACATTGCTGATTTTGTGTTTATATGACGAACACATAACCACCAGTATAGTGAGATTTCACCTCAACCAAGGTTAATTTCACCCAGGCGATGTGAATTTTTCCCATGTAAATGAAATACCACCGGTATTTCATGGTGAGATGAAGTAATTAGAGTGGAATGCTAGAATCCTCGTTCTCATTTCATGGAAGCGAGACATTTTTAACACTTCACTTCTAAGCCCTGGGTTGACTCACTACATAAGTCCCACTAGTCCGCTCGATGTTGTTGTTGCCGTTTTCTAAAATCGCTCAGTGTGGGACTTATGTCCTTACAGCTCTGAAACTGGCAAGCGGCGCCAAAAAATAGGCGTCCCAATCAGATTGCAGCATCTGCCTCAAAAACAATAGGTATTGTTTTTTGAACCAATCCAATGCCTTTAAATCCTGAAACTCCAGAGTGAAGCCGTTGTCTGGATTTGTCGGATTGGTCTGGAAAATGTTAAGTTGCTGCGACCGAAATCAAGACCCAACTGACCCGATTTCAGTGACTTTTTGGCAAGGCTGGTAACAATAAAATATTGTGGGAGTCAGAAAAGCTTTTATTCTGGCTTCAAGGCAAAGGAAATCGAGTTTTTAATAAGAGTAACATTATTTTTCGACCCAATTTAGTTTTTCCGAGTTTACGCGCATCAGAGTCTTCAGCCGGAAGTCGGCCGACTTGAAGACAAGTTGTGAGTCTTGTAAAACGGATAGAAACAAGCCGAAAACGTCATTAGCTTTGCTATGAAATTTTACAACAGAATTTGAAACAAAAATTGGAATTAACTCTCGAATAAAGGCAAAAGAGCTTTAAGAGTCCCTGGTCGGTAGCATTCCGACTTTTACACACACTGGTGAACTAAATACGAGGCCTCTTTTTTTAGCCAGTTACAGAGCTGAAATAAGGGGAGCGTAAACTAGAGACTCGTGTCGTGAGTCTAGTCCCTGGGGCCGACAGGTGAAGTGAACATGCCAAATAAACAGAAGATAAAATTTTTGAAAATGCCTTACAAACAGAAGCCAGAAGCTAAAATTATTCTCGCCTGTCAGCCCCGGTTTTTTCTCATATAAATAAGCCCTTCCTATCAATTAAAATTTTTAAGCTAAGTAAACTATTTAAAATATTTTGTACTGATATAAAATGAATTTAAAAGCTTTAATGATTAGAAAGACTATCTGAACGAAGAATAACTAGGATAACGATGGCTGTGCTATCTATGAAAAATAACGCAATACCTATGATTCTATTTTCCTACGCGGGTAGCAAACAATGTTGCAATAGGAGATGCTTATGTTGCAATAGGAGATGCAATAGGAGATGCCTATGCTACTGCTTGCAACAGAAATGGTTGGTGTAGAAGATAGTGAATTAAATATGATGATAAAACGAGAATATATGCTAAACACTACATAAAGTTCTTATTAACAATAAAGGAAAATACTATTAAGAAATCAATAGCAACGTAACTTTCCAAGAGTATGAAATCCTTCCTCCCCCTTATCCCCAGTATCGCCAAATCTCAGCTCTTTCACTGGTAAAAATTCTTTATCTTGCAAATAACCACTGTCAGTGCGTATTCCACCACCATTGATATCGCAGAGGCATGTGTCTGAACCAGGACAAGATTTATCCAAGGTGCATGCACAGCCTTTATTGGGGTACCTCACTCCACCCCAGTTTTCATTTTCAGACCATTGAATGACACCCACCAGGCGAATGGATTGGAACGGTGGAGCCACATGCCACTTCCAACGCATTCGTATTTAATAAATTGATCGCATTGCTTTGAAAGGCGCTTTAATGCTTCTATCTGAGCATTTGGCATATTGTAATTTACAGGCCTTTTGTACTGACCATTTCCCTCGAGGCCAGCAACTCTAGTTCTTGCCTCGCTATCATGCGAGACCAAAGTGACCCCACGGCCTAACTTGCTATTCATATCACAGTAGACCTGCACAGGCTTTTGCGATAGATCTCCGCTAGGATTTATCAAATAATTTCCAGATTCACTGACACCACGATCTCGTAAAATCTTGCATGTTGGGAGGTACATGTTCGTATAAACAAATTCAGTTTGTTGACTAATTTCAGACATAACTGATCTTACATTACATAAATATGTACCCACATCTTCCACTTGAAAGTTTCTTATTTCCAGCGTTTGGTTGTTTTGAGAGAAAATAACATTTTTAGGCAGTTTCTTTCCTTTTCTTTCCCAAGAAATATGGACAGGTTGAATTCCACCGGAGTAAAGACACGAAATCTTAAATGGTAGATATTTTGTTGCAAGGACAACACGATTCAATTTGTTAAGAAATTTCAATCTTTCGAAAACGGCAACTGAAACAAGCGACCTTGAAGTTGCAAGGGAATTTCTTGCTTGACACACATAATCACCAGCATCCTTTTGTCCGACATCAATTAATTTCAAAGTTTTATTATCGTCAGTTAGAACCGCTTTAGTTTGTAAAATTTTTCCAACTCTTTCCCATGAGACAGTAGGTTTAGGAAATCCCTCAACCTCGCAGTGAATTATGACATTGTATCCACTTTCTGTCTTAATTGCTGTCTTCTTAATCGTTGCTTTTGCTTTGACTAGGATGAAAAATATATTTTTAAACGTCTGATTAATGTGGGTGGGGGGTGGAACAAATTTGGCTTAAGACAAGATGCATATGCTTCTCTTCTAGAGTCCCTTACAATATATTGTCGAATAGCACCCGACGTGAATAGGCTCCTGCGATATTCAAATAAGTACCCCGAAGATCACCAAAATGTGTGTGGAACAGCTGATGCCCCACGCCTCTGTGCCCGAAACCTATTGCAAGGGTAGTACTTTTTGTTTCTTCTGTCCTTCCAGTCCAGAAAGTTATGTTTTTCCTACTTTAGTTTGGTAGGTTCGAGATAATGCATAAAACGCTTTAGATCATTAAAAGTTCAGAAACCCTGGGGGGTACTTCATTGTTCAAGTGACTAGACGTGCCGCCCAGTTTTTCCAAACCCACCCATGTCTACCGATAAATTCTGTTTGTCGTGGTACCCATGTATAGAAAAAACAACGAATTTTTTTACCCATTTGTACCAATATCTCAAATGTTACATATATTTTGCTACCCATGTGTAGAGATTCTTTACGGAAAACCAACCCATGTGTAGGGAAATTGGCGCTGAAAAAGTTACCCATTTGGGAGGCACGTCTAGTATATTGAACAATGGAAGTACCCCCCCCGGGTTCAGAAGTCCTTGAAACATGCAATGCCTTTTGAAATCATATAGAGAAACCTGTGTTCTGTTCAGGTTGGTGGCAGCGATAAAAAAGCGAACAGGGCACCTAAGTGAAATTGCGATGAATAGCGGAATCATTTTCGGGCATACTTAAAAGCTTTTTTTCGTCTGACACTCCTCAGAGTATGAACGTCAGAAACAGACCGAAACAATAGACTAAGGCGGAATTTATACCCAGATGCGGCTCGAAATGCACCAATCAGAAAGAACGAAAAGCTGAATTGGCATTGTGTTTTAAACACCAATCAGCTGGTCGGATACAGCGGGAGGACCAATGAATTATTTGAAGAGTCCAAGTGAGAAAACGAACTCTTTCTGTCTACACAGAACCGGCCTTTTGGTTTTGATGTAGACAGATTCCAAAACCCCTAAGTGAAACAAAGATCTTGCTTTGCCAATGATTCTGAAAAAATCCTCGCTGTAATTTTCCGAATACATTTTGATTCTTTGAACCCTAATCCTACCCATCTCAAATAGCCAGGAGGGGTATTTTCCCCCTCCAAAAATATAGCCTTCCTGGATTCTAGAGCAACTTTCACCACGAAAATTGCCACAGACATTGACCAGCGCATTACAAGAAATTTCGGTGAATTGGGTGTCTTCCACATTTATTTTGATGTCATAATGACGTCATAATAAATACAAGCTTTGACCTTCCTTTAATATAAAACATTTCGTTACACGTAACCATTTATTATTTCCTTGTAAAGAATTAGTCGGTTCTGATAAAATTAACTGGTAGTAATAGGCAATTAAGTCTGGTTTTGGTATGATCGCATTCCAAATAAGGCGATGTCAAACAATCTGATAAATAGTGGGAGATCAATTGTAAAACAAGTACGGCGACCAAAAACATTGTGAAATAGAACAATAAAACAACTTCTTCAGCGACAGAGCAGCATATTCAATAACAGGTTCTTATATCATGGCGACAAATCCAATTTACTTAAATTAATGTAAAACTTGGATTTGTTAAAGAAATGACTTATGTTTACAGTTTCGCTAATGAACTGCATTCATTGAAAACTTGGATTATGGTTGCCATGATATAAGAACCTGTCGCTGAAGAAGTTGTCTTTTATTGTTACATTGTTCTATTTCACAATGTTTTTAGTCGCCGTACTTGTTTTACAATTTATCTTGAAGCTTCGCTTCCCTAAAAGTCAACCTAGTGGGAGATCGTTTAAGGTTAAGGCAACATGAAAATTTCAATTCATATTATTTGAATAAAAACTTCTTGAAAATATCTCTTTTTAACTTACGTTTCTGATCTTCCAGATTCCGTGTCAAGTTGGTAGCTGTCTTCTGGTTCTCCTCAAGGATCTTTACCCGCTCCACTGCTTTTCTAAGTTCAACTCTGTTGCGAGCGTTGGTGGCTTCAACAAGCTTGACAGCCTTCTTCAGGTCTTTGAAACAAAAAGATTTCAATGTTATTGAAACAAAGAGAAACAAATTATCAGCTACCAACGCAGTTTTGCATTTTTTATTGTTTTTCTTTATATATGTACAGTAAGTATGCCTACCGAAGATGTCTTGTCACTTTGTACATATACATTTTCATAAATAAGCAACTGCTCAATAAATAAGCAACTAGGGCTGGACTTACCTTAACATTAAGCTATTTTAGGGCTCAATTGAATTACTTAGAAACTTAGCAACTAAGTCAAACAATCAAGCTGCTGTTTTCATTTTAAAATATTATTTATGTTAGTTGTAACATATATATATAACATCTAACATATATATATAACATCTAACATATATTAATATATAAACATATATAACATCTTGTTTTGCGAGATGAAAGCCTCTAGATAACGTGTTTCCACTTACTGTCTCCCAAAAGTCTTGTGCTGTAGGCATTAAGGCCTTGCAAAACGATCAAACATTGTTGATCGTTAGACATTTTAAATTTGCTTTACAGAAAAATTTTTGACCGTTTGGCCATGCCAGAAAACATTGCTTGACAAGCAAAATAAACAAAAAGTGTGGCGTTATGTTTTTAAAATTTCAAAAACATCTTTTGCTTGATGCAAACAAAAACGTCGAACGAGCAATGTTTTGGACGTGGCTAAACATTCAAACATTGATTGTTCAAACATCGATCAGTTGATGATTTTGACCCAAGATTTCAGGAGTGGTTGTTAAAAATTGTTCATTTCATCTCACCTGTTATAATTTTCTCAACTTCATTTCTATTCAGCACATCAGACTTTTTGTTCAAAGGAACGCTGCTTGTTCTGGTCCTTGTACTTGTCTGTTCAGCAGCCATTATCCTAAATTCCATATATTTCAGCGTTCCAGAAATCTTACGCTCTTGAATAATCGTATAGCAGCAAAGTAGAAGCATGGCAAAGGAAATCACAACACAAAAAACATTGCCCGTGTTTGGTCTAGAGACGTTCTTCGTTTCCACCATCTCAAAAGAGGTTTAAAATTTTTCGCCGAGCTTTTGGGGGCTTTTGACCCAGAGCAGAGCAATAACAATGACAAACTTGCCCAGTGAAGAAGTTTTTTCTTTCACTGTTGTGTTTATAGTACAGACGTGAATTCTGTAACACAGATCTTCGACAATATTACCTTCCGAAATTCAGTCAGTTTGGAAAAGCTTCCGGGTTCACATCTTTGGAATTAACATGTTAAGGCTCGTCCATGCAAGAGACCTGCGACCGCAGATAATTTTTCGGTTTATCACTTTAAAACACAGAAAGTAAAGCCAGTATTTGATAGCCGAAGCCGAAACACAATGCAAAAAGTGGGGAGCTTTGGGCTGTTTCCCTCAGACAGAGAGTTGCTCACCGACTTCTGAGCTCTTCAGCTCAGTGGAAATGTCAACTTCAACTCTCTAATCATGTTTGCAAATGAGTTGCGCATTCAGTTGAGGGGGTTAAATCCTATTACTCCTAATCTGCTTACACGTTTTTTTTATAAGGAATACCTTTATAAGGAACTTGAGGCTGAAAATTCCCAAAAAATTAAGGAACTTTAAGGAACTGTCGAGGCTCGGATGAAAAATTAAGAAACTCTTTTTTAAAGAACAAGATGGTTTGTACAAAAAAGGAACAGAAGTACAATATATTTCCCATCGTTCTTTCCCAAAAGGCTCCATTTATACTTAGAGTTAGAAATGAAGAATAGTTTATATGGATTTGCTGTAAAAATTAGTATTTATACATATCCAACGACAAGGAACAGTTTAAGGAACTTTCAGCCTCGTTTTGTTGAAAAATTAAGGAACTTCAGCCTCAACTCAGACCAAAGGTTCTTTATAAAAAAAAACGTGTACAGGGCTATTTTTTCAAAATCTTGCCATGGTGATCGGTCCACCCACCCTCGGGATTGTCAGAGGCACAAGTATACCCACCCCTCTATGGGAGTTACCCCCCCCCCCCAACTGCTTTGTGTAGGAGATAAATAAAAAGTCAATCATTCATTTTTAAGGGTTTTCTCATATTAACTCTCAAATATATCTGCAATTAGATACAATAAAAAATCAGAAAACCCCAAGGATAGGATATACGTTTTATTAAAGAATATATTTTGAATGATTTGCTTTAGAAGCTTAATTCGTCTATTACATGTACATCTCATTTACAGCTACTATTCCTGCATCACAATACATTATGGATATGTTAAAATGTTCTGAAAAGCATAAAGAAAAGAGCTAAAATATTGATGTACAGTACATAAGGAACGTAAAATTTAAAAAGTTTCCATACACCATATTACATCTGCAAAAAAATAAACAATTGATTCATAAATATCTGCGGGAAAAGAATAGCTACGAAAGCAATAAAAGAATTAAGCATTGAGGAATTTTAATATAGGGAAAGGGCAAGTGCGAGAAGGGATCCCACGTTTACTGTATGGGTGACACAAACCAAAATCAATTGGAAATAACTACGAACTACCCATGAAATATTAATAGCACTAAAATAGCAGCCAAAAAGCATGGTAGCATATATAGAAGCAAGGAAGAATGAAGTGTATCAACGCAAATGTACGATTCTTTATTCTTACAAGGAACTTTAAGAAATTAAAGTCTTGGAAAACTAATGAAGAAAGTTTTTACGAAATAGGAAACATTTTATGAAATTGACAGTGTTACCTCTGCCCAGTCCTTTGCAATAATGATGAAGATAAAATTTCTAGACATTTTGCAAGCAACTGGTACCACATGGGACCATACCACTCTTTCAGCGTAAATATAGTTCGATCAACCTTTAGGTTGTCGTGAACAAGACATTTTTTTGCTTTAATGCACTTCACTTCACCAACATTGGTAGCAATCAGTTATTCTGGCGCTTACGCTAATTTCTCAATAAACATCCGCGAATTTAGCAATTCTGTGGGATGAGTTGGGAGCGAAGAACGTTTGGTGGACAGATCAAATGCGTGTTCCAAACTAGACTTATTACGTGAGTCCCACTCTTCGCAAACAGCAACAAGAACAACAACAACCATAGAGCTGTTTGCTCAGAGTGTTTACTGTTTGAGCGTCCATAGCATAGGCTCAATAGCGATAATTACGACTCGTGTAATCAGTCTAGTTCCAAACTTTGATTGCTGAGTTTAATTCATATGATCTAAGTTGTGTTCTGTATTATCAAAACATCTAAATCCTGAATATTCTTGTCATGCAATCTTATCAAACGGTTACACATTGTCTACCATTAAATTTAGATTTCACCCTTTTGGATATTTGAAATTCAATTTCGAAAATGAAATTTGCATAAGAGTATTGGTTGGTTAAATTTCTAGAATTTTATAAGATTGGTGAAAGACATTTTAAGAGACCAAAGAAATTACCTGATACAAAGGCCAGTTGTACTGTTGAACAGGAACTAGGCCAGGGTTTACATAACAAACAGGCTGCAACACAAGAAAATATATTATATCAATAATATAACCTTGGAAATGTTCTTGTCAAGATAAAATTAAAGAAATAAAGCCAACTCAATATTCAGAAGTTGCAAACAGTACTTGATAAAAATAACCCCAAAACCTAAAAAGCCTGCTGAAAATAAGAAACGATTGCCTCTAGCTTTATAGTAGCAGAGTAGCTGGATAGAACAAGTGCCACCTTTGCTTCAGAAATTTGGCTTTAGAATAGTTAGAATCGATAAAAGTTGCATAAAATTCGTCGTTAGCAAAATTTCATCTTACATATACGGACTCGACTCACCTGACAAACACTTTGAGTTACTGGATAAGTCATGTTCTTTCCACAATTGCAAGACATACACTGCAAAGAAGCGACGAGTTTTAAATGTCAACGTTAATCTACTCTTTACCTACACTAAATACCTATGAAGCAGATACGATGATGACTCTGCGGTCATATTGGAGTTTCTCACCGTTATAGTGTGGACTGTTTTGATTCTGAAACTCGCTTTTGTCGCCAAAAACAACGATCACACATCACAGCGTTGTTGGCCGTTGTTTTCTAAGGATATACGATTTTTATTTTATGAAGTACCTAGCTCAAGGCATAGTTCTTAAACTTAAAGTTCCTTATTTCTGGACCTTTTCTTTTGAGTCGATTGTAGTACCAAAAATTTCCTAAAAGTTTCTTAAGTTTAAATGCATATTCAGTGTCATGACTATTTTACAGAGACACCTGATGAAAACAAATGTCGAGACTACTCAAGGAAACATTTGATACTGAGTAAGGTGCAATTTATGTGATTCTCGATTGCAAGTGAATGGAAAGGCTTCCAAATTCTTGATTGTTTGCAGTGATGAAAATATTGAACTTCCTTGGTGATTTTCTCTTTAGTAGTATAGGTTCTTGAAATTTTCGGGTCTTCTTCATGTTTGTTCCTTATAAAGTGGCTTTTTATGAAAAAAGTGTGTACAACGGAGTTAAAGCGTCCAGTGTGTTTGCTGCTGATATCTTTGTGTAAGAATGGTCGTGCAAATTAAGTAACAAACACTAACCTGACTAGGTTCCATGGGAACCAACACGTAGGGCTCCATTTGAGATGGTGGTTGAAACATAGGAGCAGGCTTTAGTGGAGGTGATGGTTCTGTAAAAATTGACACAATATCGTCAAAGATTCAAAATTCCCAACCATCAGAGTTTTAATTATTTCGTGACGGACATGTCAGAACTAACAATTAACAATTAATGCTGTCAGAATTTCTTGAATAAGAAATAGCCTTTTATTATACGAAAAATACGTCACTTTTTTACCAAGATTATGGCATAAAAACCCTGTCTACATTTTAGCTCCAAGCATGATGGGGTTTGAATCTGAGCAAATAGATTTGTTCTCACTACTAAAAGAAGCAAAAGAACAGACACAAACACGATTTGCGATTAAGAGGACGGGCTTAAAACAAACAAAGGACTTGCTGCTTGAGCTTTTAAAATGTTTTGTACTGATGTTTCATTTGTACTCACTAGTGATAGTTGTAATGTAACATAAGTACAAATAATGTCTGTGATTGTTCTTTTGTTGAGGCTTGAGCTCTTCCTTCTTGTCTTTAACCCTAGCTACTTATGCTTAATCGAATCCAAGCAAGGAACCTCACTTAATTTCTTAGAATTTACAAAAAGAAGATAGAAAGGGGAGGGTCTAGGAAGCTTTGATTACAAAAAGTGCAATCGTTAAATGTTTATAAAATCGTTTCTTATACCTTCAACGGCTGATGTTGGAGAGGGCTGGAATTGACTTCCCTAAGACAAAAGCAGAGATTTTGAAATAAACTTCATGCATTAAGAATGTGTTACATGAATGTCGTTTCAAGTAATCTTACAATCGCATTCAAACGTTTTTAAGATTTTTTAATGAAAACTCTACTGTGTTGTTTCCTTTGGCATTGCAACCTTGTCTGGTAAGGAAAAGTTAAGAAAAACATGGCCACATTCACAGGCTCGCAAAAAATGTTTCATGTGACAGTCTATCTGACGAGAAGTTTTCCAAAAATTCTGGTTAGATACTTTCATACCTTTGAAAACCAGCGCTGAACTTTCTAAACATATTTGTAAGAGCTGAATTCTACTTTGTTCTAGATTTAGATTAAGGGCGGAATCTCTTTAAGTATACTTAAAAGTCGTCTTCTTTTTCTTTCACTCCTCTGTTTATTTTAAGGTAAGAAACGGACCGAAAAGTTTAACTAAAGGCGGAACGTCCAACATATAACACGTGCGGATCGAAATACGCCAGTCAGTAAGTGAAGTTGCAGTAGAGTTTCTGATGTTTATAATCTGTGGGGTGTCAGACGAAAAAAGAATTTAAGATTGTTAAAAGATGATTCCACTATTCAGTACTATCTTCAAGCGTCTTGAAGCTCCGTGCAACCAATTCATCAACTTTCTTGGACAATATAGAAGTGTGCAATTAATTCATGACTTGATATATAATTGTGAATAATAAGAAAGTCTTACATTTCTTCGCACTGCTCTCCTAATTCTTAATCTTTTACCTTTCATCACAATAGATTTCTACAAAAAATGAGCATTTAATAGATAAGAATTATTTATTTAACTATAGCTTAATCGAATAATAATAAAACACATGGTACAGTTAAAAATGGAGAAGAACAAACACATAACTCACAAACAAAACATTAGAATTGAAGTAGTATCGACAAAACTTTCGAACACTATCTCCACTGACTGTCTAAGGATGACCACTGTCAATTCTGATTAACACTACTACGTTTTTTGCAGTGCATAACATGTTGGAGACGTGGGCATTTAAAGGCATGTTCAGGGTATTCCGGCCGCATTTCTAGCTGATTTAGACTGTCTAAGAATGGTGCAAAGGGCTTGAATAACGAAGGGTTCGTCTCGTTGAAGCCAAAATATATTCCTACAGAAACAAGAACTCAGAATTCACACAAAAGGCTATTCACACTCTTCTTTACCAAGTTCACGTCTCCGCATATAGTGGACATCGCTTTTTATTTTATCACCTCACATTTTCGCTATGCCTTCCTTATTTTCAGCGCCTGTACTGAGAACAACAAGAAGCCGAACACATGAAGCTTTAACTTAAACAGTGGCGGAAATTCAAAATTCCGACTGGTGGGGCAGAGAGGCCTAAATTTCCGACAATCGCTGAAAAACGTTCTATTTTGTGCCATTTTCAAAGGAAAATCGCAAAATTTCAGACAAGATCGGAAGAAATGGGAGCCCCCCTAAACCTCCCATAATTTCGCCTATGAACTTAAAATCAAAAGATTAAACTTAATAAAGTGAAACAAACCTTTTTAAGCAGATTGGTAATATCTTCTGGGGATTCAAAAGTTACGAAACCATATCTAGTGAAAAAAAAAGAAATATCTTATTTTATATCATTCATTTTATAAGAAAACAATGTGTAATAATAGGACGGAGAAGTTAAAACTTGCCATTTCCTACAATCAGTCTGCTAGTCTACAATGGTTTTTAAAAGCAACTTTTGCAGCATAGAATTTTTAAGGGTCATTCTGTCAAAAATGGCATTTTCACCCTAGGTAATGTCTGCGCAGTAATGTGGAGGGATATCTTCAGTAATGTTGAGGGATTTTTGCAGTAGTGTGGGGGTTGTTCAGTAATGTGGAGGGCTACAGTAGCTTTCAGTATTGTGGAGGGTGCACAGTAGTGTGGAGGGCTATCTTTCAGTAATGTGGAGGGATATCACCAGTAATCTGGAGCGTGCAAAGTATTGTGGGGGCTATCTTGAACTAATCTAGAGGGCTATCATCAGTAACGTTGAGGGCTATGTTACAGTGATGTGGAGGATTTTCAGTAATGTGGAGGGCTATCTTTCCGAAATGTGGTGGATGTGGAGAAATTTGGAGGGCTATCCTTTATCATTATGCTATACTACAATTTTTACAAGATTAAAAACTGGCATCACTTAATTAGCAACATTGAATTAAGCGGCTTCCAAAAAGTTACGGTTTTCTTACCCTTGCATTCACCAGTTTTGCGATCGGTGACAATTCTAACGTCCTTGACAGTTGCAAAATCAGAAAAAAATACTTCTAGTTCAAGCTCAGTGGTCTAAAAAAAAGAAATGAATTTTTCAAGATTGCATATAATTTCTTCGGGGAGAGCGCCCAACTATCTTTCTGAAGCTGTGGCTAAACTATGAGACATGTCGCACGCGACATTGAACTTGGCACGACAAGCGAGCAACATTTCCCCCGATCGTGGAGACAAAAAATGTTTCTGTTGTCGCCCAGAAACATTTGCGTGTTTCTCGCTACAAATTTTGTCGCAAATTATAAAATTTCCGAGGTGGCTAAAATGGGAGAAATCGAGGAGATATGTCACGAGAGACAATACGTACATGCCTCCTAATTTAGCCAGGGCTTGCTTAACACAATCGTAAAAGGTTGCTCCCGGCAAAATTTATCATTTAGTCAGACTGGGACTCGCACACGACTACGAGCAAGGGGTCAATCAAACGCTACTTTCCTGGACTTTTCTTTGGTCGTGTACACTAAGACTGTTTTATCTGATGCCTGCTTGCTTCTTTTGAAAATGTGCTTTGTTACTCGATGCTCTGTACCGTAAATCCTCGAATTAGCCCCCCACCCAATAAGCCTTCCCCTCGAATTAGCCCCCACCCTACAGCAAGGAATTGTTAATAGGCCCCCACACCTCGAAATAGCCCCCAACCCTAACGTGTTGTTTTCAGCCTTTTGAATCCATATTGGTACTTATCGAGTTATGACAGAACAATGCATTCTCTAAGTCCATGATAAATCATGTTTTGTAATAATTTTATAAGCCACCCCTCGTTTAACCCCCAACCTCGAATAAGCCCCCTCCAAAATAATGAAAAATAATTAAGCTCCCAGGGGGCTAATTCACGCTATTT
Source organism: Chrysaora quinquecirrha (assembly GCA_014526335.1). Taxonomy (NCBI): domain Eukaryota; kingdom Metazoa; phylum Cnidaria; class Scyphozoa; order Semaeostomeae; family Pelagiidae; genus Chrysaora; species Chrysaora quinquecirrha. The sequence goes on along the minus strand of JACTAT010000061.1, from coordinate 4,817,776 downwards.
CGCTATTAACGCTACCTACTGAAAGTCATATTTGGTGTTTAGAGAAATGTATCATAAAATTTCATACAAGATCTTTATAGAAATTATTTTTAAAAAATTGCTTTGGGTTTCAGGACATCTGCAGTAAAAGCATGAGCGCTCTTCAAGCTCCAGATCCAATTTTTAGTACGCAACAATTCTGCAAGCGCGAGAAAGCGCTTACACGCTTTTTTTTTTATAAGGAACCTACCTCAAGGCCTAGTTCTTAAAGTTCCTTATTTTTGGGCCTCTTTTGAGGCAATTGTAGTTCCAAAAGTTCCTTAATAGTTCCTTAATTTTAACTGCACATACAGTGGTCTTAACAATAAAAGAGAGACATTTGCATGTGAGCAAAGCTCGAGACTACTCAAAGAAACATTGAATACATGCTTAACAACAATTTATGTGATTTTCGACTGCAAATGAATGGAACCGGCTTTCTGATTCTTGATTATTTGCAGTGATAAAACTATTCAACAATAAAAAGTTCTTTAGTTATTTTCTCTTTAGTAGTATAAGTTCTTTAAATTTTCGGGCCTTCTACATGTAGGTTCCTTATAAAGTGGTTCCTTATAAAAAAAAGCGTGTAGTTGAGATTGTTTAGCGCGACTGTGAATACATAAACTGTAAGGGAAGTTCCTGTACACGGTGAAATCCTTGCATGCATGCCAACTATGCAAAGCGCAAACAAAACGCACCAAGATTAATATATAACTTCAATTCATGCAGAATTTCTATATTTCTGGACAATGAGGATTGCAAGCGGAGTAAAACGCAGTGGAACTCAAAATGTCAAATCTAAATAAAAACCCAGTCAAAGACTCGAGGGTATTTTACACTCAATATATTATATCATCTCATCATCAATGAAACGAATATTTACTAACAATATCCTTTTTAAACACAAATTACAGGATTAAAAACTATGAAAGCAAAAGGTTCTATCAACTTACGTCTGCAGGGATACCTCCCAGAAAGATTCTATTTGGAATTTCAAGACCTCCATCCGCAGTTGGTATTCCAACTGGCACCTTTATTCTTATAGCCTAGAAAATATTATTAGATAATTTACAATAAATTAGCTAAATATATGATAAATAGAATGAGACAAGATTGAAAACGAGCTTGCAAAACTACAAACTTGGAAATGGAGAGACAGCGAAAGCACCAGCATCTGCTGAGGTCAAATTGGCGCACCGTAAAACTGCATTAAAATAGCACGCCCAACATCAATGAATCCTTTCGAGAATTCAAAGTCTAAAGTTTCTTAATTCATCTCGTATTCATGTTTTCGACACTGAAAAATGTTTGGTAGCAATAGCAAGAAACGTCGGCGTGGAAGAGTTATGAGCCGAGTTAGATAGATTTGCGACGCACGAGGAGCTGCTTCCCTCGTGTCGAAATACCAAACTTTAACGACTTCATAAAAACTCTGACGAGAAGAAACGAGACATTTCAGATTGAAACAGTACGCCTACAGTAATGTTTTTGGTTCACCAAAAATACGAAAACGTGTTTTCGGGATTGTGTTCCTTGCCGGTAAACGTTCACAAGCACATGCAATTAAAAGAAGCAATTTTCTGAACGGTAACGTTTCCTAAATGATAGGTTTTCACTGAAACGACATGTTTAACACGGTACAAGTGCAAACTGAGAAGCTCCTTGAATTCAGCTGAAAAAGCAGCCCAATTTTCCGAGAAACGCCCCAGAAGTTTCCTCCGAACAACAAGGAACGCCCAGAACTTTCCAGCGGTCAAAAGAAACCCAAACTTTTCCAGGACAACGGAAAATAAAACGTTGGTTAAATTAGTTTTTAAACTTCAAAACATTAAGTCGTTTTCAGTAAGAAGCGCAAAGCAGCTAAAGAACAGCCGCGTTTGGTTAGTAGAGACCTTACCTGCATGGTCGCCATTTTCTGTAGTTCTTCCTCGGCAAGCGTCTCTCCTCCTTGCTCCAGCAACGCGAATGATACATTTGACCTTGAATAAATTACTTTTCTTTCTCAAGTGCTATTCAAATACAAGAAATAAATTCAGCATTATCTTATTGTGGTAATTGCAAAGAGAATAGTTTCCTGTAATGGGAGTTGTCGATTTCATCGTGTTTACTTTAACACCAAACGCTGATTGACTTATGGCACACATTTCACTGTCCCATTCGACTTTCTACGACCAGGGGGAAGGAAATATGGCCAGTTTTCAATTCTCTTGGCATTATCTGTTCTATGGAACTCAACTGCTTTTGCAAAGGACATTGGTTAGTTAGGAAATCTTCCAATAATTTCTAACCTTTGAATATCAACTCGAGTAATTCCTATCAGAAAGCCGGCGAACGCGAAAGACAACCGAAAAACAAGACTTTAACGGGTGGGCTTTAGCTTTAGGATAAGAATTTACTCTGAAAGTTAAAATCAAGTCAAGTTCACAAATAGATGCCTACGTATTATTAGGTCATTTTAATACCTGCACTGCCCACTCCCAAAGGAATTTCACTGCCAAAAATAAGAGATTCCATTGTCCCTCACAAGCCATGATGACATAAACCGACCCCCCAAACATCAAGCTTGAAAAACATGATTTCAAGATTTAAAGTATTTGAAATCTTATTTCGTGAGCTTTACGCGTGCGTGAATTCAAGCGCTCGTGTCCACGTGCCAATGAATTCCAACTCGACCGAGCTGGAACAACTTTATGGACCATGGATTTAGGGATAGGAGATAGGAGAAGCAACTATTTTCACAAAACAAATCTGAAAAAACAATAATCCCGACAATAATAAAGTCAAAGAAATTTCTTAACTACTTTCAGCTATGAGTTTGTTATTCTTGCGGTAAAACTGATATATAATGAACATCAGATAAACCAATTGAGCAGGCCCCAATATTTTAGCGATTTTTAGGACAGAATTCTGTATCAATCTATCTTTGTTTGGGTCGTTAAAAAAATTAACACACATTGTGCTGAGGGGCAATTCACTCTTTGGGAATCTTTTACACTCTTGCCGTTGTAAAAGTATGCCCGAAAATGATTCCGCTATTTTTCGCAATTTTGAAGTTTTGTACAACTCAAAGACTATTTACTCTTGCCGTTATTTCTATTGATTTCAAGGAAATCTCTTAGAAATCCTTTGCTTTAAGAGGGATCTCGAACACCTTTTAGAAAAGTGCAGTGCCCCTAGTATTGTGCCCTATAAGCTTTCTAATGCCTGAAAAACTTAAATAAAGAAAAGAGCTAAGAATAAAGTTTTTGTGGTCCGTAGCTGATATCAACTGTGGTCCGGTAAATAGATCAAACTAACGATGACACGAGCGAATCTTGAATGAGTATGGTTGTGTCTAAAATGGGATGAAATTGATCAGTAAGACTTCTTTGGTGTTCCATGAAGATTTCAACTAATTTGCGATTGGTTACTTGTAGTGAACCACTTGACCTTAGAAATCAACTTGCTTCCTTGGTCCAATTAATTTGCAGATTATTTTCAAATTCCATTGTAAACTCCAAAAATGTATTTTCTAAATCCAAAATGTTATTTCCTTCAAAATTGACATAGTGGAGAAAATATCGAAGCACTGATTAGGGCAACAAGCAATTTTTTAAAATGACCGCGGTATTTTCTAACAAATCTGTCAAGTTGTTGAAGATTCTAAAAGAATCATAAAAAAATCCGTTTGAACGTTAATTGTTGGAAATTTTCAATTCAATCTTGTGTTCCCACCGGCAACGCAACGGTGAGATTTGTTCAATACAGTTGACATCCGCTATCTCGACTGCCTGCTATCTCGAACATTCGCTATGTCGAACGATTTTCCATTTCCCTCGTTTTGGTATAAGGGTTTCTATAGAAAAATCATCCGCTATCTCGAACCCCGTTATCTCGAACATTCGCTGTCTCGAACCATTTTCGATATCCCATCGAGGAAAACCTGCTCTTTATCTCGAATTTCGCCAAATTTTCTGCTGAGCTGGATAAAGAGACAGGCTGGAAATATGTATAAGTTCGCCTAGCGGAGCGGGAATGGCAGCAGCTAAGTGATATGCTTCCCATGTATTCAATAGATGAAGCTGTTCTCTCTCGAGATGTGCTGCATCGCCATTATCTCAATTTCAACAATAGTAGGGATAAAAGCAGATGAGCTTTGACTCCTATGTAAAAAATATCAGACTTGTTTGACGAAATTTGGGATCAGTAACCCTGCATGTTAATAGGGGTTCCTTTTCTGACTTAAAAACTAAAATTTTTTATATTTATATGGGGCATCCGTTATTTTGAACATTCGCTATCTCGAACAAATTCCAGTTTCCCTAGAGAGTTCGGGATAGCAGATGTCAACTGTAATTTCCAACACGCGGCCCGGTAGGACTAGAAAAATGGGAAATCTTGAAATGTGTAGTTTTGTATGGAAAATTGATTGATTCAGAACGAAAATACCTGAAATGTTAACGAAATTGTCCTAGTTCTAAGGAATCGACTTTCCTACAACAGCATGCTATCCAGAGCGTGCCATCCAAATTTCTTCAGCATTGTTCTTCATTTTCAAATCACAAAATGACGAAGGAGAGGTCGTGGAACATTGAAACCTCTTTCTGAATTTCCAAATGTTATTGAATGAAACTCAATTGGAAATTATAAATACCAAGAATATCCACATGGGACTGAAGGTATCAAGGAAACAAAAGGACAGCAAGCGCATTTAACTGTAAACAATTTTCATGATTAGTGATGAAAAAACATTGCTCATAAAATTCATTCCTGGGAAACCTCGCCTTTCCCAATCTCCAAACCGAGTGTGTTAAAAGGCAGGACCTCGGGCAGGACAAGAATTTCTAGTCTGGGCATGGACAACAAAGTTGCATTTTGATCGAGGGCGATTCAATCCTTGAAATCTCGTGCACCTTTGCTAGAAAACCTATTGTTTTCTTAGAAATCTCTTGGAAATCCTTTTGTTTTCATAAAATCTCGTACACCTTATTGATGAGTGAATTGCCCCTCGATTTTGATGAAGCGAGAGATTTAAAGCATTCAACAGAAAAGCTGCCCGGCTGGTTCTGACAAAGTCAACGTCGCAACATTTGGATGCAACATTTCATGCCGACCCCATGTTGCGTCGTTAAGCCACCCATGTTGCAGTGTGCAACATTTGTTGAAGTTTGCATGAAGTTTGAAAACGGTCAAAATTGCTGCACCGGGCAACATAATGTAACATGACGTATAACTTTAGCAGGTGTAGCAGGTATAACTTTCGCGCCAAAGCTTGGTTACCGTAAGAAACCATATCATTGATTTGTTCCCGGTTCTATTTTGATAACGCAGACGCATGTTACATTTGAAATGCTGCAATGTTTGGCCACCAACCAAAATTAACCTTTGCAGCTTCACGTAACAAATGTGTTGTACGAAATGTTGCATCGTTTGGCCAAGGTCTTAGTCTTCAGGAATGCTTGCAGAAGCTGATGCTATTTAAAAATAGGCTCGTAGTAAGAAAGCGAAAAAAATTAATAAAATCAAGAAAACATTTACAAAAACTTTAAAAAGCAAGGGATTACTACTGGCCTCGTTTTCACGAAGCAACAATACCGGATTTGATTAAGCATTGTTTTTCAGTCTCGTTTAGATAGTTCACAAAGTCCATGAAATAACTCTGCTTACTAAGTTCTTGAATGAAGTTTACTAAATATAACTGGAAGGAAAAAGAAAAGTCATTATTAGCAAAAACCGTAAAATAACAATACTGAGGCATATTTCTCTAGCTACGTACATGGTTGTAAATAGGTAACTCATGTCTGAGCAGTCGTGTGCAATTATGTAGAGGGTATGCCGAAAACGCAGACGGTTATCATCAGAAGTTTGGCGGGCTGAGATGAGTACGTGAATGGTGTTTACTAATGTGGAAGGCAAACATTGAGTACTGCGGAGGATGCTCAGTTGTGTGCAGGGCTATCTTTGAGCTGTCATGAATGACAAGGAGGGCTTTCCTTAAGTAATGTGGAAGGTGTGCAATAACATGGGTGGGGGGCTATCATTGAGTAATGTGGAGAGGTATCATCAGTAACATGGACAGCAGTACTATGGAAGGTGCGCGGTAGCGTCGAGGACTGTTTTTGAGTAATATGGAGGGCTATAGCTATTTGTGGAGGATCTCATGAGTAGCGTAGAAGATGCAGAGTATTATCGAGGGCTATGGTTTCAGAAGTCCCGAATTCGTGATTTCAAAAAGTCCAGAACATGATTATTATTTCTAACTTTCTTATTGATGCCTTGGTAATGTAAAGTTTTCAGGCTAACATTTCAATGAACTCGCAAAATGGGAATAGTTTCACCTCAGGAACCTCTGTGTAACTTATTAAAGAGAAATGCTTTGTACACTTCAATCAGCTGGTTTCTGTTTTGCAGAGTTAGATTCTTGAATAATTTTCAATTGTCAACATAAAAAATCACAGTATAGTGGAGTAATTTGAAATATTGAAGAAAAACGATGTAAAACAAAACAGGCATCACCCAAAAGCAGCCAGAAAGCAATACGAGTATTCCACCATTTAATTTTTCTTGCAAAGCTGCTGCGGTTGAAGATAAAGTGTAAAATGGTGTTTTAGCGCCAGTCGCTAGGATCTCAGTAGTAGGTTCACTTATCGAGACATCGACCCTGGCTGTGAGGCTACACTTGCTGTTGCTCGAACCCGGACCACACTGGCCTCCCGACACCATGAGTCAGCTGGATAACACCAAGACGCCACAGCACCTTCCAATTCCCATCCAAAGCAACGGGGAGGGAGAAGGAAATAAGCCACATCAATGCAAGTAACTTGCACAGCAATACGCCTGCTCGTTGTGTTTTGAAGCTGCTGTGGCATCGTAGTGTAATTTAGCTTGCTCGTGGCGTCAGGAGTTAATTGAGTTCACGGCTCGAGCCTCAGTCACGGTAGCGTCACAGAGTCAAGGTTTCGTTAGTTCATCTACTTCTGAGATCCTAGCAGCTGGCGCTAAAAACACCATTTCACCTTCACCTTCTGCAGTCAGCTATCGTAAAAATTAGAGTTTGGTTCTGATTTCGCAGCACTTGCAAAGGTTTGTGATACAATACAATGTGTAACACCTGTTGGCCTTACATGTTTGCGATTTCTCTTTTGCAAGAATTCTAATTACGGGCAACCATTAATGGACACAATGAATGAAGACTATTATCAGTCTTCTATATAGCCCTAAAGCCTATTACCATCTTGACATAATTACGATCTCTCTTTTCGTCCACGTTCTGTAGTATTTTCATGGTATTTGTCTTACTGAAGTCTCTTCATGAAAAACAAAAAACTAATGCTGTATCTGGAGGAAGCAGGACAAATCACTAATACAAAAAATCTTTTAATGTAAAAGAGCAGTAGGTCATATGTTTTGCCAGGAATCGTAGGGCCAATACATCACACAGCTTGGGAATTAGGAAAGTTACAGGACATCGATGCAATGGATACCACTGGTGTAACACGGTAGTGAAAAGTCCTGTAGCCTTTAAAGGTAATTGCGAGCTGGTAGCAAAAATCGCATGCGACAAAATCTGGATACAACGTTCGAAGAGAATTAAAATTTATGCAAAATATTTCAAAGTCGAAACTTACTTTCATATCGACATTATTTATAGCATCATCCTTGAAATCGGGATCGTCATCATTAATGTCATCATCACTTCCCAAGTCGAAACCTTTGATAAGTAAAGAAATTGTTGGGTGAAATAAAATAATTGAACTTTCTATTACAAGATTTCTTTTTGAAAAAGCAGAGCATACAGATGCTAACATTTTGGGATTAGAGCAACTTCTAAGGGCTCCCAAGCCATTGGGTCCAAAAAGGGCCCTAACGGTTTTCACGTTACAGTTTTTCAACTCCTCGAAACTCGACCTAAATGTTGCATATCGATTGTAATGGTACTCTATCTCGATCAAAGCTTCATGTCCTACGTTAGTCAAGAGACCCAATTAAGCGAACTGCATCTGCTTTAGCTAGCGCTTGGTTAATCGACACTTTTGCAAGAAAGAATGCCTGGAGATATAGCTACTTTGTCTGATATTTTTCATTTCTCTCATTTTTTTTACCATCTGAAATTGCTTTGTTCCATGTTGATACTTCAATTTAATAAAGTGGAGTATTTTTCTCGCTGACTTCGTAATTTTTGACTAGTTTAAAATTTTCCTAACGGCCCCGCTGTTCTGTTCCGTTATGCCGTTGTAGACGGTCCAACAATTTGCCGAAATGAAAGAAAGCTGAGCTCAATTCATGACAAGAATTAGATATGGAGTTGTACTAAGAGAGAAGAAGACGACGAGGGAAAGAAGAGGATGGCCAGAGGAGTTCTGAGGATTAAAGTAAAATGACCAAATTACCTAAATTCTAAAATTATGCAGATACCAAACGAAAAAGGAGAAATTTTTGTAAACGAGGAGAAGTTGAAGAAAAAAATTAATTCCAAAGCAGACTTCTTCCTCCGGCGAAAAATTGGAACAGGACAATACAACAATTCAAACAGTACTATAATTCGCAAAATAACAACACTCAAAACAAAGATAAGAATTTCCGCCATGATTATGATTCGTATTTACAAACGTATAAAATATGTACAAACATTTCTGTTTGGTGCTAGCATGAGAGCAATACAAATTTAGGCCTAGTTGTGCGAAATGTTATTGGAGCCAGCATTTCAAGAAAAGCAATGATTAAAGAAAAAGTAATAAAATAGGGTACCTGGATAGTCTGAGGATGGTGCAAACATAGCTTCTATAAGACCCTGTACGGTCAGATCTTTTGCTGAAACTTTTGCGTGCTCATTTTCGTCATCCACATCTTCCCAATCACTGTCACCCTGGAAAAGAGGCAAGTGAAATGACTCCGCGTCACAAGAAACGAAAGAAGATGATAATTATCATTATGATTATGAGTTACGTATGAGATTCAACTTCAAAATCAACAATTTTCCTCTGCTGTTTCTCTTGTATTTTCGTTCAAACATGTGGCTATTGGTTTCAGTCCCTAGACCTTTAAATGGGCAGGTCCGCTTGTCTGGGGAACAAACTTTGTTCTGTCAGTCAATCGTAAGAACAATCTTGCTTTTTCATTTATTTAGAAACAATCCTCGCTGTAAGTTTCTGAACAAACTGGGTTATCAAGCAAAGTCCTATCTACACAACAACTAACCCGGGTTAGTTTTAAAACTAACCTAGCTCGAGAGCGAGCCCAGATTAGTTGCATTTACACTACGAGAAACTAACCCGGCTTAGCTTAACCCGGGTCGAGTTTGTGTAGTATCACTAGTACTTTAAGGATGTCACCGCAAAATAGGTATCACTATAGTACTTTAAGGATGGGTTGTTATTTGGTACCACGGGGTGGTCGCTGCCTTTGCCGAAAGTATGGTCAACAATAACCGTAACTCAATACGTATTGCGTAAGAAACGACAGAAAAACTCTTACAGAAATAACCATGTCGTGTTAAGGATGTAAATACCTCATCATCATCGTCGTTTTCTTCTGTTACCTCGTCTTTTTCAAATTCGCTAGAAAGCTCATTGACAATGAGTTTGAATATTTTTATTCCAACAGGTATCTGTGTATATTCTTTGGGACCTAGAAGACGGGAGATAAATCAAAATCCCGTTTACACAAGAAAAAGATACGGGTCCAATAGATCCGTACGTGTTTGGTACAATATGGGTAAGTTTTCATTGCATTATGACGGAAACGGATCGGGAACGGCTCCCAAAAAGATACGATGCTGTTCAAAAATGAATGGTTCCATGCGTACCCGTGTGAACGTAAAGCCCATCATGGCCCTTTTTGGAACGGATCCACTTGGATTTGTTCCATGTAAACGGGGTCTAAATTTAATCAGTCAATTTGGTTGAAAAGCAAGCGACTTTCCAAGTGCCTACAACAAAGTGTTATGATGCTTATTCCGAACTAGTGTTTACGGCCATGACGTATCAGAAGAGATCCATTAAATTCAATTAAAGATCTATTTCTACGGTATAACTTACATACAAGATGCAATGATAACTACCCAATATGATCCAAGAAAAGCATGAAGCGGAGCGTTTTAGCTACAAATGATCAACCATTTTAAAATTGTTGACGGTAGCGTTATGTGACATGAGTCTAGTATACATCTGTACTTTCAAAATAGATCTTTACGAGTATCGCTGCTGTGTAAACACATGACATGAATTCAAAAGTTAGGCCAGTAAACAAGAGAAATGAGGTCTCCAATAAAGGCTATCGCAATATCTATGCTGTTTTGGTTTTTTACTGCAAATGCAGATAATTTTGGATTTTTTCATCTTTAAATGTGCATAAGTTGTGTCCATCGTCTCATAATTGAGACCCTTAATCACGGTAGCCAAAAAGATAAGTATTCTTGATGAAAAGAATGTCATGAAACTTTACAATTTTTACGAGATGACAAACGAAAGATGACAAATTGTTTATATTCGACTGCACTTTCCAGCAGTCATCATCAGAGAAACGACTTTTACAACGGTTAAAGCTTAGAATTCAAATTTGAAAATTGGTCATCTCACATCTCAGCTTCTGGCTATTCTTTTCAGTATTACATTTTCATCATTGTATGCCCCGATTGGATTTACTTCAAAAGTAGTTTTCATTGGTATCTTTTGATCTCGTGCAAAATGAATTCGTTGACATGAAACAATAGCAAAATTTAAGTAAAAGCAAATGCAAGCAATCTTCAAGGACTTGCTAACATTAAACGAAACACAAACGTTTGAATGGTTTGAATGAAGCTAAACACGGAAGGACTGGGACCAAACATGTACAGGTAGTGAACAGGATGACCTCATCGTTAATTTACATTTCCGCATTAACGCTTGAGGCCGCAGCAATAGAACAGATACAGAGAAACGAGCGGATGGCGGTAACTGAGATCGTATTGACGAGTAACTAAGTAAACATACGATTCAGAGTTTAATGAAACATGCCACCGAGGCTATCGGTGGCCAACCCGCCAAAATACGATTAAAGATGAAAGTCAAAGATACTGGTTCACGATGCGACCTGATTAATGCGAGAATGCTGCCATTTTGGCCTGCTGAGAATCAATAACGGGGGCATGTCAGGAAAATAGATTACTGAAGATGGCAAGGCATATCAAAAGAGATGTTTCACCTGATTTACTTCTTGATCTTGTTTGAATACCTAGAAAATAAACACACATCATATCTGAGTACGACTAATCTTTTGAACAATGTAATATTCCGCGCTAGCGTACCTACATTCTTTTTTATATAAGCACACTTTGTAGGAACATGGAGGCTCAGTTTGCAAAAAGTAAGAACATGTCCAGCCTCAGATAAAATATAAGAAACAAGAAAATGTGTTTTAAGGAATATCATTCCATGTTAGCAAAACAGAAATATGCAATTACTAAATAAAAGTATATAGAAGATATGCCAAACTGATATTTATTGTTCGTAGAAGCAATTTACTGGGCGTTCCGTTATCCTTCTATATCATGAAAATCCGATGGGCAGAAAATCGAAAATAGATAGGGTGAAAGGGCCAGAAACGCAGATCAAATAAGCAAATGCATCTAGATAAGGGCAAATAAGAACGCTCTCACCAATTTTCGTTCGACTCATGACTGCTTGGTTGCAATGCAAAAAGAAAGAAGAGGCCTTACGTAAAATGTGTTTGGTTTTTGAGGTGCATTTCCTGGGGTGTAGCCAGTTCGTTTTTCATTGGCTGGAGGTATGTCATACCTTCTATTGTTTAGCATAACTAAGGGAGTTAGGCACATGCGATTGGTCAGTACTTATGATACCACTGAGAGATATACAAGGGAAATGTATCTTGGGAGAGTTAATGCGGCATCTGTGTCATATATGGATTACGCAAGGTTGCAGGTAGCGAAAAGGGGCCGATAAACTGCAGTTCAAACTACGTCAGAACTTTTAATTGTAGAAAAATCAATGTTGAAACAAGAACACCATTAAGAACACTCAAATTAAGAAAATTAAGCCTCGACGAAAATTATCTGGTTCTTATAAAAAAAGTGTACACGCATTATTGTGGTGGACATGCACTTCCACAATCATGGACAAAATATGTTGAGGCATATGCCCAGTCAAATTGATTGGGGGTCTATGTCTTTCTCCCTCTCCCATTCAATGCTGACTACTTTCTCACGGATTTCATTACACATTATCGCCCGCATGATGGATCAGTTACTTCTGATGTTAATGAAACCAAATATCCTACATTAAACTGGGGGTTGGGGGGCTAAATGGGGCAATAGGGGATCTGAGTGTTCATCTTCAGTATTGCCTCAACAATTTTATCCATGATGGTAGCCTGACTTACCTATGAAATTGAAACTCAAAGAAAAGTTGCCTTGAAAAATGGTTTTAATTATTAGAGTTGATTGTATACCTTTGGTAGAGTTAATTTCGTCACCAGGTACCACGATTTCTTGAAATCGTTGATCTCCTTTACTAAGGGCATGCTGAAGAACTTTACACAGTGCATCACAACTAAAATATAAGGAAAATACAAGGTATTATAACGAAATAGGCAAATATGCTACACAGTCAATAAATGCTATGCTATGTATAATAATATAATTGACATAAAAAGCATCCTGTAGATATAGGTTTAAAGCGATAGACCTAGTTTTTCTATAGCAATTGTGTTACAGTCGTAGACTTTTGAGTCTGTATGAATTAATGCTCCATCTAGACTGTTTCCACAAGCTGTAGTTTTCGCTTCTTAGCACAATCTGAGATAGATAGGTCGCTTAGACTTATTGCATAAGTCCAACTTCTCCACAAACAGCAACTACAGCCTCTAGCAACAGCAGCAACTATTTATTTAAAAAAATTAAATTTGATGGCCTTATCTAGACTCACTACACGAGTCTCTAGTTTACGCTCCCCTTATATTGATTTGTCACTCCACACTGAGCGATTGTAGAAAACAACAACAACAACATCGAGCGAAGTAGTGGGACTTATGGAGTGAGTCTAGGTCTAATCTTCAGAATGGAACAAAATCTGGACAAAAATCAGGCTTTTCTGGACACCAATCATAGCACAATATTTTTCGACTCTGCAATTTGTTTGGTTCATTGGAACTTCAGTTTCCAATGATAGTTTAAAGTTAGGCAGTGAAGCTGATGTAGACCTGCACGGACCTGCAAACACTAGTCTACAGCAATTTTTCTGGGTAGTCATCCAATTTTTTTTTTCAGAAAGAAGGAGCTATCACTAGAGAGGGGCTTAGGAGATAATAAATTATAAATCAAGAGAAGGCACCAAATAGAAAACAAAGTTACCTTGCTTTTCGTTCGTATGCCCCAAAGAAAGAGTTTTGTTTATTGCACCATTCAGTAAGTACAAAATCTAAAGCAGCTTTTCCAGTAGGGTCTGGTACGAGACTCAGAAATTCAAATGTCATATCGAGTTGATAACGAATCATCTGAATGAAGACCATTAGCAAAGACTGCAAGAAAAGGATGATAAGAAATTAATCTGATTTAGGCAAAGAAAAAAAGAAAACCTTTCACGTAAAAGAATGTCAGTAACAGAAAATTATAACAACCTAAGCAAACTACAGGGTTTTAGGAATGTGATGGTTTCGTTTCTCGATTTAGACATACGGAATTTAGCTAGCAATGAGGAAAAGCCGGGGTTCCACTCAGCTTAGCTGATCTACAAAAAGGTGACATTTCTAAGGGGATATTTGTACCGTAGAGGATATCATGATTGCCGTGGGAAAGCATCTTTCAGTACAGTCATATTTACTACGGTAGGGTCATACTATGATTGCTGAGGGGTATTCAGTACGGTGGGGGATACCTGTGATGGGATACAATGGTGACCCTTAGAAGGCATCATGACTGCCGTGGGGGATATTCAGTAGAGTGACTGGATACACTGATACCTGTGATGGGATACCGTCATTGCAGTCAGGAGGAGTCATTGAATACATTTGGAGATTTCCTGCAAGGTGTGGACATTACATGTAGACTAATTTCACACAAATTAATAAATCAAATAAACAAATCTACTATACCTGAACTACATTCAGTGAATCAGCTTGTTGTAATTTACTAAGAACTGCTCGTAGTAAAGCCTGAAGATTATCACCAAGAGCAGCACCAACCTAAAAGATTTAAAATATCTGAAGTAGTAATCGAGGTAGTAATCATTATGGATGACTCGTGAGGTATCAGGAAAAGCGATATGATAATTTTTTAATACGTTTCGGGGCCTTATGAGGTTTTATGTATTATGGTATTTGATAGCAAGTATTGTGTAACATGAAAACATATCACAGGAAAACTGTAGGCATGTTATATTAACGGCATTTTATAGGGGTAGGAAAAGATATTCAGATACAATTGGATACAGTTTGGCAGTAATAATTCAATAATGATGTGATAAAAATATTGGACAGAAAAAAAACGATGAGACAAACAGATAAAGCAAGGTGAAGCACTCAAAAGGAAGACGAGGAATTCTATACATTTTGCAGTCGAAAAGAAGGAAAATCTCAATCTCAAAACTGAAAAAAGATTCTTTGCTGCAAATTTCAAACATTTTAAAGAGTCAAATACTATACTTCAAATGCTGACGTACCTTGATAACTAAGATATTTATTAATTTTCCTACAAATACAGCACTGTTTTCGGGAATTTTCGGATCAAGTAGGTATGTTGTAACTTGAATTACATAATCCAATCCATTATTTCCATTTGAATCGTGCCTGAAAAAACAAAACATGACTTTAAACTCAAAATGGAAAACATTGCAAAATTCATTGATGTTGAATTGACTATTTGTCTTCACAAGGCCAGTTAATACATCACAGGTGCCAAAGTATGATCAAATTTTGCAACAAGTGCATCAGTGTATCTTCATTTTTATCCTTTCTAAAAATTCTAAATGGTGGAATGTCTACATGACATAATTTTCGTGTCTTGATAAATAGCTAGTCAAGGTTTTCAACGGAATGAAAATTGTGATATGTCATTATCAAAAATTGTCCATGAATTCTGATTAAAATTACAACGTTGCTGCTTTAACAAAGAGACCAATAAATTTCTCAAAAACGTAAGGGGTAGAAAATTCCTTGAATGAATGAATGAATTAAATGAACTGGATAAAAAACCGGTAATAAGAAGTGGCTAAGGCACATTGTATTTTGTTTTGATTGAAGCACTGCTTGCTGAAATAGCCAGGAACTGATATTTTGTGTTGAAAATTTTATGCCGTAACATGCAATGCTGTGTTCATGAGCTTTCTTGGATAATCTTTCGCAATGAAATTTCACATTAGAAGGACGATTTTAACAATGTCTCATGTTTTAACATAGATTGTAGAGAATAATCGTTGAAATTCGTCAATGTGCTATTACTTTTACTATAAAAAGTAAAAATTGAAGAAAGATGTGATGTCCAAATTACAGATTTTAAGATGAAGGTGAAATGACGCATTTAGTCGCTAGGACTTGGAAGTATGTAGACGTGCTAATATGACCTTGAGTCAAGGTCCTTGAACCTGACTGTGACGCTACAGTGGGTGGGGCTCGAACTCAGATCTCACTAAGCTCCTGAAACAACAAGTTGGCTGGATTGGACAGCGCAGTGCAACAGATCTTGAGAAATCTAGATATAAATGAAGAAACCCAAATGAATAAATAAAATAACACATAAAACATTACTTACCAATTTGATATTTGATTTATGCCACAAGAAACAAACGCTCGTAAGCATTCACCACCATTCTAATAAAAATTGAAAAAGCCAGGTTAAGACGGGTGCCGAACGGGTAAAGCATGGGTGCCAAACTTTAGAAACCTGGCTCCAGAGTTCACAGCCAAGAGTCTATGTGCAAACAGAAATGAAGGAAAAAAAGAATTCACAATGGATGACAATTTTAGGAATATTCGTTTCGCTTTACCTGAATAACAGAAAAGTCTTCTGATTTAAGTATGCATTGTACAGTGGCAGGAAAACATCTTGTTATCAATATGTCTGGTAATGGTTGTGAACTATGCCGTATGATTTCAGTCATCAGATCCAAGGATGGCTAAAACAGAGAATAAAATAGAGCTCAAATAATCTCTAAATAGTACGAAGAAGTACATATCAATTGTTATACAACTGAGGTGAAGGTGAAGATCATATGGTGTATTTAGCGCCAGTCACTATGATCACGGAATTAAATCAACTAACGAGATCTTGATCCTGAGTATGACGCAACCATGGCCCCCGGACCGCACCGAGTAACTAACACTAAAAGCTAGTCGGATTAAATCGGTGAGTTTCTCCTATGGGTCGACAGAAAAAGACTTCCAAAAACAACTGTTTGTATGAGTACTACATGATTAATATATGCAATGGTGAGATTCCTGTCCCTAACCCAAGGAACAAACGTCATGCAGATTGCTAAGCAGAAGGGCAATTAGGTGGATTTTGAAGTGATTGACATGAAAATGTCTGAACTTTCAACGTAGATCATACCTTTCGAGGACATTTTGCCGCTTCATCACACATTACCAAGGTAACGAAGTATTGAACAAGTAAAAAGCTCAAAAAGTATTTTCATACCGGTACTAGAGCTTGTGGAACCTTGTCATTTGGTGCTTCAAAAATACTCGTCAACATTGGTACTGTTTTTTCTAGAATCACCTGGGAAGGAAACATGATTCCAAAATGAACCTTTCCGCATTTATGACAAATGTTAGAAATACAAACTCCGTTGTCTGTCTAAATACTGTATATAAAGCAACTTATAAAATAATAAAAAAGTCACTTGTGATCCACTTGCCTGATAACACGACTTATTTGAATTAGAAGTCAGGGTTCCAAAAATTTCCCCAATGACAGAGCTCAAATGAATATCTAAAACAGAAAAAAAGAGAAAATAGTATGCTGATGAAGATCAATAGGTCATACGTTCAAGCAAAAAGTCTAGATTTTTGAATCTCGTGTTTTGATATTTTATATAAAAAGATATTCATCTATCTTGTTTCAGTCTTATGAGGTTGTTTTCATCGTCATTAAAACCGAAAAAAACAGATTTCAGCACCATATGTGAATGCCTTATATTAGAAGATGTTGAAAATTAAGAGATTGAATAGAATATTTATTTATCAAGAATAGAATATCTAGTATTTCCTAAAAACAAGCAAGGGATAATGCCACAAATACACACTTTTTTTATAAGAATACCTTATTTTTTGCCGAGCCTCGATTATTCTTAAGCTTATTCGATTTTGAGCCTGCAAATATTCTTAAATTATTCTTAATCATCAATGTTGTAAATTGGCCTGAAGATCAAGAGAAATAAGTTAAATCTTTGTCATTTGTTATTTTATTAATAAAAAGAGTTACTGTATTAAAGAGTCAGACAGGATGTATGCATTTCAAAGCAAATACAGTTGCCTGACAATCACACTTATTGTGCAGTGTAAAAAACGCAGAGAAATAAAAATGATCCTCGTCAAGCTTGAGCCTCAGATTATTCTTAAATAATTCTTAAATTTCAGCAATTTTGAGCCTGAATATTCTTATAGACTGTATTCTTATAAAAAAAAGTGTGTAATGTATCTCACCTGCCCCATATTTGAGAAAAAGCGCATTCATTAATGGTATTATGTTTCCACAAGCTGCATAATTTCCTGTGAACTCTTGGTTCATCTAAAATGATGTAGATGATCTTCAATAATGAATAAACAAGCACATAAACAATGCTCAATATTTGTTCAGCAATGCTGCAAAGTTGTTCAGTCATTTTCAAGCTTTAGAAAATGTTTTCATTTGCAAACCGTAACTTCAATGCCAATAAAATTTTGTCACCATACTTACGGTGTATACAATCTTATGAGTAAAGGGTAAGTTTCATACTTCATCTTCACAAAAATATGCTGTAATGAATTTCATTGATAAATAAAGCATGAGCACAAAATTTTGCACATTTCATGCAATTGAGGATTTTTTGTTGCTGGGATAAATGACAGTAACGGTTTATTGACACAACCGTTGGTTAGTTCAGGCCAAAGGTTTGAAAAATGATTGATTTAGGCGGACAAAATTGTTTAAAAAATTGCTTATAGGGAGTTGTGCTTTTATGAAATACACATTTGACTGTTCTTCATGTTGACTTAAAAATACTGCGTCAAAAGTTTTGTTTCTTGCTAGTGTTATTCATGAAGAAAGCATTATAAAGTGATGTCAGCATAATCTCATTCCTTCAAAAACATGGGTACCAAATTTCATGCTCAAAAATAAAATTTTGACTTTGGTACGAAGGTTTCTTCACCGGGTTCCTTTTTTGGAACACCCTGTATGATGGTAAAAACACTAAAAATTTCTCTGAACAGCGGTGAATAACCTAGATGTCTTTTCACAAGCGAATTGTATTACGCACAGGTGCCCTGAACAAATGTTTCATTGAAATGTTTCATTGGATTCAAAACAAAGGAAAGACACAAAACTTCCCCGAAATCAAAGGAAATGCTAACTCAACTTGAACATGACTGAACAATAGAACAATACCCAACGTGGAAAATTGTCGCCGCGACCGGAAAAACCAAACGTCGCACGAGTAGCCAGGGATAGATTTTCGAACAGAATGTTCTGCGACTTTAGAAAATTTAGTCGCAGAACATTGAAATGGTTGAACTTTTCGCGACATGTTTTGCTTGGCCATCTCAGTAGTAGCCGGTTTATTTGAATCGAGCAACACATTGCATTGTTTTCCCTGACCGTGATTTTTTCGGGTCCATTCTTCTTACCGTCTGGCCGTAAAGATGTTGAGTTGTTACCTCAGGATTTCTCAGAACAAGAAATTTTCAGGTGCGTCGCATAGCCAGAACAGGTCAAAAGTCCAACGTCTAGCCGCGGCCTAAGTCATAACTCCACGCAAGCAAAAGAATTATTAACCAAATAGATGAATCAAAACAAATAATGCAGCAAAATTTTCAAGAAACCTCGTAACACAACAAGCATTAGTTTCTCCACATGATAGCAATTAAGTTTAGTTTAAAGTTAAAGACTTACGGTCAATGAGATATTTATGGTTTCCAAAGTGACTGCAAGAGCACTCTCTGTCATCTCAGCAGCAAATGATACAAGTCCTTCAAATAAAGCTGGAAGATGGGGTGCGATCAGGCTCTCTTCATTTCCTTGTTTTAGTTTATCACAAAACCTTCAAGAATGTAAAAATATTCATTACACTGGCTCATACAGGGTCGACAAAATTCTAACACTAAATTCTTGCGTTAAAAATCATTTGCAAAATAAAAAATAAAAATAAACATTACCGCTGCAAAAACATGAAATTGATATGACGTGGATAACTGAGCTACCTTGCTACATGCCTTTGACTATTCCTAGTCATATCCGTAACTTGATGTATTGACAAACGGTCGGTGTGGCAATGGGTAGCCCCTTGGGAAAAGCGCTAGCTAAAATGTTTGTTGGTTTCTACGAAAGCAAACTTTTCGGACCTAGCTAAATTAAACCCGGCTTATTTTTGATATGTAGACGAAACTTTCATTATTTTCAAAGAAAAGTCGGACTGTTTCGATGTTTTCCGACGTTTTCCTCCACAAACTTTAACGCCTTGCATCCGTCTCGGAAATTACTTTCTGAAAGCTGTTGTTCATCGGGTACTTATGATTTGGTCTAAAACTCGGCTCAGTTTGGAATTGGACAAATCAAGGTCAACGGCAATACCTACTTGACAGCCCAAGGTATGTAGAAAATTACAGCGAGGATTGATTTCAAATCATTGGCAAAAAGATCTTTGTTCTATTAAGAAACTTTGGAATCAAAACCAAAAGTCCGGTTCTGTGTAGACAGAAAGAGTTCGTTTTCTCACTTTGACTCCTCAGTCAACTCTATTAATCTTCCCGCTGCATCCCGCAAGCTGATTAGTGTTCAAAACACAATGGTAATACGGCTTCATTTTCTGATTGATGCATTTCAATCCGCATCTGGGTATGAATTCCGCCTAAGGAAATAGTTTCGGTCTGTTTCTGACGTTACCATTAAGGAGCTTTCAGTACGTCCAAAGATGTTTCCTTTTCCTCGCACATTTCTAATTGTGTATGAATATGAATTTAAACATTGTCATGAACCTTTGATATGAACATTAAATATAGTGTATATTTTTACCCAAATAACGCTTGAACAGCAAACATCTTTATGATTGAACAATGATTTCCATGAGCGGCTGAAATGGCACATTCAATGGCACTAAAATGAATTAAATGAAACAAAATTAAGAAAGAAAGAAAAATAATTAGAATAAAGAAATAGAGATTAAAAAAATACGAGAATGGAAAGCAAGGTTAAAAAAATTCTTACCGCTTTTTTTCCTCAAGAGGAAGCAAATCCGGATATCTACTACCACACCACATCGCTTGACCAAATAAGAATGGCCATTCTAGAATTAAAACACAAGTGAATCAATCACGTTAAACACTATGTGGCATACCTAATTTTAAAGCGCAGTGATGACAACTTTGGGTAGTGATAAAATGATAAGAATGTGCAGTGATAAAAATCTAAATGCAAGAAGTTTTCTGGAAACACGAATAATCAATTCCTTGAGTCAAAAACCAATAACAAAACTATCGAAAACCACTTCTCAGAAGCTCGCATAAAATAAGCTCACATCAACATGTTTACTGAGGACTCAACATATCACATGATTTGAATGACTGCTTTTATTGGCTTAATTCAATTCAACATATTCAACAATGCTGAATAAACACCACAATCCTCGAACAGCATGATGGCAGCATGTTGCGAAGAT
>JACTAT010000061.1:4574439-4794439 GCA_014526335.1 Chrysaora quinquecirrha | reverse complement strand
TTTCGAAGGCCTAGCAGAGGACTTCTTCGCCATGTTTCATTCTGACCAAATTTTCCTTCAGTCTTCGATGGGACTCTCGTTTGTGCGGAAAGGGAAGGAAATATAAAAAAATAAAATTTAACAAACCATTAAAAGATATTGAGCGGAGATTCGAACAGAACATGAGAATGATTCTTCGTCTTCATCTTCGATGAATTTATTCATGTCATGCAACCATTCATTACCCTGTAAGAAAGAATACTATTACTATTAAGTTATGGGGATTAACAAAATCGTAAAATATCAGGAAAGGACATATATTGAAGCCTTTCACATGAGAAGTTGCAAAGTGTTTTGAAGCTCGCAGTGCTGCTAGGTCAATTCGATACCTTAATTTTACTGTTTGCTCAAATGACTATATCATTAAAAAAACAGAAGAAACAATTAAAAAACAATAGGTAGCTCGAATGAAATCAAATCGCACAAGTTTCAATTCACCCTTAACCGTGTGGGTTAGGCAAGACACTGAAAAAAGTGCTTCGAAACTTGTGAAAAGGGCTCCGATGTTTTAGTTATCGGTGCTGTGGAGAGGTTACGCAATGCGTAGTTTTTGTTGTACTGTATTGTAATCTAAAAGGACTGGCAACGATAGGCGTGGGGTGAAAAAACGTGTGTGAAGATGAACTTGGGCGGTTCGGTGTTGTAGAGTTTAATGTTGAGTTTAAAGTATTTTGGTGGAAAGAAAATAGTAGAAAACGCGAGATTTTGTTTATCTGTTTTATCTTCTGGGACACTGGTCGCTGGAATCCAAGTCTGAATCCCAGTTTTCAACAATGTTTTCTCGAGGAACCAGTTTTTATCGATAATATCGGTGATTTCTACAATGATTACATAAGTCTAAAAGATGATCTACCCCACGGTACTGAACATCCACCACGGTACTCCAAGGTATGCCCCCATGGTACTCATGGTATGCCACCACGGTACTGAACATCCCCCACGGTACTCAGAGATGCCTCCTCACACGACTCAATGTATGCCCCCACGGTACTGAATATCCCCCACACGACTCATGATGCCTCCCCACACGACTCATGATACGCCCCTACACGTATCATGGTATGCCCCCCACGGTACTGAATATCCCCCACACGACTCATGATGCCTCCCCACACGACTCATGGTATGCCCCCACACAAATCATGGTATCCCCCCACGGTACTGAATACCCGCCACGGTACTCATGGTATGCCCCCACGGTACTGAATATCCCCCACGGTACTCAGAGATGCCTCCCCACACGACTCATGATGCCTCCCCACACGAATCATGATATGCCCCAACACGTATCATGGTATGCCCCACGGTACTGAATATCCCCACACGACTCATGCTGTTCCCCACGGTACTGAATATCCCCACCGTACTCAGAGATGCCTCCCCACACGAATCATAGTATGCCCCCACGGTACTGAATATCCCCACACAACTCATGATGCCTCCCCACACGACTCATGGTATGCCCCACACAAATCATGGTATCCCCACGGTACTGAATATCCGCCACGGTACTCATCGTATGCCCCCATGGTACTGAATATCCCCCACGGTACTCAGAGATGCCTCCCCACACGACTCATGCCCCGACGGTACTGAATATCCGCCATGGTACTGAATATCCCCCACGGTACTGCACATACATTGTACAGGGTGGTTGAAATTCAGGAACTATTAAGGAACTTTTTGAACTACAGTTGCTCAAAAGAGGTCCAAAAATAAAGAACTTTAAGAACTAGGTCTAGAACTAGGTAACTTCTAGAACTAGGTAACTAGGTAGGTTCCTTATATAACTATAACTAGGTAGGTTCTTTATAAGAAGTGTACCTTTGGCTAAACAAGAAGTCCGAAAAAGTATACCCTCTGGCGTGGAACATTTCCAGGTACTTTTACTATGGAAGAGCCCCCCCCCCCCCCTTGTGGTTATTTCAACCGACCTGAACCCGGAAGCTTTTCTTTTGCATCGAATTTCGGAAGGTAATCTTTTCAATAGAATTTTATTCTCATTCTGTCCAACACACAACAAGGCAGAAGAAAATTTTCACTGAGCAAGTTTGCCTTTATTATTCCTCGTAGTCAAGGTTCAAAGCGCAACAAAAAAGATAGCAGATTCCAGAGAAGCAATAATATTGAAACAGTTTCATTATGGAGGAAACAAAGAACGTCTCAAGATCAAACACGGGCAATGTTTTTTGTGTTATGATTTCCTTTGCCATGCTTTTACTTTGCTGCTATACGATTATTCAAGAGCGTAAGATTTCTGGAACGTTAAAAGATCTGGAATTTAGAATCATTGCTGCTGAACAGACTAGTACAAGAAGGACCCGTACAAGGACCAAAACAATTAGTGTTCCTTTGAGCAAAATGTCTGATGAGCTGAACAGAAATAGATATGAATTTGAAAAAATTGTCACAGGTGAGATAAAACAAACATTAACACCTTGAATTTTGTTTGTTTGTTGTTCTTGTTGAAGAAATATGATGCATTTAGACTTGATAGGACCATGCAGAATAACATAAGAAATAATTTTCAAAAGGATAAAAATTTCGTCTGGTGGGGACAGTGCATTTTGTACTCCAGCCCCTTGTCTGGTGGAACAAACTTCCTGTTGAAATTAGAAGATCAGAATTTTTTTGGCTTTTCTTTTTTAAGTTAAGGTTTTTTACAGTTTTTTTAAAACACTTAGTTGCTCAGCGCTTAAGAATACACGTTTTTTTTATAAGAAAGTGGTTCATAAGAAAGTAGTGCTCAACATCTTAAAAACTTAAGAAAGTTCAATACTGGATTCTTGAAACTTAAGAAAGTTCTGTTTTATACTTTCACTCCTAAATGGCCCAAAAAAAACTTTCTTATAAAAAAGAACGTGTATGTGTATTATAGAATTAAGTGCTCTATTATTTCATTTTTTATTATTATTATTATTTAAAGTCCCAGTATTAATCTGTGTAAATCTCAATGAATCCCAAAACCGCACCAAAAAACGCAAAGAGATATAAATCCCATAGATCATAACAAAACAATGTTTTAATGCTATATCTAAAAGAAATTACAACCCTAATGGACAAAAGAAATAAGATACATTTATAATTTTGCTAACAGAACACTATACAAAGATTATGTCGCTACAGTAGTTTAACTAAAGAAAAGAAAGAAAGTAGTATTAGTAGTATTAGTAGTAGTATTATTATTAGTAGTAGTACTGTAGTATTTAGAAGTGATACAACCCTCGTCAATCACCGTTTTACATCTTTTTGCTTCAAAGACTTGAAGAAGACTGTAAAACTCATTGAAGGTGCAAACGCTTGCAACAGAATTGAACTCAGAAGAGCAATAAAGCGAGTAAGGATCCTTGAGGTGAACCACATGAACCAACAAAAACGTAAGTTGAAATAGAAGTTTGTTAAGTAATTTATCGTTTGTATATATCCTACAATTTTCAAGTTACATATTGGAAAATAAGTAGACACGACTATTGGAAAAATCTTTCAAGCCTGGCACTCAATCGTGTTTTATCAGGATTAAATCGATTACGATTGATAGCATAGATTGATAGATATGATTGATTGATAGCATGATGAAACTTGGTTGAAAGAAGGAACATAACTTGAAGCATGTACACACTAGGCCAGACAATTACAGTCGCCTTTGTCCCCATTTGTCTTAAATCGAAACAAATGGCAAAAATGTCATGAGAAAGACAAAGACCTCTGTCCTCTGCTCATTTGTTGTTGCTGCATAAGCTCCAAAGTTTTTTATTGTGATTGAGCTCTACCGAAATAAAAATGTTTCTTTTCTTGTTAATTTAGTGAGAAAGAGGCGTTCGGCAGAAAAAGCTGACAATGCTACAGCCAATTTATGGAAAGTCTTTCTTCCTGTAACCCTCTTGGCCAATGGAAAACTTAGTTCAAAGATGATAGTTACATTAAAAGGACCACCGGGAGAAAAAGGATCACCAGGAAAACGAGGTCCAAAAGGTGAACGAGGTCGTCGTGGAAAGGCTGGACCACGTGGTCTCAAAGGCAGCAAAGGAGATATGGGAGTACATGGGCCAGCTGGTCCAACTGGCAGACAGGGACAAAAAGGGGATCGAGGCAATCCTGGTTTAAAAGGACAGAAAGGTGAACGGGGGTTATCTGTATCAGTACCAAAAGTTGTCATCCTCCGGTTAATAAAACAGTTTTATCTTCCGGTTTTGCGACATTCACATGCGAGGCAGTTGGAAATCCTCAACCAGAAATAGCATTGGTACCAAAAGGCAAGAAATGGAACGAACGATATGAAAGGTTTGGCAAAGGAACACTTTCGATAAGAAATGTCAAATTTTCTGATCGAGGAGAGATTGAATGTGTAGCAAAAAGCGTACTGGGTGAAGATCGAAGAATTGCTCAGTTAACTGTTCATGGTATGTTTTTGAATACTATATTTTTTCAATCTTTCACGGGACCATCAATTCTCAGTCAATATTATACAGGAAGGTTTTACAGCTCGATACGACCAAAAGAGAAATTTGAAACATTGTGATCTTAGACTTTAACTTTAACTAATTTACTAACCAGTAATATTGGACACTGTATGTTCCAACTCTTATATTTTGATGATCTAAATCGATTTTTCCTCAACTCTAACATACCGCCACTATAGCAAAGCAGGACCGTCAGATAACCTTCTGAAGAAGGAAGACCAAGAAAAAGAAAAGGGGACATATCTTTTTTTAGTTACCTGCATCTTATTCCCCGACTTTCTGCATATTAAAAACATTTATTGTCGCAGATTCGTTTTCTCTTTTTGTCTTCCATTATTCGTGAGTTTGAAGAAACTTTTGCAGCTGTACCTCCCCAAAGCGACCGCCATCTTGGTCGTTGCACGCAAATGGGATTCCCTTACGCAGGAATTCGGCCATCTTCCAGCAAAATGTCGTGCCGACACAGACCTCTGTGAAAGGTCTAAAGTTGAGTTCAGGAATAAACGGTAGCATTCACAAGCCCTTGCACAAAGGCTTCATTTAGACTTACTACATGAGTCGTAGTTTTCGCTGCCTTCACCTCAATTCAATTCATTGAGAGAAATGTAAGGTCAAAAAATAGTTGTTGCTGTTGTTTATGGCGGCAGCTCAAACTACGATAGTAGTATGAGCTGGCTGTGTTGCGTGGGGGTTGGGAGCGAATCTACGACTTTTGTAGTGAGTCTAGGCTTCATTGGGTTAAACCTTAATTATCTTTGGGATGCTTATTTGACTACCACATTGGCTGATCGACGAGTCCGGGGCTGATGGACGATATACTGTAATTGATTTCAGAAATTGAAAAATTGTTTTAAGCTGAATTAATTCTTCATTCTTAATACTTAGACGACTAAAAGAAATATTTTCATTATAGTTAAAGCAAAAGCAGCGATTAAGAAGAACAAAATTGAGACAGAAAGTGGATACAATGTTGTAATTGATTGTGAAGTTGAAGGATTCCCAAAACCAACCGTCTCATGGGAAAGAATTGGAGAAATCTTACCTAGTAAAGCAGTTTTAGCTGACAATGGCAAAACTTTGAAACTAACTGATGTCGGACAAAAAGATGGTGGTGATTATGTTTGTCAAGCAAAAAATTTCCTTGCAACCTCAAAGTCGCTTGTTTCAGTTGTCGTTTTTGAAAGATTGAAATTTCTTAATAAATTGAATCCTCTTACTTTCGTAAAGGCATATCTAACATTCAAAATAACATGTCTGTACTCTGGTGGTATTCAACCTATCAATATTTCATGGAAAAGAAAAGGAAAGAAACTGCCTAAAAATGTCATTTTTAGTCAAAACAATCAAACGCTTGAAATAAGAAACTTTCAAGTTGAAGATGTGGGTACATATTTATGTAATGTAAGATCAGTGATGTCTGAAATTAGCCAGCAAACTGAATTTGTGTATACGAACTTGTACTTTCAAACCTGCAAGATTTTACGAGATCATGGTGTCAGTGAATCTGGAAATTATTTGATAAATCCTAGCGGAGATCTATCGCAAAAGCCTGTGCAGGTCTACTGTGATATGAATAGCAAGTTAGGCCGTGGGGTCACTTTGGTCTCGCATGATAGCGAGGCAAGAACTAGAGTCGATGGTCTTGAGGTAAAAGGTCAGTACAAAAGGCCTGTAAATTACAATATGCCAAATGCTCAGATGCAAGCATTAAAACGTCTTTCAAATCAATGCGATCAATTTATTAAATATGACTGTGTTGGCAGTGTACTGTATCTACATGGCGGTTCACATCAATTCGCCTGGTGGGTGTCATTCAATGGTCGGAAAATGCAAAACTGGGGCGGAGTGAGGTACCCCAATAAAGGCTGTGCATGTACCCTGGATAAATCTTGCCCTGGTTCAGACACATGCTACTGTGATATCAATACATCTGACAAAATGCGCACCGACAGTGGTTATTTGCAAGATAAAGAATTTTTACCAGTGAAAGAGCTGAGATTTGGCGATACTGGGGATTCAAATGAACATGGATTTCACACTCTTGGAAAGTTACGGTGCTACTGATGTCTGAAGAATGTTTTCCTTCATTGTTTAAATAACTTCAGCAAAAATTTTGGTACCTAAATAAATCGTATTCTTGTGACAGTACGGAGTCAATTTCTGACTAGAAGTAAACTTATTCTTCTAAACTGAATTCACAGAATTTTCAGTCTTCATTTGAAATTTGTACACTTTGACATGCCATTGCAGACAGATGAAAACATTAATAGGTCAACACAACCTTTTGCACCAGGAAGCATCCATAAAAAGGCTAAAAAGGGGGAACCGTCTTTTGCTCGTTCTGAGTGACTATTCTAAAGCATAGGCATAGAGTATCTGATGTTGAAATCAAATGAAGGTAACGTTCAAGGATAAATAACAAGGATAAATAGTAATTTGCTTACCTGAACATCTGTTATCTGCATGTACAGCAACACATAAAATATGATATCTTCGAGGTAATTTTTCACTGTCTTTTTATATTTGGGTGCTTCAACCAAAGCTGTTATGAACTCGAATACACTAAATATTAAATTCTCGAAGCTCAAAACCTCTCCTATAATGAAAAGAGATGAATATGAGAACAAATGAGGCCATAGGTTCAAAAATGTAAAAAAGACATAGAGAAGAAACTTTAGTGGAAAGAGGCAAGAAAAGAGCGCGAAATTTTGAAATAAACTTTTGCGAAAGAGGCAATATGAGAAATTTAACAGGAAACCTTTCGTGTTTCAGCAAAATCGAGATAATTCCCCGAATTTATTTTCAGCAAGTTAGTCTTTTCGACCAGACTTCAGTTATTTTCATGCATCTGATTTATGAGTGAATATTAGGCATGGAGTTCATCCATCTTTTTATCAATTGAAGCAGAGCAGAGTTTCTGATAGCTAATTAATATTTTGCAAATATTCTATTTTCTTTCACGAAAAAACTTTCACGAGTTTCGTATTTTAGAAACTTTCGCGGGGAAAAAAATTTCCGCGAATTCGGGTGAAAAACGCCAAAGTTTAACAACTTATATTGGATACTTATTGTAGCAAATCAATTTCTGCAAGAAATGAGGTAACTCGTGTTGATATTCGTTTTGCTGGCCGGAGTAAATCCGATATTACATACCACAGTTCAGAACATTGAAGTCACAGAGATAAAGTATGGAGAGAAAACGATCATCGAATGGCACCGGACACTCGCTATGTGATTGCGTCTCCTTCACAGTGGTCTGCAAGTTTCACTGAATGCTATGAGAAAATGACGGAACGTCCTACACATGGTCCATTATATTTATTTTTCGAAGCCTGCAACATCAATAAATTATTTGATTCATTTAGTCATTCAATGTTTTTTTTACTTTCCAAAACAGATCATTCAGTAGAATTGAGCATCGTGACATAATGGTCAGTTGAAGTTAAAGGAATTCAATGAGCGTTTCCTCTCCCTCCCTTCTTTACCTTCCTCATTCATATGTATGCAAAGCGTAGAGGAACAGAAAAAGTCACAAAGGGTATCTTGCACAAAGGGTATCTTGAAAGCAGAATGTACTAACGACAACATAACAACGGTAACTTTGCTAGTGGTTAATGTTTGTATTTGATACATTAAGTGTTGGCGAGGAAAGTAGGCCTAGAAACTTGCTGAAATGCTTAAATCCCGGAAAAATAGTTTGAGACCAACGAAATGCTGAACCTTGAAATAACATTTAAATTGCAGTATGAGGAAATTATACAATCTCCAGCCCTGATAAAAACTTCTCAATTTCTTTTCCTAGCTGCATCTTTTTGTAGTCCTTCTGCTTGCAAAATTCAAACCGAAAATGTTCAGCGAAGGACGGGAGGTAGCTCTGATCAACTTCTATAACAACGCCCTTAGAAAGTACCGTAAATTCTCAAATCAACGACTTCTTCTAAAAATAAACGCCTCCTTTTTAAACGCCTGCCTTTTAAACACCCTCCTTCTGGGAAGGGGCCTTTAATAGAGATATCTATACTTCACATTCTTACTATTGGGATAGAACTTTTTGGATCGGCTATACCGTAAAAGCTCCATTAAGCCCCGTCTCTCTTATCATGCCCCCCCTTTTCAAGTGAAAATTTGAAATAAGTGATAAAATTGATAAACTACCCACCATCTTCATCTACAGGATCTTCACGTGGACAAGTATCGTTGACTGTGGTTCTTATGTAAAATTCAACACTTTCTGTGAATATTGTCCAAACTGGAGGCAATATCATTTGCAGATAACCTGCCATTATCTTTGGAAAACCTTTTATCAACGTCTGCAAGGCCTAAAAGAAATAGTCAAGCTTAGCAAAACCTTGTGAATTAATTAAATAGTGTAAATGCTAAGACAAATTCCTTGGCCACCTTTGTTTGAATTTACTTCTATGCTACCTTTAGGCACCCCCATTTCGAATTGATGACGAAATTTAGAATTGGAAAGGACCAAAATTAATCTGGCGAAATTAAAATTGAAAACTAAAGTTAAAATCTTCATCGCAGAACATGTAAAAATAATGATTACTGTCCGAACGCTTAAGAAGGAAGACTTTTGGTGCATAGCATGTTATCGCCCGACAAGGCATTATTCGAACAGAGGAAAATGAGCTGCTAAGGTTAGACAAAGGAAAGATATATTAGAAGAAGAAAGAGGGTTTTTAGGTGGGTCGGAAAGAGCTGTAAATTTCATGACAGTGCAAAACAAACCGTACCAGAGCGCTCACATGGCTAAGCAAGGACTCATGGGAAAGGTTAGGCGACTTGCAAGCAGTTTCCCTATTTCCCCCCAGGAAACGCCTTAACCGCTCCATTAACCCCCGTTGAACCTGTTGTCTAACGGTAAACTAAAATTTCTTCATCTACTTGTTTAAAAAAATGATGAATCAGAAAAAACCTATGAAGTAAATTTTCATAAAGAAAACCAACATGTGGATCAGAATTAGCCAATCGGAAGGCACTCTTGATTGCTGAAGAGAAAGCACACAAAATACATCTCAGCTGTATGACCAATAGAGTTAACACAAGGGTAAATTTCGGCCTCTTTCCATATACACAGTGCTTTTTCTATTTTTATGGAGTAGGGCTGGAAACCTCTAAATGAAATGACGACCTTGTTCCCCCATTGGTAAGGACATAATCTTCACTGTACTTTTGGCGTAGTCTGGATGGAAAGACAAGTTGACCTTGCTCTAGAGTTTCCTGATCCTTGACATCATCGACATTGAAAGAGTAGACTTACTACATGAGTCGCAGTTTTTGCTGGCTTCACCTCAATTCAATTCATTCAGAAATATGTAAAAACAAAAAATTGTTGTTGCTGTTGTTAATGGCGGCAGCTCAAACTACGAGCGGGAGTATGAGCGGACTGTGTTGCGTGGGAGCGAATCTACGACTTTTGTAGTGAGTCTATAGAAAGACTGTTTTTTCAGAAAGCGATTAAATTTCATGTCATTGACTTGAATCTGTCAATGCAAAAACTAGTATTTTAAAATACATCGAAATTTTCAGCAACACTGAAACCATATTCTGAAATACAGTAGCTTTAACTTGCTACACCAGTCCCTGGCTTTCGCTGTTGTTATTGTTGATGTAGTGAAGGCCTGCTCAGTAAGGAAATGGTCGACAGAAGCGGAAAAACTGGAGTGCGAATCAGAATCGAATATTTAATTTTCAAACACTAGCATTGATTTCAAGCCAATCAACTTTTAGCATTTTCGTATTTGCAGAAAACTAAACTGGTCTGACGTTCTATTGCATGATAAAAAACTCAAATCATGGCGTTCCCTTTCGTTGAAGTTCAAACTGGTTTAGCAATAAACCATTCTTTTGTTCGTTTCATGCCCACAGCAACAAGAGTTGATGCATTTCGGTCTAGCCATAGAATTATTACATGAGTCCTAGCTATCGCAGTTACCATCTTAAAGTTATTGTTGTTGTCAAAAGGCTGTTCAAACTTGGAACCAATCAGATTGCAGCAATTTATTTGCTGTTTTAACTGGCTTTGTAACTTCCTCCTACTCTTATTGCGACTCGATTTCGCAACATTTCGAACGATAGATCAACATGTGACCAATCAATGAGCAGCAGCACGAATATGGAATAAAAGTTTTATCTAAAACTGGCAGATTTTGAGCAACTTCTTCTCGTCCCCAAGGTGAATAGGCCTCTACGAGAAACTTCGTGAGCATCAAGGGTTGCTTGAATGTTGATAATAAATTGAAATATAATTTATATATAAGCTTAATGAAAAACAGTTACCTTGAATACTTCCATCTTGAGTCCACAGTCTGATAATTGTCCATCTGGAATGGCCAGTTCTTTTACAAAAGCATTTACAAAACTTGGAAGTAATGGATACAAGAGTTCTTTTCCTGCGGTCTAAAGGAAGACGAAATGACAGTATAACTTTCGTTAGTACACAGACGTATACGGTTAAAAATTTCCCCAAAATTTCGCTTTGTTATTTTTTTCCAGTAAATCTCCATTCCAACTCAGATACTTAGAAAAGTAGAAGAAATTTGTTTCAAAATTATTCACTATGCTATCACGTAAAACTGTTCACGGGAACGCTGTTTTGGACTTAAGAAAATCTTAATCATTGTTACCATTCGTGAGGGGGGCTTTGGAGGGTATCAAAACCCGGAAACCCGGAAGAAAATTGGGACAAACCCGAAAACCAGGATGACCTTAGTTTCAACAACTGTTTTAAGAATTTTGCACATTGATATCCTTTGTGAGGTTTAAAACCCGAAAACTCGTACATTTTTACTACAATACCCGAAACCCGAGCTAGAAAAATGGCAAGACCCGTTGCCTATTAAATATACTTGACCCGAAAACCCGCACGATTTTTTGGATAAACCCGAAAACCCGAGGGTGAAGTCGGCCAAACCCGCAACCCGTGAAATCCCAAAGCCCAATTCATTCGTCACACAGTGAAAACAGCAAGTTTTGTCTGCGTTGTGATGTGATGTGGACACCAAAAATAAAAGCGTCTAATGAAAACTATCAACAAAAGGCATGGTTTGCGTATTTAGCTTTAGAATCTTTAACATCGCAAAAGCGTGAGCAGAAACTGGAAAGTGCACTGTTCAAGTATCGCAGACACGCAGCTGTTAATACTGTATCTTTTACACAATCAGCTGAATGTTGTTGTTTCTGTTGCTGT
This sequence comes from Chrysaora quinquecirrha, assembly GCA_014526335.1. Classification (NCBI taxonomy): domain Eukaryota; kingdom Metazoa; phylum Cnidaria; class Scyphozoa; order Semaeostomeae; family Pelagiidae; genus Chrysaora; species Chrysaora quinquecirrha. The sequence continues at coordinate 4,782,742 of JACTAT010000061.1, read as the reverse complement.
TACTTTATTTTGAGTAGGCTGTTGTTTCTAGCTTTTCAGCTAATTTAGGCCTACTATGTATGCCCCATCCAGGCATGGGACCCCTAGTTTAACGTTCCTTCCGAAGGAGGGTAGAGTGAGTTAGTCATCCCTCTGGAAAGTCACCCATCCAAATGCTGACCTCACACGACCAAGCTTAACTTTAGCTGTCTAATGAGAACTGGCTGAGAAGCTTGGCCAGTCACTCTACATGTAGCCTACGCGTGATACTGTAGCCTATGCGTAGACCCATTCCTTATGATGAATGGAATAAAAACTGGGTCTACATGTGAGCTAGTGATACTGCTGTTCTTAGCAACTGCACTCAACAATAAAAAGTCAATTGAGAAAACTGAAGCATTTAGGCGGATTTTTCTCCATGATATGGACGGAATTCGGTATACGGTATACCACAAACTCGACTTGAGTTCACGAGCTTGTACCGTTTATCATGACCGGTTTCGTCCATTTCGTGAAAAAGAAATCCTCCGTTAAACGAAACTTCGATATCGGGACATTATCCGACTTTCCAACACCGAGTATTGCAGGCATCCTTCGCTGAACCTTAAGGTTATATGAAAATCCGACATATGCTTAGTTACCTTGTATACTTCTTTCATCAATGCAATCAAATCAGCAACAGTATTGAAAATATCAACTGCTCTTCCTCTTGTCCTTAGGCTGTATGTCTAGAAATAGATACAATGCACTTCGAGCATATGAAATGCTTCCAGCACCTCTAAGGCATTCTATTTTGGTTTTAAAAAAAGGGACAAAAAGCTATTGTTCAAAAATGTAGTTCAGAAAAGGACAGTAGGAGCTGCCACAAAACAACGATTTAAAAGGGGGAAAGGGACACTGATTGCTAGAAAGAACAGCTGCGGGTCATGCATGATAATGATATAGTATAATCCATCGTCGCTATCATCACTGTCATCATCAGCACAGGTGGTTCATGATCACCACCGTCGCCGCGAATGTCACCACCACCATCATCAAAGACTTTCGGATGTATCAAGGTGAGGAAAACGGAAATCTACCGCATTCGCCATTTGCTTACGTTTTCGTTGCCTTTGCATCTAGCCACTTAAATTGCAGTGTCCCTTTGAACTTTGAATTAGATCTTTTTCTTGGTCTTCCCTTGTCTCTCAAATATCTATCACTCCACGTATTGTTTACGCCTTGATTTCTGCCGTGTATCAAAACTAGGCAATTTCTCTTGAGCCGGTTGTCAGACGGGCACATTTTCTCTACTTTCATCAGCCCTCGGTTCTTTTAAAAGAGTGCGGGATACTATTTCAAGATACCTTTAAGATTTCTTCTAATATAGAGTATCATTTTAAGCTTTAGAATAAATAAAATATTTTGGGTGGGCACACCCCCAAAAAAAAGTCAATTACCCCGGCTCCGACTTCTTTTGTCTGATTTGTGTGTAAAAAGTTGCTATTTCACCGGCAGGTTGGCACACGAATAAAATGACACAATTCCAATTAGTCCTTCTTTAATTCTTCTGATTATACAATCTTCCCAGAGCTATACTTATCAGCATACATAAATAAAACGATGATACGACAACGGCATAACTCTCGAGCTAACCTTTCTCAAGCGTTACTCTGCTCACCTGAGCAGGCAAACAACGACGACTAAGGCGACAAGATCTTTCACAAGCATCTTGCCCCTTCAACAACACTGCATGCTCTTTACTCTTAGCTAAACATATCCGATCTGTTCCCTCAACTAACGAATTGGGCTCTATTTATACTCTAAATACTTGAAATAATTAATGATAGAAAAACAAAAGGGAGCTAAAATAGCTAGAAGTGATGACGCACATGACTAGTGTCGGTTCCTTCTAAAAGGGTTGTTAACTCTAAAATAGAAACCTATTGGGCTCAACCCAGGATGTGACTAACGTTATACAATACTAGATATTCGTATGCGTGTATAGCCGCTAGCTTAATGCTTCCAACCCACGAAATTAACAAATAGCTACTAAAATACTGAAAGTAAAAATAAGAATGAATGAATTGATGCCACACTTAACCTGATGATTGTTCAAAACTAGCGAGGGCAAAATTAGCGGCACTGTATTACATGTGAGCCTCTCCAGAAACCCTCTTCAGAAACCCCCCTCATGACAATGAACGATGAACCACATAACCCCCGGGAGCAGTGCGATGAGGGAGTTGAAGAAGTCGAAAGAGGAGTCGGACAGACAGATTTTCTTTCGCATCCGCCTTTCTTATTTTAACCATGAAAAAGGTCTTCAACGACATCATTTTTTATTCTTTCGAATATATGAAAGTATCTGATCATTCAAATCTCAGCATCACCGTTCTGATTATCATCAGAATTGACATTTTGATCGTCTTATTCGGCTAATTGCCTTTGCCAACGAGAGAAAAATGAAGCTAAATATGAGAGCGAAACAGATGTACGTCATCAGAGAACTCACAAAAAATCAAGAAACAGCAAGATGCTAGAAAAATGTAGAAACGTGAATCAGGTAAATCATTCTACATTTTCAAAAAAGACCACTTTGAAACATGAATTAGTTTGTGTAATTCCAATGACAGCTGAGCTGATAAGCAGCTTTCTCATCTTGGAAATACGCGCCCCTTTCGAATAAGCGTCCTACTGCGCCGCTAGACTACTGCGCCGCGTTTAACCTAACGTTGCGAGGAAAACAGCTTATTCGTTCTTGAACACAGGGCTTCGTTATTCTGCAACAAACAATTGTAGGGCTAATTGATTCCTTGTTTGTTACTGTTATGCAATAATGTATAGCTACGGGTTCATGGAATACTGTATAGCTAGTACAGGTTTGTCTATAAGATTTCTCTTTAAGAGGTTTGTATATAAGATTTGCCGCCATAAAATCACTGAGTCTGAGATTGGGCTGACATAGAAGAAAATATCTGAGTCAAGTGCCTTGAGTACAAACAAATTCTACAGGCGCTAAAATCCACAAATGTTGTCGCTAAAAAATTTAGAAGTGGTAGGAAGGTGAAAATCTGTCCGAAAATATGGAACATCTAAGCTGAGAACGAAACCAGCTGCGTGTTTTGCCTTTTGTCTGCGGTAAACATATACAAACAAAATGCTGCTTTTATATCAGATGCCTACAGCTGTCTTTCTCGCTTCTTGCCATTTGCTTCACTTTCGCTAAGAATACATATATAAAGAAGATTGCAAATGTATCAACAAAACCAATCATGAATCACAGCAGCATCGCCATAGTTCACGAGTGCGGAAGGAAAGTACCGATACTTATCAGAGTAGCATTGGCAGTTCTATTAGGTCCAATTCAAATATTCTTATCCAAGATACTGATACAAAGATTGCAGTTAGGTCTCCCTCGTTATAAGATACTTCTTAGTTTAACAATATCAGATGGTCTGCAGATAGCCTTCACTGCCTTGACACAACTACTAGGGATAATTTTTCAGCTCGAAGCAACTTCTGTTATAGCTGTCAAGTGAGTCGAAAGATTTTGGAATTTATCTCGATTGCAACTGTTATAACAGCGAGTGGAAGTATCGTTGCATTATCGATTGAACGTTATGTTGCATGCGTTCATTGCTTTCGATTGCATGAAATCATTACAGACAAAGTCACTAACAGATTCTTGTGTTGTCTATGGACAGTTGGTTTGATTACCGGATTTCTGGACAACAAGAGATATGAACGTAATACAACATTGGTTGCTTTGCCCTTGACAGAAGCAAATAACATCATCTACGTTATTACAGTTCTTTCAAGTTCAGTGATCATAACTTATGTGCAAATCCGTTTGTATTTAATTTCCAAAGAGAAGAATAAAGTTCAACCTGGTGCAAATTTTGGAAGAGCTGCAGAGGCAAGCGATCTGCGTAAACGTCAAATGAAGATAAGCATGGTGGCAAGTGCAGTTGTTGTATTGTACGTAGTATGTATGTGTCCTTTGGCATTCTACATGGTATTCAATAGATTCAAGCAACCCGAAGACATAAGCTCAGGACTTCGCTTGTTTTCCTTTTTTCTTACTTCAGCAAATACAGTCGCGGACCCGTTACTATATGGATTCGGCATGACAGACACGAGAAAAGCAATTAAGAAGGAATTCAAACAACTTAAAAACTATATTTGGGAAACAGTTCTCCAAGATAATTTGTGAAACTTAGAATCGTGTGTTGATTCGTTGTATCTCATAACATCGGTGACTTGATACAAAGAGAGATACTCGTAATAAAACCTCTCCATGCTTGTCGTAAGAATCGGAAGAAAAGGAAACATGCTCGATCCCGGATCATTCAAGATTCTTCGATGGCGATCATCCGGGTCATCCGTCGGAAAGGCGAAATTATCGACATCTTTTATATACGACTGACAAGAATCCTTGCGTCGTCCCTCAAACATTTAGCAACAGGGACCGCCAAACCAGGGGGCTGGGGACTTTAGCTGTTTCTAGGTATGAAAAGGGTGTTGGTCGCATTTATAGCGAAAGTAGAGGGCGTGGTCAGAAATATTTTCTGAGGTCTTCGCCCCACACCTCCTCAAGTTGTTCCCCTACATTTTAGCCAAATCCAATCGAGAGTTACGTCCGCGGTCCCTGTTTAGTAAAACTGAATGGCTATGGAAGCGAGCAAGTGGGAGGAAAAAGTCGCCAAGTCCCATACAACTTCAATTTATTTGTAAAGTTTTGTGAATCGCCGACAATAGGAGATCCCTAACGATTAAAGATGCATGTTCGTAACAGACAAGTTCAGTTGCTCTGATAATATGATTGGAAACATTCCTCGATTGTCCAAGACATCTAGTATGCAGTATGCAGTTAAAATATTTCACAGTCATGGCAAGAAGCAGATCTAACCATAGTCAATAGAATAAACACGTGTTTATTCTATTGACTATGATCTAACAAAGCGTACTTGGGCGTTTGTTAGTTCAGCTTCACTTTAAACGACTGATATTCCTTTCTGCAGCTATTTTAAATGACATAAAAGAATGTCTCAATAAAGCCTATCTTCTTTAATACAAGGTGTCCTAAGAATACAGGATCACAGGAAATTTGAGTTTGTTAAATTGTGCAACTGTTTAAACAATAATTCATGCGCATATTTTTGTCTTAATGTAACTGTATTAGTCACTTAAGATCAGTATGTGAAGTGAAATTGAAGTTTTGCCATTGGTTATCTAAAATATTAAGTTAAAGCGCTATAATGCTTTGTTCAATAAAATAAGTCCACTATCAGCCTAGTCAACTACCAGAAGACCGACGGTCTTGATAGGTTAACTTACAAATGCAGTTCATTATGGAATTTGAATACTTCCATATTCTCGGTCGAATCATAATCGAATTGACTCCAGCCTGCTCTATTCAGATTAAAAAAATCCTCCGACCCTGCATTACACATACTTTATGATGACCGGTCCTTTATTGCTTGGGGGTTGGAATAGGTGGGGTTTGGAACAGCATTCAGGATCTTATTTGCTGGCGAGGGGGTCAAAATTAAGGGGGTTGGAATTCGTTTGACAAACTTTGTTAACAAACTGCTTAAATGCATTGTCAACGGGCTCTTAAGTACTTAAAAGCTTGGGTAATCAATAGTACTAACAAACAGAGTGAAATAGTACACAGCATAAACCCGTTTCACAGTTTTACATCTTTCAAGCAATGGACTATTGAAGAAGATAGATTATGCACAGGTGGTGGTTCACATCATGCCGAGACTCCACAAAACAGTCTTAGTTAAAACAAGTTAGTAAAATGGAGTAACGACACTGCTAACATTGTAGTTCGCTCCTTTGAAATTTAAACGGAGAGATCAATTGATATTATTCAACAAGAAAAAAAACGCCTTGAATAAAACATTTAAGTAAGATGTGTCCCCGAATACTGCATTCATTTATAATGAAACCATATTTGCACCTGTCACATAACAATAATAAGGAAAAATTTACACCTTTGTGTTTTCATTTGCGTTTCAAGAAAAAATCTTTTTTTTTTAAAAATGGATGCTTTGGATAAGTGCTTTAAAACTTTTTGCTTTTTAATTCTATTTGGCATTGTACAGTTATGCATTACTTTTTGGTATTTTAGTCCTAGTGACAATTACACGCGGTCGTCTAGTAGCTGTAAGCCTAAAATTAACAACGGAGACAAGGATTATAAACAAGACTCCAAAAATAAGATGATGGAAGTTCACAAGGATATGTATAGACAAGAAAGCAAAAATAAAATAATGAAAGTTCGGTTAAATGCTGAAGAAACCATCATATTAAAGTATTTCAAATCCATGCCAACATACAATGACATTCGAGTCAGCTATTTCGATAATTGCATCAAACGAATCTCAAGGGTTGGAGAAACGTCTGGAAAGTTTGTTGTAGTGACAAGTTTCATATATTTAATGTTGGAACATTACAAAAGGAATCTTTATGCTGCTGATGGTATGAAACTGAATGATGCCATAGTTGAGGCAAGAATTATGGAGATAATTAAAGTATTTCAAAGTAATTTAAATCACCCATTGATCGAAGAAGTTCATGTGTTGGTTAATGAGGAAGAAGCAGTAGAATATTTAAGACATCTTCCTTTAAAAAACAGCGCCAAAATGATAATTCACGTTCCAAAAAGAAAATAACTTTTAAGACACCGTTGCAGTATTCTGGACGATGCCTCATGGGTAAAATAGTTGCCATTAGCAATCAAGATGTTACGTTTGGGAGAGGATGGGAGCAACTTCGACCAGAGATATTTCATGAAAAACGAATTGCATATGCATTAACAAGGCATACACCCAGTGAGAAGTCATGTAATGCAGTCAAACTGGGTACCAATGGTGCCAATTGCGATCGTGGATCCTCCTATATTGGTAGTCATGATGTATTTATGTTCCATGTAAAAGAAAAATTTGGCTCTCCTAAACTGAAAGATATGGACAACGTTACACCAAATTTGAGTGGATCGGAAAACTTGCTCATATGGGTATTCATTAATAGACTGAATTATAAAGTTTTAAACCCATGTTATATATTATTTGTTCATCATCATCACTGTATAGCAGTAAGAGATAAGGGAAGGATAAGGGTGAATAACAGGGGACGTTCAGGACTCGCTGCCTTTACTGATCAATTAGAATAATCAAAAACTTGGCTCGTCCCATTGGTCTTCAAGAAATGTTTGTTAAGGTATTTAACAAGTCGTTCAGTTTATTTCCTTTTTTGCACATTCATACATTTTTGCACATAATTTTTCAACAAGCCTCTCACCGTATAAATAAATAACTTTACTTTTCGCGTTTTTCCAAAACTTTCGCTAGTCAGACCTTTTCGATAGTAACATCTTTGACCCTTTGCCTTTAAATTTTCTCTTCTTTTTCTCAAAACGAGCTCTGTTTGTTCATTGCTCCTTGCATTTCTTATAATAGTGCTGTTAAAGATGTGAGTATGCGCTTTGACTTTAAGTAAAAACATAGGTATCGGCATTATTAGTTATAGGTATTGGCATTACACACTTTTTTTATAAGAATACAGTCTTTAAGAATATTCAGGCTCGAAATTGCCAAAAAAAAATGGAAATTTAAGAATAACAATGGAAAAGTTCGAGCCTCGGCCAAAATTAGGATATTCTTATAAAAAAAAAGTGTGTAATAGTTTAGGCTTTTTGCAAGGCACGTTGATGGCATATGTCATAAAATGACATCAACTGAGTCTCAAATAAAGCATATTTTCTTAAGTCCAATGTGACCCCGGATACTAAATCACTGTTGAATAAAACAAAGCGTACTTGAATGTTTGTTAGTTCAGTTTCACTTCAAACGACTGATACCCATTTCTGCGGATATTATAAAATGACATCAACAAAGTCTCAAATAAAGCATATTTTCTTAAGTCCAATGTGACCCCGGATACTACATCATTGTTGAATAAAAATAAGCGTACTTGAATGTTTGTAAGTTCAGCTTCATTTGAAATGAGTGATACTTCTTTCTGCAGATATTTTAAATGACATCAACAAAGTCTCAATAATGCATATTTTCTGTAGTACAAGGTGTCCTAGGATACAGCAGCACATTCAAATCTGCGTTTGCGTGATTTTGCAATTTTTAAACAACATTTAACACAATGAGCATATTTGTGTCTCAGTTATGGTGTGTTAGTAACATGACTTGAAGCAGATACTTTATTTTATGTACAGGTGTGGTTTCCCAAATTAAAACAATCACGTTGCTTACAATTTCGTTTCTTAGCTTTTGCTTTTACAGAGAGGATATTTTTCGCAAAGATTATTGAACGAAGAAAACAAAGCATATCATGGATAAAGCATATCTTCGTAAATAAAATGTATCCTCGGATACTACAATCTTAAATAATGTGTCTTTTTTTGCACCTGTTACTACAAGATAGAAACATTTTCAAATAGAAGAATCATTATGAAGAAGAAATGATGATGAAGGGCATTTTTGGTTTAAAATGGAGTTTTTAGACTGGTGCTTTAAACGTTTTCGCTTTTTAATTGTATTTGTAATTGTACAGTTATGCATTACTTTTTGGTATTTTAGTCCTAGTGACAATTACACGCGTCCTTCTTTTCGTCGTGTGTTTGAAATCAACAACAGAAACATGGATATGGATGAAAAGAGAATTAAGAATGAGATGATGAAAGTTCACAAGGAATTGCTTTCACAAGAAAACAGAAATAAAATGATGAAAGATCTAAAGGATGTGCATAAACAAGAAAAGAAAATTAAAATAATGAAAGTTCTAAAGGAAATGCTTTCACAAAAAAACAGAAATAAAATGATCAAGGTTCACAACTTTAAGCTTTCACAAGAACAGAAAAATAAAGTGATGAACCTTTACAAGGATAAGCATTCACAAGACTCCAAAAATGAGATGATGAAAGTTCACAAGGATATGTATACAAAAGAAAACAAAAATAAAATAATGAAAGTTCGGTTAAATGCTGAAGAAACCATCATATTAAAGTATTTCAAATCCATGCCAACATACAATGACATTCGAGTCAGCTATTTCGATAATTGCATCAAACAAATCTCAAGGGTTGGAGAAACGTCTGGAAAGTTTGTTGTAGTGACAAGTTTCATATATTTAATGTTGGAACATTACAAAAGGAACCTATATGCTGCTGATGGCATGAAACTGAATGATGCAATAACTGAGGCAAGAATTATGGAGATAATTAAAGTATTTCAAAGCAATTTAAATCATCCATTGATCGAAGAAGTTCATGTGTTAATTAATGAGGAAGAAGCAGTAGAATACTTAAGACATCTTCCTTTAAAAAACAGCGCCAACATGGTAATTCACGTTCCAAAAAACAAAATAACTTTTAAGACACCGTTGCAATACGCTGGGCAATGCCTCATGGGTAAAATAGTTGCCATTAGCAATCAAGATGTTACATTTGGGAGAGGATGGGAGCAACTTCGACCGGAGATACTTCAGGAAAAAAGAATTGCATATGCAATAACAAGGCATTTACCCAGTGAGAAGTCATGTAATGCAGTCAAAATGGCTGCCAATTGCGATCGTGGATCCTCTTATATTGGTAGTCATGATGTATTTATTTTCCATGTAAAAGAAAAATTTGGCTCTTCTAAACTGAAAGATATGGACAACGTTACACCGAATTTGAGTGGATCGGAAAACTTGCTCATATGGGTATTCATTAATAGACTGAATTACAAAGTTTTAAACCCATGTTATATATTATTTGTTCATCATCATCACTGTATAGCAGTAAGAGATAAGGGAAGGATAAGGGTGAATAACAGGGGACGTTCAGGACTTGCTGCCTTTACTGATCAACTAGAATGATGAAAAAAACTTGGCTCGTTGCATTTGTCTTCAAGAAATGTTTGTTAAGGCATTTAACAAGTCTTACAGTTTACTTCGTTTTTTGCACATTCATACATAACAAATTAATGATTACATCACCAGAAGTTCCTCCCCCCTCGCGTATTTTCAAATCACATTAGATCGTAGGAACACTTATATGTGCTTTTCTATGAAAATGATTGAGCTTTTAGAAAAACTTCATAGCAAAAAAACAAGTTATTCTGAATATGCAATCTTAGGCCCTGGCACAAACAAACCAATCTGATGCCCCTCCCCCCCTTCCCATACAAAGCAGCTTGATACTGTTGTTTCAGCAAACATGGCCTAAACGTATATAATTCCACAGCAATGTAGAAGCAACTTAACATTGTAACCATAGCTGGACATATCAATGCATATTATCGTTACTTATTTTTATTTCTATTATTCGAATCTACAATCGTGGCCAAAATTGTTGAGACAATTCTAAAAAGAACTTTCAGATTCCTTATTGCCCAACCAAGCTCCCCCCCTTCCCAAAAGTCCAATGTTGGATATTTTGCTTAATTCACATCAGAAATTACCAATCTTTCATGCGGGCGGCAATGTGTCATGAAATCCACGCAAGAGTGGTCAACATTAATTCAATGTCTTGTGAAAGGAAACAGTGTTCCGAAGTCCACAAGATCATAAACTTGCACCATCGTGTTATAATCTCCTCAGCGTTCTGTGAGCGCACATTTAGCACCATGCGATGGCTGGCTTTAAACATAGCTGCGAGCAAAGAGCTGCGAAAATTGTTTCAATGGCATTTTGTTTGCTAAAATTTACAACAGCGATAGCGAAACAAGAATGGAATACTTTGGTAAACAAAAATAGACACGAAGTTGCTTCCAAGCAGTATATCTTGAAGTCCGTCTGATTCAAACAGAAGATAAACCATAGTTTCAAATACATTTTTGATGGTTTATAGCCATATCATTATGTATCAATTTGATTTTATGTTAAGATTTCTTATACGCGCCGAATGAAGATGAATGGATAACGAAAAAGGCCTCCTTTTTTGTTTAAAACGAAACTGGTCGAGGGGAAGGAGTAACCAGAATACGCCGTAAAGAACAAAAGAAATGTTCATTGGAACATTCTCTAAAGCTTTTCAATGCAATATATAGATCGTGGCCAAAAGACTATTCCAGTGTCTATCCTGAAGCACCACTTTTATCGGCTTCTTCTGCTTAACTTCGTTCTCTATTGCGATTGCCCTTTCTTTGCTCCTAGCCACCCACTTGTCGTGCCATCCGTCCAACGTTCCTGCCATTCAAACTTGTCCTATACAGAATTGGTTCAAGGACGGTCCTTGTGTCGTAAAGAAAAGCAAAGGTAGAAGAAATGGTGAACTGATAGGCCGTTGAACTACACGGACACTCTAAGATGACCCATAAGAGATGTTTCTGCCTCTAAAAAGGAGTTTTCGTGCGATGATAGACATGCTAGTACCTTAATGATAAGAAAAAATACAATTTTGGTGATTTTCAATGTCGATGACGTCATATCTAAAAATAGAGATGTTGATGAAAATAAACAAAATATACATGAATCGATAGCACCTTGTCTGCTGAGTCTGAAAATGCATATATTATTCATATCAAACGCAATTGAGGCAAGTAAACACAGATTTAAAGCGAAAATTGTGCACTTTATGACGTCATCAAATTAGCGTACTTCCGGTCAAAATCAAAAGTGTCCCATCTTTGATTTGAAATCTCCAGGGTTGATTTGGTATATTTCAGCAATAAACTTTGAGGTTAGGTTGAAATTTAGTTTTTCACATAGAATTCCCTGCCTAATAGGGAAGGGGGCTAACACGTAGACCCCAAATCAATATGACTGAGAATTTGTCTCAACATATCTTATCCAGGATTGTAGTTTTAGTTTTCAGATTCATAAACTATTTGATTATTTAACCCTGAGATATTCGTAGGAAAAATCGCTGTTAAAAGTTTGTAGCCAAAACAGCAATTACAGTAATCCAATATATATTTGGATTTGAAGTTATTCTTGATACAATAAAGACAAATTTTAACCTATTTTCAGAGAATATACTTCTCCACATGACATTCATGAAATGGCAGGGAATAAGTCTGTAAAACAGGGGGAGCAAGCTAGAGGAAATGCAAAGAGTTTCACTGATAACTGTCATGCGCGATACATTGAAGGAGGCAGTCTCGCTTTTTTCAACATGATGTTATTTGCATGTTTTTCCAGCTATTTCGGTGTCATGTCATAAAATTGCTACGTCAACATTTTATCACTTCTATTGTGTTCGAGCAGCCAATCAAATTTAGGATCGAACAGGCCGATATCAGGGTCGAATATGAGTGACGAAGTTCCATTACTTATCCTGTCTTTTCGAAAACTTTCTCTTTTCACTTCTTTGTCCCCCATTACTTTCTTATCTCCTTTGCTGCGCATTATTAAATATTACTCCGTATAGTGGCAGTTCGACGATTATCTAAAAGTTCCCAACGCCATTTTGACCATCTTTCTTGAAGCAAGTCTTCAAATTCTGTCAAAGCATCGAATCATCTAGGTACAAGAACTTCCCGCGTCAATCTTTCGGAAAATTCTCGGCAAGGACATCAACCGACAAATCTGTCAAATAACAATGTGCTCTATAGCAATCTCTGAAATGATCTAGACATTGATATCAAGCCTAAAGAAAATGTTTCTGCGTCCTGGAAAGCTGTGACGACACCAGCAAGTTCTCCACAATCTTTTCTATTCACTCTATTGACCCTCGGTACTTTCTTGTCTCCTTTTTGCTGCTTATATGTTCTCTGCATGACTGCATAGTGGCATTAAAAACGTTGCTTACAAGTTCTCAAGTCTCTTCTAACCATTTTCGCTTAAGAAATTCACTCATATTTTACAACAGCAATAAATCATAGGGGTAGCACTGCACTTTCTTGTACATTTCACCAGTGATATCCGCCAACAACACTTCTGAATAACAATGGGCTTTGGCGCAACCAAAACTCGATATGAAACCAAAAAGCTGTTCTTCTATATTTTTTGTGTATTTCGATGCAGATCGGTGAAAACTCAAGAAATTTTTCCTTAACTTTCCATTACGCCTTTCTACCTTTATGATAAACCCACTTTTTATTATGTTTCATCAGAAACCAAAATCCTACTTTACTTGGAAATCAATCAGCTTTCTCAACGTCCACAAAAGAAAAACACTGTTTCTTGCTCCCTCCAAATAGTATTTCTAGCAAGATTTGTTCTTAAGCATTACCTCCTTAGAAGCCTAAATTCACTGACATTCGCAGTCTACCCTTCCTTTATCTTACTCGCATTCTTGTCTAACATACCAAAGACTTGTAGAGCATGCTTTGATAGCTTGTAGATCGACTGTTTTATGTCTGCAAAGAGTCACCCTGTTGCTTATTATTCACTCACAGACATGGTACAGTTCATAACCGCCATTTTGCATTGAATAATACGAATAACTAGTAAAATTCAGAATTAAAAATAACTCAATTAAAAAAAAATTTTACCTCTGGGTGTTCAAGGATGTTCAAAACATTTGGTAAGATAATCGGTGCAACATGAGGCATCTGTAAATCTGAAACTTCTTTCACAAATTCTAAATAAGAATTAATAATGATTAGGCAATAATAGATAGAATTTATTTACCCATTAACAAAACAATTTTCCTCAGTACTGCTAAACTGAGAAAAGAAACGTGTTCAGTAATTATTATTTGTCTAGCCTTTGTGTAATTTCGCAAAAGCGTTTTCTGAAACGGAGAGCGACACTTAGAAATATGTCGACGCTGATCGTTCGCTAACCGTTCCATGCACAACAGATTTCTAAGGAGGAAGACTTAATAGGCATCTCCAGGCAAGAGTTTTGAATAAAACTTGGGTTGTTGACGTCCTTTTCAACTAAGGGCCTCGTTTTCAAAAAAATTGAAAATTGTGTCACAGAAACATTTCGACGTCAGATTCGAATTCAGCACCTTCGTTTTAGTGGTAAGGCAAAGTTTTACGCTTCTAGTCCTTACAATGTTGATTCTGTAGCGATTTAAAGTTTGAAAGGTTATAAGGGATTTGACCGTGAAAAATGACTGAGGGTGTAAAATTTCACCCCGAGCGATTTTTCACGGTCAAATCCTTTATAGATTTTCAAACTTTTCATCGCTATAAAATCAACATCTTAAGGAATAGAAGCGTGAAAATTTGCCTCAACACTAAAATGTAGGTGCTCAATCTGAATCTGGGGTCAAAATATTTGTATGAACAAATTTTCGCAAATTTTGAAAACGAGGCTCTTTGTTGAAAAGGTGTATTAGAATAAGCCCTCCGAATTTGCAGTCCGGCGCTTTTCAAGAAGACATGCTATCCCCAGTCGTCCCGCCATCAAACATTCCAAATAATGAGAATAGAAGATGGCATTTACATCAGTGACGAAAGGCTAAACAATATCAGATTTGTGATGACATGATACAGTTTGCCTAAAATGAAGAAAGTTTGAAAGAAGACAAGACCGGCTAGAAGATCTAGAAACGGAAGGAAAGAAAGATGGAATGAAGATGGATAAAGTAACATGTGGGATTTTTCTGAAGACGCAACCCCCCCCCTTTAGAATGCTCTGTTCTTGGAAATCCTGAGGTGGCTATATGCTGTGACAGAAGTATTGCGACAATCACACCTGGCGCTGTAAGAAGAATAGTTCCTAGAACATTTCCAGGAAAACGCATGAAGAAAATAAAATATTTTCATCGCCAATGCGAGAAAACCGACTACACGCGGCAACATACTTGGCGACAAGGCGACAAGCTAAAACATGTCATGAAAATTTCAACTAAATTAGAACATTTTGTTCAAAAATCGATCCTTAGTTCCGCCTTAGATTTACGAATACCTGGAAAAGTGCGGAGAATGATAGGAAGAAAAAGAAGAAGATGAAGGGAGGAGGGGAGATTACCCCGAGATTACAGGATTGGATGGCAGTATTGAAAAAAGCAATGTGTGGCAAAAGCTGTCGAGATAGAAGCATCAAGGGGCAAGAAAGAGAGAATTAATAAAATCTTCTTTTAGCAAAAACCTGCAACTAACCTGTCATTACTCTTATCGCTCCATGAACCAAATTTTGCTCTCCACTGTTGATAGCTTGAACAAGAATTTCAAAAAATCCAGGCCACTCTTCTGGCCAGTCCCAATGTGCAATACATGACAAAGCATAGGCCTTAAAATAAGATCAGTTATTCGCTTTCAATGGTTCAGCTGTAAAACAATTCCCAGGCTTGTGAATAAGGAAAATGGAATAAACAGTAAAATGTCCTAGTTAAATGTTTTTCTTAGCTAAAAACCTGATTTAAAAAACCACTTCAGGAGTAGTTCCACGAGTTCCGCGTTTTGGTTTTTTGCCCTATAGCATTGTGGGGACAAAACACGGAACTCAATTTTCGGGAAAAATAAATTCTACAGGTTCCGTGGATTCTGCCGGTTCCACATTTTGGACCTGACCAGTTCTTTTTGCCGCCCAGACTTATAAGGTGTATGTCTCAATTTATTAGGTTTTTTTGCAATCTAAAAGGCTGAGCTTAAACCATTTTCTGTTTACTCCAGAACCCCTAAAAGCCCAACCTGTCAAAATGGTTATGCTGTAATATTGCAGCTTGCTAGTTAATAATAATTGATAATAAGTGCTTGGTGGATCAACCTTGCTGATTTGCAGCTGGCTAATTTGGTAATATAGACCTTGACAATTCTGACAATGGGCAAAATTACTTCTTGATACAATTGTACTCTGTCGGATTGAATGATATTTAAATGTATAATTAGTAAAAGGGAGCAAACATACCACACTTGAGCGTATTTTACTACTTGGGTCTTGTAAGGCTTTTGGAAGACTCTCTCTTATCAATGCTTTTGCCTGAAGGCAATGAATTAATATAAAAAAGATTAACAGAACAAAAAGACAGAACATTTGGCAACATCTTAGAGGAAAAACAAATCAACTGACCATAAATCAAACTGATACTTCATTAATAGGGGCAATAAATTAGACGAGAAAATGATAGCGTACCAAAGCATTAGCAACAAGGAATTAAGAGAACAGAAATTGCAATTCAAGCAATAAAAGAGAAATTTTTCGACACTCTAGAGGGTGCGTGGATCTTAAAATCTTCTTTTAAATGCCCCCAATGTTTGTTTGCTTCACTTTTGTGTCAACCCCACTATCTATCCGTTGGTGCTGCCCCTGGTTCATCAGCTAATTAATTAGAATTGAAGGTAGAATAATTAAAAGATAAGAACCTGTTCAGTTGTTTCAGGTGGCTTGAACTTCTCCCCAGATGCATGTGACCAATGGCCTTCAATGTATTGTTTAAGCACAACAGATGCAAGCTAAAAGTAGAATCAGAATAACATTTAATGGCTGCCTTGTAAAACGCAGACAAACCTGAACTATAGACAACCCTAATTATGAACGTTCAATATGCATACATGTACACAAACTATGTAAAACGGAGTTCAGACATAATAATGTTGCACAAATAATATCACCTGGCAGCTGAACTACCAGTAATCTGTGCTGGGAAATTTTGCAACTGAACTAAATTGAATAGATTTCTACAATATCAACCAATCAGGTAAGGTTTCTGTTTTGGAGAGAAGACCATTCTATTTTGATTCTCAAGTGATCCATTTGAATAATAGAGGGATTATATGTGTATGAACAGAACACAATGCCTGTGGGAGTTTTGAATCAACATCATTCATCTTTTGTTTCAACATGCTTTTGAAATTGCCCTTGGCACCTAGCTTTCAAGACATTTCGGCCAACCACGCGGAAAGACCAGGGCTAAAAGGAAGTTGGGCAAAATGGAGGTTTGGCGAAACAACCTGATACCAATAAATAAAGTAGTACATAACAAAAAATTTAGTTTGGAAAAGTAGCTGATAGTCATACACTCTTCAAAACCTATCTTGAAGATGATTAGATGAGCAACTGATCCCCTGTTTCCCCTAAGCTAAACCACTGTCTACAGTTTTGTTGTATGTGAGAAGGCTCATTGTTGGCATTTTTTTAAGACCCTTATTATACCACATGCAGTGTGAGGTATATGTACATGTTGATCAAACAAGGTCTTACAAAATGTCTTCATCATGCAAGCTATTTGACATCTTCTTGTATATGTGAACTTTATTAATAAGAAAATGACATAATTTTACTACCTGTCTAATCGGTTCAGGAATAGAGCCATCTATGATAATGCTGGTCAAATGGACACCAAATCCTAAAAGTAACAAGAAACGAAAAACATATTTTAAAATTGCGATAAACAGTGGAACATTTTTGGGCATACTTAGAAGCTTTTTTCGTTGAACATTCCTCAAATTATGAATGGCAGAAACAGACTGAAACAAAAAACTTAGGTGGAATTTATACCCAGACATGGCTCAAAATGCACCAATCAGAAAGAGGAGCCAAATTGGCATTGTGTTTTAAATGCCAATCAGCAAGAATATTTTAGTGATATCAGGTATAGTAGGTCTGTCGGTGTACAGCCTTCTGAAAGTTCAACATGAACATTCAAGCAAGAAACCCCCAAAAGAATGTGGATGCTGATAAAGAGAAATCTTTAAAACCAGCTGCATGTAAAAAGAAAAATGACTAGAATCAAACCCAAGGCAGACAAAATACAAATATTAGCTACTTCTTTGTCCATTATAAATTTAAATCAAGGCCCCAAGACGACTTCCTATAAACAGGTACAGACTAATTAAGATCCATCAGTTGTTATTGTTTTGAATTCTATAATGGTACTGTATGTATGCAATAAAAGCTTTACGCTTTGCACGGCAAACAGGTGTATGTCAATCCTATAGGCAGTTTACAAAAAGAAAAGCTCCCAAAGGAAAAATATCAGTGAAATAACTTTAGACAAAAAACTTTCAGACCCTTGTCTCAGAGCTGTTTTCAAAATTCTGTTATTTGCAGTTCAGCAAAGAACATTTTGCAATGAAATACAATATATTTGGAAGTTTTAGTGTAGTAAACATCCAAAATCTAGTGTGAACATCGTGTCACATGAAAAGTAATTCTATGAACAATTTTGTCAAAAAAATTCCAATCGTTTGGATGGTTAAATGTTTGAAGAGAAGGTTGTCCGTAAGTTTAATCATCCAAACTTTTATATTTTAATTTAGATGGTCAAACTTGAAGAAGGATTTGTTATAAAAGAATTCAGTTCTTGAATATACTGATTAGATTGGGTAACATGGGTTTCTAAGTGTTTTCGTTTTAAGAACAATAAGACTTCTAGTGTTAGGTTTTTAAACAGTGTGTGAATGAAGAGCAAATTTTAGTTAACTATTGTTCTTTTACTATAGGTAGTAGTACTATTTTCCCAGTTCCCAGATTCCTCGTGTTCTCAGTACGAGTGGTACCCTCTAGACTTTATCGATTTTAATAATTCGATTGATTGATTGAATCCATTTTATTAGTTTCTTGACACACTTACCAACCCCTTTTTAATGTATTATGCTTTACTAGTTTTATCATGGCCATGGGCAAAAGTGAAAAGTGGTTGGAGTGAAGGAGGGCCTAGGGCCTAGGCAGGCAAATTACATACACGGGCAACAACAGCTTGCTCTTACCTTCAGTGGTTTCAAAAATTTTCAGCTGATCTTCTGAAAACGATCTTTCGTCATGATTCATGGAAAATGCAGCAGAAGGGTGATATTAAATTAAAGAATTGTTGTCTCATGGCCCAGTATCTACCTTTGCCAATTTTGAAATGCAAAGTATGGAAATTGCAAAAAGTACTATGGGAGTTGCTGTTAAAATTATGCTTGGGGGCTTTCAAAGCTTGATTTATGTCCATTTGTTTACATCAACTAGCATGTACTATCATGTTATGCATTTTCCATGTTTTGTTTGATACTTACGTAAGCAGTACAAAAACTAGCCTGGATGTGATCTAGATTTACTAAGGTCACAGCTAAAGTGTTCAGCAATGACTGCCTTAATGTCGCATCATCTTGAGCCATTTTCAGTGAAATCTTTCAACACAAAATTATTACCGCCTGTTTTCGATTTTGCCTTCTCTTTTTTTCACCGCATCTCATGTGGTCCGTTCATAGCAAATGACACCCTATATTCGTGGAGCCTCTCTTTCAAAAACCAAAGAAAATGGCGGGAAAACAATCAATTGATCAATCAATCAATAAATCAGCGATAATGATTGGATAAAAGGGCATACCTGCATTCAAGCAACCTCTCCATTATGTCGCCAATACTGTAAATCACGAAATCACAAGCCGTACCAAAGCATTTAATGCGACACGCAGGAGTTTAGATTCACGCATTCACGTGCAAAAGTTTCTCGTTTCACGAAATCACGCATAAAAAATGGTCCAGTCCAATAACGCATCATGCAGAACCGCTTGGGGGCCTCATCAATCTAAAATAATTTTAATAGGGATAGGGGTCTCGCAAACTTGCTATAACGTATTTAGCACCACCAACGTCTATGAAATTTCGACGAGTTTGATGGGATCAATGTTACATGCCTTGTTTTAATAAGCAACTGGACTTTTGGTTCAGCCCTCAAAGCTGCTTAAAATACCTAGTACTTCAGCCCACACATAATGACTGGTAGTATCCCCGAAAAACTATCATTTGGCTCTTTTCTTGCTTTTCATGTATTTACAAGTTTACAACGATGTAAGGAAGGCTATCTTAAATCTTAACCAAAAAGTTTAGCAAAATTTCAGCCCTAGTTGCTTATTGACCAGGGGTTAGACCAGTTGCTTATTAAATAAAAAAGTGTATTAGCTAATAGGGGGCTAATAGCTACGGAATCGAAATAAAGAGATTGTTGTCGGAAAATCGCTAAAATCGCTAAAATCAGTTTGTTCTTGATCTAGAGGGTACTATAGATCGATATTTTTGCAATTTTTGGCCATTGTTATTTTATGGGAGTTTGAGAAAGAGAAGCAGAAAAACAAAGATTTTGAGCCAGACAGCATCATATTTTGCATTTCAACGAATTTCACAATGGAATGCATGTTTACGGTAAGCGTTCAGTTACTCTTTTCTGACTTACTGACTGGCAAAACATTTGGAAGCTCAATAGCTGGCACTTCAACTTTCATGCATTGGGCATAATCAATGCGGTTGCAGTATTCCCATTGGTCAGGGTTGCGACGTATGTAGCACCAATCGTAGCTGTAGCCAAATCTACCACACGGA
This sequence comes from Chrysaora quinquecirrha, assembly GCA_014526335.1. Lineage (NCBI taxonomy): Eukaryota > Metazoa > Cnidaria > Scyphozoa > Semaeostomeae > Pelagiidae > Chrysaora > Chrysaora quinquecirrha. The sequence continues at coordinate 4,762,630 of JACTAT010000061.1, read as the reverse complement.
TGCATGCATTGATTACCACCATAGCAGCTCTTGGGATATTCAAAGTAAAGCTCATCTTTTGGATTTTTTGAGGACAATTACAACCAAGAGATTCCAGACAAACTTCTGAATCAAAGAATTTGTTGGCCTTCTCAACGACTTCTTTCCACAAGAATTCCACAGTGGCATCCCTGATTTTGTTAGCATTGGCATCGAAATCATCTCCTATCCAACCTAGATGACGTTTTCTGATTGTGAAGCTATCGCCGGCTAGTCCATCTTGATAAGTCATAAGTCTGTCGATTGAGACGCAGACTTTTTCATCTCCAAAGCCCAGTCTTCGCTTTTTGGTTCCCTTCTTGCGCTTTTTGTTGCAGTCGTAATTCACTCGATCAGTAGAGTAGCTTGTTGAACGTATCTGCTCATATCTTTTTCGCATCATTTCTTTCATACCAGTCAAGATTCTGGCTCGAGTTCTGGCTAACTCATTGGCCAAGGCACAACTAATGGGTAAAAAAGTAGAACAAAATTTGATTATGTTTCACGTATTGGAATCCCCTTATGTTCTAAACCACACAGCTTGGAACGTTAACGCGGAAAATACCTTCTATCTTTACTAGAATTCGTTAAGCTTCATTAAAGGCCCGAAATGTTGATAGGAACACGGGTCCTTCTATTGTTAAGTTGCTATTTGTTCCAGCCCGTATATGTTCCAGATGTTCCCTTTGAGCAACTGCTTAATAACTCCTCATGCACACATTAGATTTTCCAGGTAGCAGCTCGTCGAAACGGGAGTAACAATGCTAAGTGTAGGAGTTACGGGACTGGAAGAGCGACAGCTTCCTAACTTTGAAAAAGCTTTCAAAACCAGCCATATTTGTGCGCAAACAATAGATTAAGAATCGGACATCCTTCTAGATATTTTATCTTCCCCTTGTCCACTGTTATTTGAAATTCGATTCTTTTTGTGAGAATTATTAGAGCGTTCAGCGTTTCCCAATCAAATTTTCTATCAGGGGCTGATCCTGGGAGGTGTATGGGGTAGCTAGCCACCCCCTTTTCTATAGAGAAAGTTTTTACTGTTTTAAAATGTTGCAATCGGAACACTTCATAGTTATCAAAGCAATCAACATTTATGTGATGCATTTACAAGCCGTTCATACAGAGCTGTATAAAAAAAAATAAAACCACGGTTACGAACTGAGTGAACATAAATTGCAGCGTTTAAAATATATATCAGGTGAATAAAATATCGATTTAAATTTTCATAAAATTGTAAAAGTTAACAGACAAGCAATTAAATGCGTATGGTTTCTCTCTAAACCTCTTTCTTAACTGGAAAAGGGCGCTTTCTAGAATAAAAAAGCTAAAAGGGCCTTTCTTAAAAAAGAGCGTTTCCCGAAATTGAAAAGGGCGTGGTCCAAAAATTTTGCTGGGACTCCGCCCAAAAACCGCCAATCTCAACCAGCCACCTCCCATGATTGAAACCTGGATCAGCCCCTGACTTTATAATTGTATATATAATAATCGTTGAAACAGTTGGAAGAGTTCTGAAGCGTTTTGTTAAGAGAGTGTTTCTATCTGAAATAAGCGTTGAAAAGCATACATTGTGAAATGTACCCTTCAGTACGTCAACAGATGATAGATACCCTTCTTATATGGAAAAATGAAACTTACACCGGCTGCTCATTTTTATTGATCATATGATGATATCCAGCGATCATAAAAGGCATCCAGTGAATGATAGCCAATGGGAGATTGTAGGACCATCCAACACTGGTCCAACCTTGAGGAAATACAATGTAACTTTTATCCATTATCAGATCCAAATCATCAGCATCAAATTTACTCTCATCCTTAAATCTTCTTTCAAACACCTTGAAAACTTCATTGTAGAGTCTTTCTTCGTGGTATTTTGCCAATTTCTCACCAATTTTCAGCTCAACCTTGTCTTCCAACTGTTTCCAGATATCAGTATCTTTCTCTTTCAGTTGATCGATGATGTAGAAAACAACGTTGATTCCTGTAAATTATAATCATCCTTTAGTATACCGTAAATACTCGAATAGGCCCCCACCTTCGAATAAGCCCCCACAATAAAATTCATTTTTGCAAATAACTTTACACTCTTTTTTATAAGAATACTATAAGTTTTGTCCAGCCTCAATATTCTTAAAAAATGTTCGTTTTGAGCCTGAATATATTCTTAAAGTATTCTTATTTTTCAAACCTGATATGGTTTTAGGGGAACATAGTTAAAAGATAAATCATCTCATATGGTCGAGCGAAAGAAATATTTAACTATTATAACAAAAATAATGTTGTTAACAATCATGAAATTTCGTTCTAACATTGCAAAACAGGCATCTGCTGAAAAATGAGACAGAAATATGGGAGCTGAGGCTGAGCAATATTCTTACAATATTCTTAAAAATAGGATGATTCTGAGCCTGAATATTCTTATAAACAATATTCTTATAAAAAAAAGAGTGTAGTGGAAACAAGTTAATGGCAATACCTTCGGTACGCACAACGAAGCTCTCAAGATAGGCAGATGAGTTTAAGGTCATTGGAAGATCAAAGGATGTCGTTCTCCCATGGAGGGACCTGGCAGTTCAAGGTGACGTAACCGTCGGAAACTTAGGGTCCAGAAATTCTACATTTCACTACCACTAAGGGTAGAACAAATTTAAATTTACCACAACTCAGGGTAAAGGGAATCTCCTTACTAGTTTTTTTATTGTAGCTAGCGAATAATTTACAAGTTTACATATAGTCTTGGATTGAAATCCTGTCGAATATTTGGTATAAGTTCCTATTCATGATATACAGCCTTGAGAACGACTTCAACAGCAAAACCATTTATTTTGTAACTATTTACTTGAAATAGGAAAGTTCGAAAAGATAGGACAGGACGACTGGTAGAATAATGATTGCATTTGCTTACGATATACTTTCATGTGTGGTTAAGTTTCTAATGCATTCAAAACTTGCATAGCATGATGAAAATGCGAGTTTTCTTACAGTAGTACTATTTTTATGGAACAATCAGCCTATTACAACTAACGGAAAAGTTACAACCTCTTAGGCCAAAAGGCACTACCGCTAAGGCTATTGTCTAATACCGATAAGGGTTTTGGGTTTTGTGTCATTTCCAACGGGTACGTTACCTTGAACTACAAAGCCTCCGGGGTCGTTCACGTAAGTTAGCGTTAAAATGAAAGGGGAGAATGAATTAAGAATCAATTGTACAACAACCACATACCAATTGATACAGCAGCACCAACGGGTCCACTCGCCAAGCCAACAAGAGTAGCTGTGATCAGACTCAGTGTTTTTGCTCCTTTCAGGATCTGTTCAGTTTTTTCCTTTGCAGATGTTGGTACGTCATCTGACTGAACAGCTTCTGAATCAGCATTGGCATCCGCAACGGCAAGCTGGGTATTTTGCGATGCATCGTCATCGCTAATCACATGGCTGGCAAATGCCAAAAACAAAGCAAGGCAGAAAACAACAGCGATTTTCATCTTGACAGCAAACGCTACAAGATATAGGAATTGCTAACAGTAATTAGGAAAACAAGTAGCTATAGTCTGAGTTCGAAAAAATGACACAGTAGTGACGGGCTACCCAGTTTCTCTCGTGGAAACGGGGTCTTAAATTCAACAAATGTTCGACGGGATGTACTGAAACGAACCCTCGACATAACTTCTTGATAAAGCGAACTACGGATCTAGCCCCTTGAATAAAAATTTCTGAATGCGATTCTCTAGGTTTAACGAACTCCCGACGCACAATGAACATTTTTTAGCTCCTATCAGAGTTATACACGACTTCATCCCAGTCGAACTAAAATGCTCCTATGTGGAACTTACGAAAAATCAGAAAAGGGCGGTACTAGCATTTCTGCTGGTATTTTCTTTTTCGAAATCAATCTTTCTATTGACCAACAAGACTGTTAGAATGCGAGAGCGAAATATCAAGGAAAAGATAGTAACAGCCTAAAAATCATAGTTGTTTTTATCTATCAAATGCGAACCCTATACACTGTACTAACAGAGAACGAGTATTTATAAAAAGGTAAAAGAATGCACTTTTTTATAAGAACCAGGAAATTTCGATTGAGGCTATTGTTCTTATGTTTTTGCCTTTTCTGAGCCTAAAATGTTCTTAATCTGTTCTTAATTCCTCGTTTTCTTAGACAGTAATATTTTTCAGCGAATGTCTTGAATGATTGTAGGCTTGTGTATAAATGCAGCATGCTTGTCTCCCGCTTGTCTATATCTCTGTTCGCTTGCTTTTACATTCAAACTGACCGTCATTAAGCTGATGTTATTAGGGCTTAAGAAAGGTCAGCATGAGCTTGTTCTTACTTCGTTCGTAAAATCTGAGCGAAATCCAGGCTCGTGTTCTCATTAAATTGTTCTTATAAAAAAGAGTGTAACAACCTAAAAATTATAGTTGTTTTTCTTCTATCAAATGGGAGGGAGCCCTATACACCGTGCTAGATATCGAGTATTTATAACAAGGTAAACGAATAAACAAATTGCTGGGCTGAAGCAGAAACCCTGCAGATAAAGCTAAGAATTGTTAGAATATAAAGAAAAAGGATATGTACTCACCTCCACAAATTCCTGCTTTCTGAAAATCTGGCAAAACCTTTCCTAAAAATGGACTATTTAACCATTTTCACGTCACAAGCAAACGGTTTTCTTTTCAACGTGGATGGAAAAAGTTATAAACATAATGTGGGCTCATGGTGGCTTGTCTGGGAAAATATGGATGAGACGAAATTATTCAGGTGTCCTGTCTGGAAAAAATTTAGCCGCAATTAGCCAAAAGTTTTAGATGCGACTGCGGCAAGACTTTTGGTGTTATGTACAAAAAATTACGAAAAACAAAGCATACACCCTTAACGCCTAAAGTCAAGGCCACTGGATCTGTCAGTGCCAAACCTAAGCCTAACCAAGCTTTTTTTACCTTGCGTAGCCAGGGAGTGTGGGTGTGTTTTCTACCCTATCCAAAAATTGCCCTCCTGTATAGCTAAAGAAAGCAATGAAACTTGCCACAGCATTGACCAGTATAACGTGTAACCTGGCTAATTGTAACGTATTAACGTAGTAATCGGCTAAATTGCAGAAATGCCACGTATTGCCTTTTTTGGAATTTTTTGGACAATTTTGAAATTTATACATAATTTGAAAGCAGTTAAATATAAAAAAAATCGTTTAATTTTGGCCTGAGTTTTTACAGAGCGGTATTCAGCCACTTTGGTGTTTAGCTGTTAAGTTCTGGCCACTTGGCTTCAACCACTTCAACCCTGTTAGCTTTAACTTACTTAAAGAAACTCAGTATTTGGAATGCAAGAAGCAAAATACGTAAAAATGGAGTATTTTCTTTTGATCTCCAGGGACAATTCGAAGGGTAGGTACGCTATAACTGAGAGCACGTCATAAGGGGGTACTTTATCACAGGAATATACAGTACTGTACCCAGCAAAACATTATGAATTACAGAAGCGTTGAGAGAGATGGGGACCGTTGCAGCTTTGCCTTATAAGTGACAACTTTCAATTCGAAAACTGGTGCAAAACGCTTGTAGCTTAATCCATTCTCATTTATTGGTAGCTTAATCCATTCTCATTTATGGGGACAAGTTTGTAAGAAAACGGGCTGGATTTTGGTAAAATTTAAGAACGAGGCAAGAAAAACTGAGGCTTTCCTTTATAAAATTCTTGTAAGAAAACCTGAATAACATCGGGCTCAATTAGGCCTCAGCAAGATTTCCCAACATTTCATTCCAACATGTCATTCACTTTTACTCTGCAAATTTTAACTGAAATTCACCTGATAATCTGGGTGACTTTACTAGAAAATAGCACCCTCTTTGGAACCAAAGAATTAACCGCACAAATCGAAATTGCCAAAAAGGTAAGGCTAAAACTACTAGGGGAAATTCGAAGGTCTCCAAAATAAAAAAAAATCATAAAGATACTCCCAAGATACAACAATAAGGCTATATTCTGTGATTAAATTTATTGGATTTATTGAGATTTAGAATTTAGAATGAGGCTTCTTCAATTTTCTAGATATCTCGAAACTTGACTTGGAAATTTATTTATTTACCAAAACAAGCTTTTTAATAGATCCATAGAACTTATAAGATTCAAAAGATTTGTAGGATATATATTTATGAAGATTTATTGTCGAGGTGGACGAGATTTATGGAGTGATACACCCCTCGGTTGTCGGTTGAGAAACTTCTAAGAATGGTCGACAAGAAAGATGGGACTTGAAGCTTTTCTATCTTGCCCTTAGTCAACCATTTGTCCGCTGACTATCATCAGACTGTATGCAAATTTTACAGGTTGAACCAGTTTGTTTTCGTCGAATTTCCATTTTGTTTATAAGCATATCCAAGGCGAAGGTCCCTGTGTAAATTTTTCTGGTATTCAAATCAAACGCAACCACACAAGGAATGCAAACCACACCAGTTAGCTACCAGTCTTCACTGACTATCTAATTAGCTTAGCTACCCATTTCAATTCAATTCAATTTCAATTCAATTTGGAATTTATGACTTACTTTACTCGAATAGCTGGAGTGTGGTCACAAATAACAGAAGCAGTATACCTTAATTGTATTACCTTTTGCGCGATGTTAAATTTCACGCGATTTATTTTCGCGCGCGCAATTTTCACGCAATAGCAAAAATGTTTTTTTCGCGCAGGATCAATCTTCGCGCACCCAAACGTTTTCTCGGTGTTAAAAGGTGCAGTTAGAAAGCAGCTAGAAAGTATTTTAAGCTGTTTAAATAATTTTGTAATGTAATTTATAATGAAAATCACTGGTCCAAGAGTTAGGACGCGCTTTCATTTGCCCAATGTTTTCAGATAAGCTGCGAGAAAATTAACACAACGCATAAAGTGTACTTAAAAGACTACAATAAAAGGGTATTTGTTCAAATTAGCGAGTGTGTGACCAGATCAGCTATAACTTTGTGTTTATAGCTAGTAGATGTTAGTGAAGGAGAGGGTTTGTGGACCGTAACTCCATAGCACTTTATATAAAACAAGCTATAACTAACCAAACCCGGGTTATAGAAAGGCTGGCCTACTTTGTTTTTCTTCTATACAAACAATGGTCTGTGAATCTTTCAACATCACTTTGGACAAGTAAAAAAAGCTCCCAAAAGTTCATATTTAGAACAACTCATTTAAAATGGATTTCATTTTCAACTTTATTTTCATAGCAAGATCTGCAGGTTTTCTTCTCTGGCGAAAGCATTTCTCTTCTCCCCGTTTCGACTCGCAGTCCATGATCATTAGTACATCTAAATTTCGCTCAAACATCATCTGAGTGTGTTATCATTTGAGTTCAAATGTGGCTGACAATGGAAGGTTTTTAAATGTTGCGTTACACGTTTTTTTTTATAAGAAACCGGTTTATGAGAAACCTAGAACTCGACACCCCAAAAGTTAAGAAACTTTTAGAACTAGGAGGAAGGAGTTAAGAAACTTGAGAAATTTTTGTGTCAGTTTTCCAACATACTGATTTCACATTTGTGGACGTAGTGTAATCAATTCTCAAGCATTTCCGTTCGATTTCTCGCACCAGCATGGCTAATTCTTTGTAATACAATAATATCAATAATTTGCTTGCTATATTCACGCTTTTTATCGTTTTTACTGCAATTTATTTCCATTAAATCAAGAAACTGTTAAGAAACTTTTAGAACTAAAATTGGGCCAAAAATTAAGAAATTTTTAGAACTAGGCCCGAGCCAGGTTTCTTATAAAAAAAACGTGTAGTCCGCAACTTGTTACCTCTTATGATTACCCCTAATCTTTTTAACGGGGACTTTCATAGTGATTTCTAGGGATTATATGAGAATATAATATAAATACCCGCATAATAGGACAATAAGAATCGGGGATACTAGCCTTTTGACGGTTTAACTGTTTTTGGTTTTCCCCATTATTCTTTCAAGTTAAATTTGTTCATTTAAATATCATTCTAGCGCAACTTATAAATGAGATTTTTTACCGAAAAATTGTTTCAGTCTCACACTAAACTTGAATACAAGAATGGTCTATCAAATTTCAAATTTCGTACCCTTAACAGATTTGCTAACGATAGTTCATTTTCAAAGATGCTTCGCGGTAGTTAGATTTATAGAAGTGAGAAGTCTTAAGTGAACACTCTCATGGATAACGACGCTCTGGCATATCTGTATTCCTAGCAAAACAATGTGACACCCTCCTAAAACTCGGAGGTTTTAAGAAAGGCATACTAAAAGGAAACGCAAAAATGAAACTTTTCAAAAATGCCGTATTAGCCACTCTGAAAACGGAAAGGTGGAAATAGTTCTCGTTTCTTTGCGTTTTCCTACCCTCTTGTTCACTTGCAAACAGAAAGCGTTTAGAACGGAAAAAGGAAAAAAAAGGTTTGTTGAAAGGCGGCTGTAAAAATTCATCTTTAAATTTAACGAATATAAGACAAAAAGACAGGGTTTCCACAAGGTCGCAGTGATCAAATGATTGGTTACACGACCGTGAGATCTACCAGTCGAGCACTTCACTACCTCGCTAAAGCTGTGGCTAAACTAGGAGACATGTCGCTTGCGACACCTTACTTGACGTGTCTCCCAGGGTGGCTAAATATCCTGGGGGGGTACTTCACTATAAAGTCAAACGGGGGTGTGCGCCGCAGGTATCTCTGTTTTGACCCAATCCCAGAATTTTTGTGATATTTTGATACCCTATCCCAGAATATGGGTCAGATATTCATGCCAAATCCCAGAATTAAGAAGAAACAAAAACAATTTGATGCAAAGGGAAACAAAATTTGCTACGGCGAAACCAATCAAGCCTTCGATAATTCGTTGCCGACGCCGATTTCAAGCCAACCAGTAGTGTAGTGGACTTATCGAATATTCAACACCCATTACCAGAAGTTTTAGTATACCAATCTCCGACAATAAAAGTGAAAATATACCCCAATCACAAAAGTTTTCCAAAGACGATATACCCCAATCCCAGAAGATCATCAACCAGCAATCATTGGTTAATTATCGCAGAAGGTCATGATGGCAGAATTGTGAGAGCTGAAGGGATTCCGATCTGTTTTCGTCAAAGATTACTATACGCGACCATGCGATCATTTCAATGTTTTGGAAATCATGGTTTAAGACAAACAAAATCAGAATCAGAAACACCTAAGTTCCCTATATATATATTAATGCATTCTGTTAAAACTGGAATAAATTTAGACATTGGGAAGTGAACTTCATTTTCCTGTGTTTTAGAAAAATACATTCTCATAAAAATTCGCACAAACAGAGATTTTTTAACAATATTCTTAAAAAGGAAAACATTCGAGCTTAAAATAAAGGCACTTTGATATTTCGTATTTCTGAATAAAAGTATGAATGAGAAGCATTTTAATTGTCCAGTTTTTGAAAGTCCCATAAAGAAGTCCTAAACAGTTATGATCCAAACTAAATTAAAATTTCTGATTCTAATTACATGCCATCATAAGCCGGTCCACCACCGCCTTCAGGTGGAACCCAATTGATATTCTGGCTTGGATCTTTAATATCACATGTTTTACAATGGATACAGTTCTGTGCATTGATTTGTAATTTCCTTCCACCCGTTTCTTCATCGTCAACATATTCATAGACACCGGCAGGACAAAACCGGCCTTCCGGTCCATCATAAACGGCTAAATTCAAATCAAGTGGAACATCGTCGTTAAGTAATGTCAAATGAGCTGGTTGATCGCCTTCATGATTCGTTCCGGTTAAAGCCACAGATGATAAAAGATCAAATGATACCTTATTATCCGGTTTCGGATATTCAATTGGTTTGCACTGATTGGCTGGTTTGAGTTTTGAAGAATCTAATCCACCATGTGACAATGTCCAAGGCTCTTTACTTTTAAAAATCCAATAAAATATTCCAGTGTATAGCATGGTTCCATAGACACCAAGAGGTGAGTGAGCAGATGGGCGGATGTTTCGAACTGATTTCAATTCATCATATATCCAACTTGCCTTCATTCTTTCCTCGTATGAATCAACATATAAACCTGCAATACAAATAAGAGTGGCTGGATATAGATGTATACAACGCAAAAGTCCGAGGAGACACACCCGTCTGTACAGTCCTTAATTAGGAAACATGAAAAATTTCTCTTCAGGCATGAGATACCTGATAATTAGCAAAACAAACAAGATGCTGCAACCCTTCTGTTGCTTTATCATGTGACGTCTTTCAGATTTGCCGTCGAGTGGTCCCTTCAATGTTGGGACTTATTCAGTGACAATGTTCCGTACGTTAGGCGGGGCTTAAGTGCATCATGTGCACTTTAAAGCTAAAACCTTCCAGATATCTTTCAAAATTACTTTAAAACTAACGAATACTCTCATAAATAGGAAACTAGACAAAAGCATAACTATAAAGTTCATCGATTCAACAAAGTTTTTGGAAATAAAATGATAAGAGATATGGGTGCTCGCAGTGGCGTAGCGGGGGTCTGTGGGGCCCTTAGTGACGTAGTGGGACTGGGGCCCCTTGTTACCATGTCTAATAAGGAACTAGGAAGCTGAAATAGGAAATAGGAAACTGCAAGTATATTTGCAACAACCACTTTACACCTGCTCTAAAGCACCAACGTTGCAATATCAATGACTTTGGCCTATAAGCAGTTTGTCAACCTCCGAGAAAGATCTTTTCATAAAGGAATCAAGTAAAACCACCGTCGGCTAACATCTAATGGAAAGGCTTTTAGCAAAAAATTTAAGAACCTAACTTTTGAAAGCTACTAATATCCCGGAAAAAAAATGACCAGCGAACAGAGATGAGAAAACCTTATTTCCTTTTTCAGAATATTAGAAAAATTTATTATTTTTAGTTATCCATTTATGTTAGTCGGCTATACTTAAAGCAAGTAAGAAACTATGATGTCAATTAATATCATTATTATCCGCAACCTATTTTTCATCTTTATAACCAATATTTTCAGAATTTAATTATTTTTAGTTTTGTTAGCTTCGTAGCGGCCCAAGCAAGATAAGCTCCGCTTTTCTTGGACCGTGTAGAGTACATTTAATTATTGTAAATTGTATTTCTACGAAAAAAAAGAATTGAATTGAATTAAGTTGAATTATATTGGCATTACGTTTACGAGCGTTGAAGCACATTGCATCAACATTGACTTTTTGCATATTAAGACTTTATATTTAATATACAAGCATAGTCAACTTTAAAGTAAATCACTTCAATACTCGTGTCATACATACATACATACATACATACATACTTTTTTGATAACGCAGGACAGTAAAAGGCAGCATCTGCTGATGTGGGCCTGCTTAACTACATAACATACTTAAATCTAGATAAAAATGAGTAGCTATAAAAAAAAATTATAATTAAAATATCTTAAAAATAGATGTAATCAATGTTTCTTTGTTTTATAATAGACGAATGTCCAAAAGATAAACTATTTAAAATTCTAGAGTTTTTAGAAAGTTCGCTTTTAAAAGTAGAATACGATGTAAAAGATTTAATAATTGTTGGAATCGCATTCCATATGATTGCTGCCCTGTGTCGAAAACTTGATCGCCCTATCTCAGTTTTTGGTCTTGACACTAATACAATTCAACTTATTGTTTTAACATGAAACGTCTTTTACATGGGAAGAAGAAGCAGACATATAAGAAACTGCAGTCTAGAAAACCCCATGAAGCAATAGGTAAAGCAATGGTTAATCCCTTAGTTGAAAAGGTGTATTGTTTCTAAAAGCGGGGAGACAAATGGTTTTTTTTCAAGTTTCTTAATCATCAAATTCACGCGAGATCTGTGGTTCCATCCAAAAAGACGTGGAAAGGAAGCGACACCCAACATCAGCACAATCTTACATACTCAACAGTGCTTGAAAGATCTCTTTTTGAATAAAAATATTGTACGGGCCAAAATGTCAATTATTGACAATAGGTACTCTACCGAGGGCCACACTGGTTGACGGTTGAGAATCGAGGAGAGCAATTTGCATTGGTATAGACTACTTACATGAGTCCCACTTTGTAAACAGCAACAGCAACAACAGCAACAACAACAACAACAACAACAACAACAACAACAAGCTGTTCGTTCAGAGTGTTTTGCTCGGAGGGATAACGAGTAGTCAGTAAAGGCCAGAGGCAGAAAAAATGTTACCTTCAGTTTCTGATTTAAAATTTTCATCAGCGATTGCATCATAGATTGATTCTGCTGCCAACATGGCACTCTTCATTGCTAAATGTGTGCCTTTTACTTTTGGTACATTCATGAACCCTGCACTACAACCAATCATTACACCACCAGGGAACGAAACTTTAGGAAGAGACTAAAATGGAAACGAAACATTTGAAAATGTTAGGAAATCCATCCTGAAACACTACAATTACACCTTGAATGCTTTTCATTAAAGCTAATACATTAGCGCAGATTGTAGCTAAAAAGTAAAAAGATGAAAAACTAACTTGAAATCCTCCCTCATTGAGAGCTCTTGCACCGTATCCAATTCGGGTTCCACCTTCAAATAAAGGCCTAATCTTGGGATGTGTTTTAAAACGCTGCAAAAATAATATAATAATCTCTGTATCATGCATACATCTACAAAAAGCGTGGTACTGACAGACACATTGAATAAATAATACAATTTATACCAAAGCCTAGACTGATTACCTGAGTCGCAGTTATCGCTATTGAAATAAATGCTAGGATGCTCAAACTACCTCGGTTTGGTATTAGTCTCGGTCTGATGAGCGATAACTGGGACTCAAGTAATAAGTCTAAACGTACGCCTATGAACAACGGACAAATATTTTCACCTCCAAGGTCATTTCTTTCCGAAAACCTCTTTATAGCAGAAACTAACATTGGTCCCACAAGTGTCCATTATATCGAGGCATAGGGAACAAAGTTGAGTGTCCTCATTTCTATTGACTATGATGGAGGTAACACTGAATTAACATAAATGCAACGTTATACCAAACCTACACACAAAGCACCGTTTGGCCCTAAATCAAGTACCAGATCGCCACAAAATATGGCCTTTAATATAGGTGAATCATGAAGTCCCTTAAGAAAACCATATTAAAATCTAATAAACCTGAAATTCCTGGAAAGGGCTTAGATATGGATTTGCATAATCAAGTCCAACCTGAAGGTAAACAACAAAACAAAATTTAGAAATATTTAGATAAGGGCAGGCAATACCAAGACTCGTAAAGATAATTCATCCAATTTCGATCGACTTGAATGCTCCAACAGCAGTATAGGGAGTGAAATGAACTGCAGCCTCTTATATCAGTGAAATGACTGATTAAAAGTCTATAAACTAAAGCGTAGAATAGTGTGAAAAAGCGTGTTCTTTTTGTTCTAAAATTTTGTGGGTCTCGAAAATCCTAGACTTTGCAGACCTCAAAAGCTAAAAGCTAAAGGTAAAACCCAACCTCATCCCCAGGCCCCAAATCGAATTTCCTCGAATCTCAACCGTCAAATCGATTTTGGCCCTGGTACCGGCCACAACATCTGCCAAAATACTGGCAATTTTAGCCTAGGCATAAAAACAAGATGTAGATTTCGAAAGCAGATATTCTTAGAAAGGAAATGCAAAGAATTTCATTGATAACTGTAAGGCAAGATACAATATCTCATGTAGCATCATTTTTTGGTTTTTTCACATGTTTTTCACATAGTTTTCGGCCTATTTTTGTGCGAAACTTTGAAAAAACCGTGACGACAATTAAAATTTCTATTGTTTGAAGAGCCAATCAAATTGCGAATAGACAAGGCCGATACCAGGGTCGAATATGGACAGCGGAGTTTCACGTAGAGGCCTATTCTGCGGCTCTAACCCCGGTTTTCCTGAGCATCTGACACCACAAGCGAGCTTGATTAGGCCGAAACGCCACAGTACAAGCAAAAGACAAAGTAATGAAAGTACCGTAGGATCATGACACAAAAACAAGATTTTCTGAGGTTCATGAAAAATCAAAGCTGCAAAAGTCCGATGGCTTTCCTACATCTTACAAAATCTGCCCTATTTCCAAGAGAAATGCCGGAAAAATACATTTTCACTGTCTGCGGAAAGAATGTTATTTCGAACTCTGCTTTCGAGGGTACTTTGCTATTATATTTTGACTCAAGATTGGGATTCAGCCTCTCAGTTTAAACGACGCTGTCAAGTTTGGCACTCAAAGAATTTGTCTTAGTGATTTTTTGATAGGATAGAGCTGGGAAATTTATGGGGGGGGGTCAACAGCAAAAGACAATCTAGTGGAGCTCTACACCAAACTTTTATTTTCAAAGTCGAATATTTTAAATTTTCCTAAATCACTTGATCACTTTAAAACGAATGACGAAGGGCGGCTGTATGAAAGCTTGCATCTAGCCTTATTACCCGAGTCGCGATTATCGCTATTGAATTGACCTGCTGAACGCTCAAAATACAGTTTGAGTAATCTAATTTTAGGGTTAGCGTCGGTGCATGAGGACCCAGGTAATAAGTCGAACGTTTATCTTTACTAGAATATAAGTATTGAATCGAAACCTTGGATAAATATCCCAGACTAAACCTTTTTAAATTTTAATTGAAATTTTCGAAACAAATGATACATTGAATCGACAAATAATATCTTAGACTTACAACGAATCCAGTTGAAACAAGTGGCGCATCTCCTTCATTCAAATGGTAGATAAATGACCCTCCGTAGGTTGACTTATCCTGAAACAAGAAATACAGAAACATCTATTAAATTCTCTTCGTTTTCAGACCACAAAAAAGAAAATGTTTTTGGGATATAAATAGGTGCGTGAATATCTAAAACATTAGGAAAGGGACACGATTAACATGAAACTCCAAATCCACAACCTCAACCAAGCCCAAAACAAGACAATTTACAAAATGTAATGGGAAACAACAGTTTTAGATACGATTTTCCTAAGCAGTGGGAATTTATCTAATCTAATTGCCATTTTTCAATGGATCTCGCCGTCGGTTTTTGGCTTCAATTTTACAAGCCATGATTGGGCTCAAAATATGAAACAGTTAGCATCTCTGAGCCAGAATTTCTGAAATCATCTTCTGCATTAAACATCGGTCTACCTTTCAATTATTAGCTTTACAACAAATCAATTCATGCTGAGTGAAATTACTTACCAGAGGCCATCCGACGGTATGTTCAACTCTACCAGGATGATGCTGCGAAGGATCCACTTCCCATAACTAGATAAAAGGATTTGGAAATAAATTAACAGTGATTAGGCCCTGGTTAAAATGAATAATTGTTCGTCAAACATTTGAAATTCACTTTTTCGAACACAATGTTTGACTGTTAGCCACATCGTAAAACATTGCCTATCAAAATTTTTGCTTGAGACGAAATTATTGAAATTGTCCAAAGCATTTTCAAGGAAAGATTGCTTGACTAGCAATGTTTTGTGACATTGACAAACAACGGTCGGGCATAACTTGGAAATCAAGCTTCAATTGTTTGACAAACAATGTTTGATCGTATGGCTAAGGAAAATGAATAATCAATAGTATTACAATCAGAAATAAGATTAAGAAAGGAACATAATTTCGGGTAATAAATTAGGTGTCATTAAAGATTTAAGAAAGCGATTTTTTTCAGCAAATAACAGCGGTGACCTTTCACAAAAGACTAAACCGAAATTTTAATAAATCCCCCGGAATACAGCAGGGTGATTCTTTCAGAATGCTACGAAAAGACATTGCTCATTTACAACATTTTAAGAAAATTATACAAGAAACAAGAATTCATCCATTTTCAAAAGACAGACTGGTATAATACTGGTAAAAATAAAGATTATTGCGCAAACGACACAAGAAAAGAACCAAATGCTTATAGTTTAGAAGAAATGGCAGTCGAAAAGGTTAAGGTGAAATGGTGAATTTATTGCCAGTCACTAGGATCTCACAAGTAGATGAACTAATCGAGACTTTTACCCTGGCTGTGACGCTAGCGTAGCTGGCGCTCGAACCCTGACTTCGCTTAGCTTCTGAAACCACGAGTGGATTAGGCCACGACGTCTGCCACAAAACCACGAAGAAAGGTGCTTCAAACAAAAGAAATTCGGTTTCATGTTCAGATCACGTCTTAATTCCATTGTTTTTTACTTCCCAGAAAGAAAGATGTCCAATGATGGAAATAATTAAACTTTCCCAGATTCACAAATCCCCGATTATTCCTGGTGCAAAGTCATCCAAAGCATTTGAAAGCACTGCAAAGCATTGAATGCTTAATCAAAACCTACCTCTTTCAGTCCTATAGCGTAGGATTGGGGCTCGCAATCTTTTCTCAAACCAAGTTTATTGAAGAGTTGTTTTGCCAAGGATCCATGACAGCCTTCTGAGAATATTGTACACTTTGCATGGAGTTCCATGCCTCTTTCAAAGGTGTCCTTGAAAAATAATGACCACAATGATCAAGTAAGAAGCTTATAACTAAATCAGATGAAAATGCTTGGAAGGAAATCTTCAAAGCAAAACTTTTGAGAACAACAATCAAATGACTTACAACCATCTTCACAAGAAGATTTCATGAAATTTTGAGACGGGGTTTTATATTTTCCTTTCAATAAGCCTTGCCCTTCTAAGAATATTGCTGGAATATATGCTGGATCTATTTTAGCAAAAGAATTCCAACAATCTTGAACAAAAATTCTTGGAATTTCCCCAATGTGGGATCAGGTGCCCCCTTCCCCTCCCAACAATCAAGGTTGAATGTATCAAAGTGTGAGGAAATAATAGGAGAGACACACAATTCACAATAAATGGCAACGTTGACCTGTGGGGGAGGCGGGAATCGTGGGAGGCGGGAACAAGGACATTTATACTATATAAAGTACGGATACATAGTGTCCATGACTGTAGGTTCTATAACTGTTTTGAAGTTTCTCTATTGCAGTGGCACATTCTCAAGTAATTCAAGTAATCCGAGTCTTCATAGTTTATGCATTCTGATTTTTATCGTTTTTTTTTACTTTATGTTTATATTTTCATTTAACCACACGGGAAAAATAAGCTCTGCTTCTCTTGGGTCGTACAGTCAAAATTATTTTTGCACTATGTAATTAAGATTGTGTACTATGAAAAAATCAAATGGAATTGAATCCTTTCCATCAAGATAGACTCACTTTAATATAATGGACGCAATAAAGACGTATAAAAACAGTGAATCCCTGCTACCACTGATTATGCCAAATAAGTATACCAACTAGAAACTAGTTAACAGCTTGCGTAGCTGAAGGTGACAAGATTGTGGGGGAGGGTCAAAACTGACAAAAATTCAATCTACGTTTGATTGAGTGGAATGCAAAATCAAAATGAAATTAACCTTGGGAGAGCCATCCTTTGCTATTCCTACATCAGTTGTGGCAATTCCTTTCACACTACCATCATCGTGATAAAGCACCTTGAATGAGAAGAACATAAAAAACACGTATCCGGCTTAAAGATCACATAGTTCCTAACAGAGCAACATATTATGAGCGGAAAATACTAAAATGAAGATAATACCCAACATTCCGTCCTACACAAATGTTGCCAATATTTTGGTTGTAACCCAGTGGCGTAGTTGAGGTCTGTGGGGCCCTTAGTGACGTTGTGGGACTGGGGCAATTTGTACCGATCTCTAATTAGGAACAATGAAGCTGAAATAGGAAATAGGGACCAGGCACTAGGAAAAAGGGACTAGGAAACTGCTAGTATATCGTAAAGATTTTTGGACTTTTGTATTTCTGTTGCATTTAGTATCAACATGTCAATTTTGATCTGTCAGATTCTATAAAATTACATGAAAGACAAATGCCTATAGATTAGACAAGAGGCAAAGTTTGCTGATCTCATTGGACGTTGAAGCTTCAGTTTAAGAACAAATCTTTCGGCAGTTGCAATAACTATTCGAATCATTACACAGTAGGGTCAGTTCATAAACTTTCAGGTAATGATAAACTTATCCTGCTCTAAAGCATAAACTTTGTTGGGGGCCCCTTTGAGCCTCTAATCAGCGGGGCCATTAGTTGTATGCCCTAAATAAATACCGTTGGTTACGCCACTGTTGCAACCTCCGTTGATGTCTTAACTGTGGTGAGTTAATTTTAAAATTTCATGTAAAAGCTTCGCCTTTATCTCACAATATACAACAGCACCCAGATAGCGATGAATACCTTAACAAAACGACATGCGACTTAAATTGTCTCACGATCGAACAATTATGATTGCAAATCTCGTCTATATAATTCTTTGCAATCTCAGATCGTCGAATGTTTATTTTTGACGGTAAATGTGCACCCACGGTTTTCGTAATGGAGTATCAGTTAGAGACGCAAGTCATAGATTCACACCAGCTGTATAGCACTGCTTCAACCATCACATAAAACTGCATTAAATAAGACTGCTTGCTGATTACAAAATAA
The DNA here is from genome assembly GCA_014526335.1 of Chrysaora quinquecirrha. Lineage (NCBI taxonomy): Eukaryota > Metazoa > Cnidaria > Scyphozoa > Semaeostomeae > Pelagiidae > Chrysaora > Chrysaora quinquecirrha. The sequence goes on along the minus strand of JACTAT010000061.1, from coordinate 4,744,158 downwards.
GGAATTTGATTAACGAGTATTATATACATTTAATGATACGCTGGATTTCAGTATACGAAGAATTTCGATGTACTTATCGGATATTTCCGGCAGCACACGTATAACAGCACACGTAACACGTAACAATAGGTAAGATAAGTCTGTAGATTTTAAAGACAGTCAAGATAAGTCTGTAGATATTGAAGAACGTCAATATAAGTCTGTAAACTATGAAGAACGTGAAGATATCGAATCCCTCAATGGTAAACTTGCCCAATTATTTATCACAAGGCAATCATTCTATACCATACCTCATTGGCAGCGATTCCAGGGTATATTTCAACGCCAAGTTCTTCTGCTTGTTCTCCTAGCCATCTCACGACATTACCAAGTCTCACTATATAGTTTCCATGGTTCGCCATTGGTAGGCCTGTATAAAGACGATAATATTATTAACAAAATGAATTAACAATAAACAATTAGTACCCTTCGGTGGTTTGCAGAAATTACCCTTAAATGCAAAGCAAAGCACAGCATCAGCAGTTTTTATCAGCAAAAACTCGCTAATAATTTCTTCAAAGAGTTGGCTCTGCCTCGGCGATAGGATAAACGAATATTACCAACTGCAACGAACAGAAGTGCTAGACCTAACAAAAAAACGAAAAGAATACCTTTGAAAATAGGCCACGAGATGGGAATAGGAATCTTTTTATTTTTCGTCAGTATAGCAAACTTGTCATCTGTCACAGGAGTGTGCAGAGGGGCCTAAAAGGAAACAGAGCATTAATGAAAAGGAACTTGGCCTTACTTCGTGAGCATTTAATCGTTGAATTTGATTGAGGTAAATGTTGTTTGCATCCGAATCCGAGGAAATTTATAGCAAAGACATGAACAGCATTTAATCCGTACAGAACTTCAAAATTGCGATGAAACGCAGAAACATTTTTGGACAAAAGTAAAGCTGTTTTAGTTCCTCAAAGCATGCTAATAGCCAAAAATGAGCTAATCAGAAACGCAGAACTTAATTGATATTGCGTTTTCACAACAAACCAGATTTTAAGAAAGTTAAGGGGCGAAATAATCTACAGAATATAAGCTACAATTTCATATTGAAATTCTCTGTCTGCACTTGTAGAAAAAAGTTGTTGAAAAGGTTGGAAATGTTTCCTCTATTAATGGTAATTTTATGAATGATAACCATGTAGGCCACCTCCTACTTCCAGCTATTAACGTGAAAGGTGCTTACAAAAATCTCTTCAGATGAAAATTGGTTTTGCGTAGGAGAGCAGATCTATCAGCTGTTAAGAATGAAATCTCTAATTTGATTTCGAACTGGCTGGATCCCCAGTGCTGCGTGCCCTGCGACTACTGGTATATTTCTTATTTTTACATTATTTTTTTTATATATATACACCATTACACTCTATCCTTTCTACTTCCGTTTCCATCATTTACATTGTGCGCGGTCTCGGATGGGGTGGGGTGCCTCCCTCCTGGCTGGATCCCCAGTGCTGCGTGCCGTGCGACTACTGGTATATTTCTTATTTTTACATTATTTTATATATATATACAAAATTCCTCGCAAGAAAGGAAAAAAGCTACTTGATACCAACAGTTTGCATAAATGCCACAAATATTCCAGTCAAATTGTCTTTAAAACAATATCTTGATAGAAATTACTCACCCCTCTTTCTTCCCAGTCAGGAAAAGTTCGAAAAGTGCTCTGGGTTCAAGACATGCTCCAGACAAAATATGAGAACCTAAAATAAATAAAATGCCTCATTGTATAAAAGTATTATAGCTATGATGCTATATTGTTAGGTCTAGAACATTGTTTGGTCTAATTTATCTGCATAAAACCATTTTCGTATTACGACAACTTCCGATTACAACCTAAACTTAAGGCCCATTTCCATTTCTTTCGCATTCGCTGTTCGCTAGCGAATTTGCCGTTCGCCGCTCGCTTGCGAACAGAATACAGCCTTCGTGATCAATTTTAGGCGATAAGCAAAGTAAAACTTTTGCGAGAGCTTGTCCTTGATTTGTAGCGGAAATCAAAATCATTTCGCGTTCGCCATTTTCGATCGCTAGCGAACAGCGAACAGCGAATGTGAACGAAGTGGAAATGGGCCTTTAGAGTCCACAATCAAATTCATCTCTTTGACTCCGCTTCGACTTCCGCTCCGCTCATAGGGGTTGTTTCATTCATTGACCATTGTCATGAAATTTGGGGGTCTTTGAGAGGCTCACATTGTTATGAATTCCAACAAAGATGATAGCACAAACAACAGATGACCACGACGAGACTTTTAGGCCCCAGCCCCGTGCAGACGGATACGTCTTTGAAAAGTTGTGTTTGTGTGTCAATGAAAACATATCAAAAGCTTTGCGTTATACAAGCGTTTTTAGAACGTTTTCTCTGCCTGTTTCCTCAACTTTGCCTTTAGAAACTCAATACCAATTAACCACCGAAATTTATTGTTGTTGCTGCATCGTTTTCAATTGTTCGCGCTTTCAGTGTCTACTCGGGAAAACTGCATTTTCCAAAAAGTTGCGCTTTCAAAAGATTCCACTCTGGAATGGAAACCGTTTTCAAATGTTTGCGTTTTCAGTCGTAAATTAAGCGGTGTCGTGTAGACGAGAGGTTAAAACGAAAAGAAATCATTTGAAAACGCATCCATGCAGACGGGTCCTCAAATAACCTTATTTACGAGATCATCACTTTCACTTCTATTTAGTTTATTTCATTTCTGCAAAGAATGCAAAAGAGGATATTCTTGTTCGTTAAATTAAGTCCCTGGCCAACTGATCAAATATTCTTTGTAGCAAATTTGAAATTTTGTTATAAAGAAATGCTTAACCGTTTGATCAAGTCACAAAACGCTGCTTGACAAGCAGTATTTGCTAGAAAATACTTCGCTTGACGAGCAATGTTCAGCGATGTGGCATACATCATGTAAACATTATATTTGAAAGGCAAGTTTTAAATGTTTGTGCAAACCATGCAAGGAACCTTTTCTTACATTAAATGAGTACAAAAATCAAAGAATGAGTGAATATTGAAAGTAAGGGCCTGTTTATATGGAGCCGAGTTACTCGGCAAGACGTGATGGAAATTAAATCCTGTTTATATGGAGCCGAGTTTCCCAGCTCGCCGAGTTACTTCTGGGCAGTGTTACACGAAGTATAACGATTTTCACGCTAAAATCAATTTCATGGCTTTGGGGAGTTCGTCTTCATGCACATCAATCTCTTGTGGGCGAGTGGCAGCCATGATTGTTTTAATGTCAAATGCTTCGCAGTAAACGCATGCGCATTTTGTTCGATTTTGTCCCGGCTAGCCGAGTAACTCGGCGTATTGCGTTTATATGAGAGACCCGGGTAACTCGGCAAGCCGAGATCTCGCCTGTTTTGCCAGGATCCCTGCTAGCCGAGTTACTCGTCTCTCTCATATAAACAGGCAGCCGGGGTAACGTTAATTTTGTATACAAGGTGGGTAACTCGGTCTGCCGAGTAACTCGGATAGCCGGGTAACTCGGCTCCATATAAACAGGCCCTAATGGTGAAAAAACAACTGATCTATCATCATACCGATCTCTGGAGCTTTTTCTACCAGACATACTCTGATTTCTTTATCATTTGCATTTGCAAGCTGCTTCAATTTAATGGCTGCAGACAGGCCAGCAGGTCCACCTCCAACTATAAGCACGTCTGTTTCATCAGCTACTCTTTCCATGTCTATATCTAAACGCAAATAAAAACAATACGTTAGCCATGCTAATTCTTATTGGAGATATACATGTCTCAACATCTAAAGGTATGAGAAGTCTTAAAAACGAAACGGAGTTTTGCCATCAGCTCTCAAACGTGCAGAAAAAGAGTTGGGTCTTGGTGGATTCTTATGTCCGAAAATGGACGAAACAGCATCTTTCATTCTGCTTTGGGCTCCTAAAGAAAGGCAACCTTTTTGTCTTCCAGGCATCCTGGCCGACCTTAAAGAGGGACACAGACATACACTGGCGGTCAAAAATAGTATGCCATCCTCTATGGAGAGCGATTCCTTGATAAAAAAAGGATTCTGGCAAAAAATTAAGAGTAAGAGAATTTGGAGACAAAAATGAATGAAAATATATGTCCTACACGCTTTTCTCTTATACGGAGCCTGCCTCAAGGCCTAGTTCTTAAAGTTCCTTATTTTGGGCCTCTTTTGAGGCAATTGTAGTTCAAAAGTTCCTTATACACGCTTTTTTATAAGGAATCACTTTATAAAGAACCTACATGTAGAAGGCCCGAAAATTTAAAGAACTTATACTACTAAAGAGAAAATCACTAAGGAACTTATCATTGTTGAATATTTTTATCACTGCAAACAATCCAGAATTAGAAAGCCCGTTCCATTCATTTGCAGTCGAAAATCGCATAAATTGTACTTTACCCATGTATCAAATGTTTCCTTGAGTAGTCTCGAGCTTTGCTTACATGCAAATGTCTCTGTACGGTAGTCATTAAACTGTATGTGCAGTTAAAATTAAGGAACTATTAAGGAACTTTTGGAACTACAATCGTCTCAAAAGAGGTCAAAAAATAAGGAACTTTAAGAACTAGGCCTTGAGCTAGGTTCTTTATAAAAAAAGCGTGTTAGACTCTTAATTTGCATGGCAAAATCATTCTTCCCCAAGTGTTGCAATTAAGGAAAACTAACAACGGGCAAACTGCTATATCTTTTCGAGGAGTTAAGCTCTGGAATCAACTTGAACACGATTTAAAAGAGGCACCCTCTATTGCCACATTTAAGAAAAAATTAAACAACAAAATTTGAAAAATTATAAAAATTTTCTTGTCAGTAGGTTTAGTTTTGTGTCACGGCCCCTGAAAAGCAGTCCTAATGGATTGACGGGGCTACCGTGCCTAAATAAGTTAAAATGTAAATGTAAATTGACATTTCGCCGATTTCTAACTGGTCATTTTGCCTTCGATTTCTCCACATTGCCACGTCTTGGTTTGTCATTATCACATCCTCTATATGGAATTGCTTCAAGTTTCAGTGCTTCAGGTTAAATGATGATATGGTGTCAATTTCACTGACTGACTCTTTCATCAGAGGCTCGCCCATACATACAACCAGCTACTGCACCGAGAAGTTGCCATTTCAAATAAAACGCAAAGCTATGCAATTGTCTTATCCTGCCTGCTATGATCATTTATACTATTATTCTTTTAACTGATTAATCTTTGCTGATATCACCTTGAATGTTTACCCTTTTTTTTAAATAAGCAACTTGACTATCGTCCAGCCCTCAAAGTTGCTTAAAAGTTTAACCACCCCTGACTTAAAATCGTCATCTTTAGGCCTACAACATGACTTTTGGGAGACAGTAAGTGGAAAAACGTTGCATTCAACATGCAAGGAAGAACAATTTCCTAACACAAGAAAGAGAATAAGCTTGGTTGTTTGAATTCTTAGTTGCTTACGGTAATTTAATTGAGCCCTCAAGTTGCTTAATGTTAAGGTCAGTTCAGCCCTAGTTGCTTATTGGGCGGTTGCTTATTAAAAAAAAGTGCATACATTCTGTACACTATAGCATTCTCTTGGCAGCTCTAACTTCGTGGTGTTGTCTGCTTTTCACGCTTACTTGTACCGTCCAAGCTGATGTGGTGTCTTTTCGATAAGGAGAAGAATATTTGGAAATCCCTTTAGCAACATCAAAGTGGTAAAAGTTTCTGATTAAGCACTTCATGGCTCTTATAGATAAATGCATTCGGCAAAGGCAATCTTATGTGGGTGAAATATCCAATTCTTTGCGAATAGATTATATCTGCACTAACTTCCATCCGATCGTCCATATTTCATATATTCAATATTTCGAATTTTGCTGTTTTACACGTTAGTTCCTCAGTTTAAAAAAACCGCCGTAATTAGCTAACGTAACTACGCACTTAACTAAAAATAGCATTGTTGCATAACATAGAAAGTTATGTTATGCAACATTCTAATGACTAGTTCTTCTGGTGTACGATCCTCTGTAAAAGCGTCTTTGATAGTGTATTCACTTGTGTTTTATCAGGATAAACCCGATTACTCAAATTACAAATTTACAATAGACTATTTCAACTTAATGGCCTCGTTTTGAAAAAAAAATGGAAAATTATGTCATAGAGAAATTTCGACTTCAGATTTGAATTCAGCACCTTCTTTTAGTGTGGAGGCAAATTTTTACGCTTCTAGTCCTTACGACGTTGATTCTATAGCGATTAAAAATTTGAAAATTTATAAGGGATTTGACCGTGTAAAATGTTTGAGGGTGTAAAATGTCACCCCCAGCGAATTTCACGGTCAGATCCTTTATAGAATTTCAAACTTTTAACACCTACAAAATCAATATCTTAAGGACTAGAAGCATAAAACTTTGCTTTAACACTAAAAAGAAGGTGCTGAATTCGAATCTGAAGTCGAAATTTCTCTATGACCTTATTTTCAATTTTTTTTGAAAACGAGGCCCTTAGTTGAAATGGTCTATTCACATGATAAAATTCTCAAACTTCAGAAAATCGTATATTACGAACAAGATAGGCCCATACTCTATGCTCTCAGTTCTCACAGCTTCAGAACTTTGTTTCCTACACATTGTTCGCCAAATCAAGCGATTAAATCACTTTGATTTAGTTGGATAAAAACTGTCTTTCCTACACAACGTACCTGTCTTACCCCTACTCACGACGGGCTCAAAACATCTAGAAACTTTTGATCGCAACAAGTGCAAGTCACTATTATCACGGATGATATAAAAATTTTTGATATTCTCATCGTGATTAAACGACTAGATTTATCACCAATACACGCTTCTTAAGCCTGATACTTACTTGAGGATTATCACGAATACGCCGATTACGATTGCCTCGACTGAATTAGTGAATTCCTTGACAGCAGAGGGGCTTCAACTAAGACATGTACCCACTTGCAACTGGCTTTTAATCGCCACGCGCAAATGACCGTTCATAGAAGAGAAACACAATGTAAAGGGAAATAATCACGAGCAGAGGATCACGATTACCACGAAATAATATAAAAAAATTTCTTTTCATGTCGGGATAATCAGGCACAGTTTTATCACGAATACCGTTCAAAACAGGATTACAGTTAGTTCGTGTCCTCATTGTGGATTATCACGATTACAACTAATCGTAAACGGGGTAGTCGCGATAAACCACAAGTGAGTACCAGGGTTTACATTACTCATCACTGCAAGATAAACACGATTACAAAAAGATCAATGTCTCGTTATTTCATCTACTTCTGAGATCCTAGCGATTGGTGCCAAACACACCAAATAACCTTAACCTTCAATATTGGACAGCTCCTTTAACATTTTCCAGCCTCTTATTGAACAACATGGACAACCAGTTACGAATGCTACTTCCATGGCTCTACAACTTCAGTAAAAAGCAAGTCTGATCTAAATATTGCTTTCAATTCTCGGTTAACTATGCATTCTTCTCTTTGGGCATGCTTTTCAGGCCGGGCTGCCAGTACAGAAATTCATATTTTTGCATACTTGCATTGCGTTCCCTTAGCAGGACAGCAGCTTGCGTTGCACTGCGTTTTTCCTCTCCCAAAAGATGGACTAAACGAGCATGTATTTCATTTCTCATTTCGTGTTGAAACTTGGGACAATAACTTTGTATTACTTGACTGTGGTGGTTCTCATTACTCTGACAACCGTGGTGTGAATTTGAAAAGGGCAACGACATCTTTCTACAGTGACGAAGCTGAGCAATGTTGGGAAAAGTTCCGACATAAAGACATAGACAGGAGGGATCGTGTGTGGTCTAGCGGTCAAGGCGTACGGCTAGAATATCATTCTCAGGGGCAAAAGCTACAGGTTCATACTAGCATTAGTCGGGTTACTAGTACTACTAATAACCCAAAACCTGCGTAACCAAATAGATATGCTTGCTCGCTAAAATATAAATTACTTCACAATTGAGTTGTATCTCGTACCAGGCAACTTCAATCCTAAAAATCATGGTGGAAGTTCTTGTAGCAAAGTTCAAAAGTAAATGCTACACATCCAAACTTGTTTGAGGCTGCTCTTTTCCTTCCCCGTGCTCCTCATTTTACTATATAAGGGCTTCTTCACATTTTATTGCTCTCATGCTCAAATTCTCGTCTTAGCTTGCAAAACTAACGTCAAATGATATCATATCACTCTAAAATTATCATATGTTTGGCTGAAGGGAATCGTCTTTGAAGCACGGTTATCATTGGCATTATCATAGTTCCCAAGTATGTTAGCCCCGAGCGCTTTTGTAGGCATCCTCTGTACCGTGTATTTTCTCTTGCCATTTTATTTTCATAGTTGTCGTAAGGACCTCTTGTGGAAACCATTAAGCATTTCAATGCTCCCTTGCATTTAAGTCCATGTTTCTGAGCAATATAGCATCGTAGAAAGCATGCAAGTCTTGTATCATGCAAATCTTAACCTATTCGCTTTTATTTCTCATCATTCAGATCTAAGCACTTTGTTATTGATGAACCAAGGCAGCAGAATTTGTCTTCACTGCTAAGATAATTGTCATCTTAAATAATTTCCAAATTAGATCCAGCTGTGTCTTGATGCACTATCATTTTTCTGTTTTAACTTAAACTAAGCACGAATCTCTTGCATTACTTTGCAAATTTATTGAGCCTAACCAGATATTTCTCGTTGTGAGCAACTAAACTAATGCTGCGACATTGAGAAACAGAAGTTCACATATAGTTGAGTCTGTCACTTAAGTCTTTGCTTTACATCCAGACTGCCACCATGGCTAGTTCTAAAAAAGATCCCCTTATCATTTTTTCTGAATGCATATCTTATTAGGCAAGAAAATATGTTTAATGGAACAGGAAAAAAGACACATTACTTGCTTCACTCACTTCTTAACTGAGAAAGTTTTGGATTCACCAATGTGTGCTATCATATACACGTGTAATGAGCGAATTAAACTAAGTCTCATTTGAGGACAGACAAATTTCCTGAGGACAGCATTAAACATTCTACTGACAGAATCAATCAAAGGCTTGTGTATGGTAAATAAAGGCAATGGGATACATTATTCCTTTAATTTCTCTTCAAGCTGTTTTACCGAAAATTCTTTGTCTGAGGTAGAGCACCCCTGTTGTTGAAAACAACATTTACTTTGGGTAAATGTTTTTTCCCTAAAAGATATGCAACTGAGAGTCTTATCCTTGAAAATTTGCAAAGTTAGGTGGCCAACTTTGCGATGGTAAACCCAAGACACTTGTTATCAATTTGTTTGAATGAGATTAGATGACACACCATTGAACTGAAAATGCATTGGGTGTATGTAATAGATACTACCTTAAGAAATTAATGTGTAAAGGTTGTACAACTTTAGATCCTTAGCAGTGGCATAGCAAAGGGGGCAGGAAGGTGCAGGGTGCTAAGTCATAGTGGGTGCATTAATTGTAAATTTGTAGAAAATTGAGGGATGACAAATCAAATTTAATTAAAAATGTGACTGAAAATGAAATGTAAGGGCACAAAATTTGTGTCTGACCCCTGGCACTGATGGCACTTGCTACATCACCAATCCTTAGGTCTTATATCTTAGAAAATTCTTATATCTTAAGAACTTTCTTAAAAATTGATCAACCAATTACAAACCTTTCCATCTTGAATCAGTTTCTCTTGTTACAACAGAGTAGTGAGTTGTTATTTTTCTGCCAGTTCTAGTTGCAGAACAATAGAACCGGGCTTTGGCTGCTTGTTTCAGACCTGAATGGCAGAATTAAGAAAGAGTTTTAGACAAAATTTCAGAAAATCTTACTTTATGGAAGTGAATTTGCATATGTGACCTGTCAATAGTTTTGGCATTATACATCTTCCAAAACTAATCTGAGATTGATTTCAAAATTGCAATAAACAGTGGAAACATTTTGGAGTATACTTAAAAGCCTTTTTTGTCTGACAGACCAAAACAATAGACAAAGGCAGAATGTATACCCAGATGCGGCTCGAATTGCACCAATGTACCAAATGCACTAAAATTCTGAATCAACAAGATTATATTTCTAAAATGGGTGACATACTCAACGATGAAAATAAACTTGAAAAATTAGGCAATATCAAACAGCCCAATAAAACGGCTAAAATAGAGCAGAAACTCCAAAAACGATTGCTGGAATTAGACAAGAAAAATCTGTTGACTTAGGAAATTTATGATAGAATTCAGCCCACAGGTTCACAGCATCCACGGATGTAAGGTCTACATAAAACTCAGAAACCTAGCGTCCCACTTTGACCTATTCTGTCTATTGTCGGTTCTGCTCAACATGAGCTTGCCAAGTGGCTTTTGGAAATTTTAGAACCTGTGCTTCAACTTTACTCAAAAAAACTGCATTTCCGATTCATTTTCCTTTGCAAAACCTAGGACTTGATTGGCCAACTCTTTCATGTCTTCATTTGACATTAGCAGCTTTTTTACTAACGTGCCTTTGGAAGAGACTATCGGGATTTGCACTAGCGCTCTGTACCAGGGAAAACTTGTTAGCCTGCCGTTCCCTGAGGAGGTATTTCTCGAATTGATGGAGTCTGCTACCAGGTTGGTACAGTGGCTTCAACAACGAGATGTACTGACAAAGGGACGGAGTTGCCACAGGAAGCCAAGTGGGACCAGCCCTAGCTAACATCTTTGTTGGTTTCTACGAAGGTCAACTTTTCGGATCTATATTAAAACCTCCGGTTTATTTTCGATATGTTGATGGCACTTTCAAAGAAGAGTCCGACTGTAACGTTTTGCTCCAAAACTTACTGCCTTGCATCCGTCTTAAAAATTTACTTTTGAAAAGGAGCAAAACAACTCCTTGCCATTTCTCGACGTGCTTGTTGAAAGCACTGCTACTGGATTTCTCACAAGTATATATAGAAAACCAACCTTTAGCGGCCTCTATATACATTGAGATTCCTTTAGTCCAAAACAGAGGAAAATTAACCTCATCAACACATCAGTTCATTGGGCACTTATGATTTGCTCTATTTCTGATTGGTGCATTTCAAGCCACATCTGGGTATAAATTCCCCCTTGGTCTACTATCTCCGTCTGCTTCTGAGGTTCATACTCTTAGGAGTGTCAGACAAAAAAAGCTTTTAAGTATGCCTGAAAATGTTTCCACTGTTTATCACAATTTTGAAGTTTTCTCACTTACTCCATGTTGAAATTCACGGAACCTAAATATAAATTTAGCATTAGATTTTGGACCCCAAATATTGGCAAGGACCCAACCCCTTGTTTTGAAAGTTAATGATAGCCCCCCAAAAAAAATTCCCCTTCTGAAACAACCAAAAATTTATTCTGTTGGGCGGAACCAAATTTTTGGACCTCTGAATATGGCTAGGTAGTTTGAGACCATCTAGGCCTATAGATGTTCAGTCTACAGACATGGTCTACAACAACAATAACTATAGAATAGAAAATTTTCTTGTAGATATGTCTCCATCGCAGGAACTAAACTAACAACCTCCGAAACAGTGCCCGAACCCTCACTTTTGGGCATATTGTGGCTTAGGGTACAACTTTTAGGCCATCAAGCCTTGAGCCTTCTTGGAGAATTACGTAACTCTTTTCAGCCTATACTTAAGAAGGTATTCATTCAAGACTTGAAGATCTAGCAGTCGTGAAAATTGCAAAGACACCATTTACTTACAGTAAAACGCTCTGCTACTTCCAATCATTGTTGCTTTTAACGATGCTAACGCTTTTTACAAAGAAACGATGCAGAGCACTGCCATCACAATCACAAAAACAGAACACTTGGACGTTACGTTAACCAACCACAACAACAACATTTATCACTTCAATCTTCAATCTTTGTCTCAGGGGTGTCAGGACTGTCCGGACGAATGTTTTTTCAATTTGCCTTTTTTCTAAAAAAATTTTTATGTTTGCATGCAATTTGGGATATTTTGTTTTTTTTTATAAGAAAGTGGTTTATAAGAAAATAGTGCTCAACGTCTCAAAAATGTAAGAAAGTTCAATACTGGATTCTTGAAACTCAAGAAAGTTTTTTTTCATACTTTCACTCCTAATTTTCTGTATGTTATTTTCGCTCTTCTGTACGGTCGTTCATCTTGCTATTAAATGAGTCTGATTATTTCTTTGAAAAACGTGGTATTTGTGCGATGTATACAGTGCCTTAAAGTCACAAGAAAGTTTTGGTACTGAAAACATGAAATATCTAAGGAAGTTTCAATACATACTGGCCCAAAAAAAACTTTCTTATAAAAAAAACGTGTATTTGCTTATTGACCAGTTGCTTACACGTTTTTTTATTTCTTCCAAAAAAGACTCCATTTATGTATGTTTTAATTTAGAAAATACTACTGGGCAAAAAAACTTGTAATCAATAAGTGATGAAACTACATGTTTCAAGATTTAATCCTTTGATTAACTTAGCACGAGGAGCACAAGGATTGAATACAGAAGGGGTTGAAATAAATTGAAACAATGCCTCTAATAGTAATATCTATAAATTTTCATTCCAATGTTTATATTCATAAATTCACAATCTGCTTTTCTTTTACAACTTCGTTTTCAGCTCTCGGACTCCACAACTCAAAGTATTGAATTTTTCTTATGTAACTCAATTCGTAATTCGTAGACCACAAATATCAATTTTTGTAAAATCTCAAACCCCAAATATGGACAGGACACCCCGTAGGGAGTAATCCCTTTCAGTTTTTAGTGTGAGCACTTTATATTATGGCAAGGACCCCGGTGAAACGCCCGGGGTTAAACGAGAGAGAAAGATACGGATCCAAATGATCCGTACCTGGGATTACGGATCCGCACCCAAATGGCTTTTCTAGCGTAATGTCTTTTCTCACATACGATCCGATTCCGTTCCTAATAAAGGAACGGATCCATGAGTACCTGTGTGAACGAATAGCAAGTTGGAAACGTTCCGGGTCTCGGACTCGACCGGCATCTCAAGAAAGGCCGGACAATTCAAACAGCTCACCGCACAATTTTTAGAAGAATTTTCGGCGCCCACTCGGTGAAGCCGTTGAAAATTTTATAAATAGAATGTTTTTTTGCTGAAAATCTGGAAGGATAATAATTGTTGTTCCATATCTGTCAGTTGCTTGATTAAAATTGAACGAAACAGAAATATTACTGAATTGAATTGATGTGAGACAGTGAGCTGAGAGGACTGAGGTCTGCCCCTCGTGACGCAAGATAATTCCTTGGTCACGCTTGGGATGAACACGCATCAAACAGCGACGGATAATAAAACAATGAAGCGGTCAATACTTAAGTTATGCAATTTTCATTTAATGGGACAAATACACGAGTCATGCGATGAAGATTCCCTGGAATTCAATAAGGTGATATCGATAAAGATGATCACCTGTTTAAGACTGATTGAGACATAAACACAACGAACGCAAAGTTGTAGATCATTTCACTCTCTCTGATCTCGAAGATTTTGCTCTTGCTGTCACACTTGGTATTCAAGAACATTGTCGTTTGTTTTTGTATCTAGTTGGAAACTGAAATTTATAGAAACTTCTGGATTCGAAAAGAAGCATGCCTCCTGCCAGATGTGGTCACGATGTTTTTTCTCCCGACAACGTTGTTGGTGAGTACTGGTAGCCTAACATGCTATACATCTATAGTCTTGTATTGTATACGAACTGTTTCTAATTTTATCTATAACTGTGCGAAATTCGGAACAGCCATGCTTCTGTTTTACCCCGGGGAAAGTATCAAAAGAAGATCTTCGTTTAAATCTTGAGAATGGAGCAAAAGCAATATTCATTGAAAGTTCTTAGGACAAGAGGGCGTCGCCTACGCACCATCTTCCAGGTGTACTATGGTATCTACTGCAGACAGAACAGAAACGAGGGGCAATTCACTCCTTCGTACACCCTCAGCTAGAATCCCTATTATTTTTGTAGGGATCTGCAAGCATCCTATTCTTTCAATAAGAATCACGTATGTATAGGCTACGCTTTTTCGAGGAGTGAATTGCCCTTTGAACAGAATATGTTTGCCACAGAAGGATTCCAGCAAAACATTTGACATTAGCAGCTTAGCAGCTTTTTACTAATGTGCCTTTGGAAGAGACTATCGGGATTTGCACTAGCACTCTGTACCGGGGAAAACTTGTTAGCCCGCCGTTCCCTGAGGAGGTATTTCTCGAATTGATGGAGTCTGCTACCAGGTCGGTACAGTGGCTTCAACAATGAGATGTACTGACAAAGGGACGGAGTTGCCACAGGAAGCCAAGTGGGACCACACTAGCTAACATCTTTGTTGGTTTCTACGAAGGTCAACTTTTCGGATCTATGTTAAAACCTCCGGTTTATTTTCGATATGTTGATGGCACTTTCAAAGAAGAGTCCGACTGTAACGTTTTGCTCCAAAACTTACTGCCTTGCATCCGTCTTAAAAATTTACTTTTGAAAAGGAGCAAAACAACTCCTTGCCATTTCTCGACGTGCTTGTTGAAAGCACTGCTACTGGATTTCTCACAAGTATATATAGGAAACCAACCTTTAGCGGCCTCTATATACATTGAGATTCCTTTAGTCCAAAACAGAGGAAAATAAACCTCATCAACACATCAGTTCATTGGGCACTTATGATTTGCTTTATTTCTGATTGGTGCATTTCAAGCCACATCTGGGTATAAATTCCCCCTTGGTCTACTATCTCCGTCTGCTTCTGAGGTTCATACTCTTAGGAGTGTCAGACAAAAAAAGCTTTTAAGTATGCCTGAAAATGTTTCCACTGTTTATCACAATTTTGAAGTTTCTCACTTACTCCATGTTGAAATTCACGGACCCTAAATATAAATTTAGCATTAGATTTTGGACCCCAAATATTGGCAAGGACCCAACCCCTTGTATTGAAAGTTAATGATAGCCCCCCCAAAAAAATTCCCCTTCTGAAACAACCAAAATTTATTCTGTTGGACAGAACCAAATTTTTGGACCTCTGGCTTAGGTAGGAGACTATCTAGTTTGAGACTATCTAGGCCTATAGATGTTCAGTCTACAGACATGGTCTACAACAACAATAACTAGAATAGAAAATTTTCTTATAGATATGTCTCTATCGCAGGAAATAAACTAACAATCTCCGAAACAGTGCCCGAACCCTCACTTTTGGGCATATTTTGGCTTATACAACTGTACAACTTTTAGGCCATCAAGCCTTGAGCCTTCTTAGAGAATTACGTAACTCTGTTCAGCCTATACTTAAGAAGGTATTCATTCAAGACTTGAAGATCTAGCAGTGACGAAAATTGCAAAGACACCATTTACTTACAGTAAAACGCTCTGCTACGTCCAATCATTGTTGCTTTTAACGATGCTAACGCTTTTTACAAAGAAACGATGCAGAGCACTGCCATCACAATCACAAACATAGGGGCCCTATGGGCATGTTCGAAGAACGACTCTGGTTGAATATAGCTATTTCGGTCAAATGATGAAAGATGTTCATCGGTATGCACAACGATGACGATAATGATTATGATGATAATGGTGGTGGTTTTGATGATGATGTTGATGAACACGATGATCATGATGCTGGTTGGTAGGGGTGATTGTGGTTGTATGGTGGGTATGGTGGTGGTGATAGAGGTGGTTGCGGTGCTGAAGGGGTGGTTGTGGTGGTTGTGATAGGGGTGATCGTGGTGATGGTTGTAGGGGTAGTTGTGGTGGCAATGCATATTTTAAGAAATTTTCAGTAGTGGGCCAAAGGGGACATGGGGCCCAATAAATTTTTATACAGTTGACGTCCGCTATCTCGACTGCCCGCTATCTCGAACATTCGCTATCTCGAACGATTTTCGATTTCCCATGGAGGAAAACCTGCTCTTTATCTCGAACTTTGCCAAATTTTCTGCGGAACTGGATAAAGAGACAGGCTGAAAATATGTATAAGTTCGCCTAGCGGAGCGGGAATGGCAGCAGCAAAGTGATATGCTGCCCATGAATATCTACAATAGATGAAGCTGTTCTCTTTCGAGATATGCTGCATCGCCATTATCACAATTTCACCAATAGTAGGGATGAAAGCAGATGAGCTTTGACTCCTATGTAAAGATACCAGACTTGTTTGATCAAATTTGGGATCAGTATCCCTGCATGTTAATAGGGGTTCCTTTTCTGACTTAAAAACTATAATTTTTTATATTTATATGGGGCATTCGTTATTTCGAACATTCGCTATCTCGAACAAATTCCAGTTTCCCTTGAGAGTTCGAGATAGCGGATGTCAACTGTAATTTATTTTTTAACTGCCAGCCAGGAGAAAGTCCACAGAGATGCAGGGGCGGTCTGGCACCACAATTGCAGGGTAGCTAGCAAATCAAAAGGGCCCGGTTCAGGGTGTGGCAGATAAAGTTTATGAACCACTCCACTAATAAAGAATTCATCTTAAATACGCTCAGCCGATATTAGTTATTAATTGATAGATGTGCTGAGGGGAACTATGCTTGCATTTCAATTTGAGAAACATACTTTTGCACTTTTTTCGCTGTTTCGAGTTAAGACGTCTGCAAACTTCAAGGGGGAAGACCAAAACTGCCGCCCACCATGGTTGGGCGGCGAAGAAAATTTTGGTTACTAGGCCCTCTAAAACGTCTATTTTAGCAATTTAGAATTGGCTCACGAAAACTTTAGATATCGGTCATTGTGGGGCCCTACAAAACGTCACAGACCAATTCCCTGCTGGCATCAATTATTTCGTTTGGAGAAGTGAACAACTTTTTTTATGTTTTCAATACAATTTTGTAGTAAAAATAAAACGTGTTTCAGTTTTATTGTATCGAAACAACTCCAGGTCATTTACTAGATTGGGAAAAGGGCCCACACAGTGGTGGGCCAATTTGGCAAAAATTGTCGTCAGTGGTGGGCCAGCTTGTGGGGCCTGGTGGGCCAAATGGCCCACCAGTACATATGTTAAAATATGCCTTGTGTGGTGGTGGTGATAAGGGTGGTCGAGGTGATGGTTGTAGGGGTGGTCCCGGTGGTGGTGATAGGGGTGGTCGAGGTGATGGTTGTAGGGCTGGTTGTGGTGGTGGTAGCGTTCCTTTAGATGTTGCACACCGTCAATGGTGGTGATAGTAATCATGATGATGATAATGATGATGATTATCATTATTATTATTATTATGACGATTTTTATCGTGAGGATAATATTTGTGATGATTTGTTTTGAAAACTGTTTTGAAATTGCCGCTCTTTGGCAAAACTCTTTGTTAAATGTTAAGAATGCCTGAAATGTCATTTACTAAAGCAAGGTGCCAATTTTCCAGTTCCATTTAGTAAACAAGGATGAGTCAGTTGTCACATGACCCCAGATTGACAAAAGTGCTTGCAGGCTGAATTGTGAACAACTAACCGCAAATTGCGCATAAATGGCCGAGACAATGGCCCTAATGGCATTCTTGACAATGGCCCTATTGTTACACGTTTTCCATTGTTCAAGCGTTGGTTAGTTGGTGAGTGAGTGAGTGAGTGACATCCACCCCACACCAATGTGTTCGAAGTTCTTCGAACACAAAAACAGAACACTGGTGCTTGGACGTTACGTTAACCAACCACAACAACAACATTTATCACTTCAATCTTCAATCATTGTCTCAGGGGTGTCAGGACCGTCCGGACGAATGTTTTTTCAATTTGCCTTTTTTCTAAAAAAATTTTTATGTTTGCATGCAATTTGGGATATTTTTTGGTTAAATTACGGCTCCAATGGTCACTCAATGCTCTTTCAGCCCTCACAGAATTACTGGTACCCCTCCCACTACAACTTTGCATCTTTTTCTTGCTTTTAAAAGTATTTCAAGTTTGCATTGCAATGATGACAATGATGTACCGTATAAAGAAAGCTATCTCAACCAAAAAGTTTAACAAAACCTCTTTGCCCTACACGTTTTTTTTATAAGAAAGTGGTTTATAAGAAAATAGTGCTCAACGTCTCAAAAATGTAAGAAAGTTCAATACTGGATTCTTGAAACTCAAGAGGTTTTGTTTCATACTTTCACTCCTAATGTTCTGTATGTTATTTTCGCTCTTCTGTTCAGTCGTTCATCTTGCTATTAAACGAGTCTGATTATTTCTTTGAAAAACGTGGTATTTGTGCGATGTATACAGTGCCTTAAACTGTGCATTCTTAGAAATACTGCATTCCAAGATTTTTGCTAAGAAAGTCACAAGAAAGTTTTGGTACTGAAAACATGACATATCTAAGAAAGTTTAAACGAGGGGCATTCCACTCTGCGAAAAAGCGTACGAGATTTGTATTAAAACAAAAGGACTTTCAAGGGATTTCCAAGAAAACAATAGGACTTGCAGCAAAGGTGTACGAGACTTCCAAGGAGTGAATCGCCCCTCGAGTTTAAATACATACTGGCCCAAAAAAAACTTTCTTATAAAAAAAACGTGTATTTGCTTATTGACCAGTTGCTTACACGTTTTTTTATTTCTTCCAAAAAAGACTCCATTTATGTATGTTTAAATTTAGAAAATACTACTGGGCAAAAAAACTTGTAATCAATAAGTGATGAAACTATATGTTTCAAGATTTAATCCTTTTAGACAGGGCAAATACTCCTACCACCTAACATCCTGCCTAACGTTTGTTTTCATTACGGATTCTTGTAAAGGGGTCCTTACTCTATCGGAAACCGCCAGGTACTTTTTTTGGTAACCCCTAGTTGTCACGTGATTGATGACGTCATTTAGGTGGTAGGATTATTTGCCCTGTCTATTTGATTAACTCAGCACGAGGAGCACAAGGATTGAATACAGAAGGGGTTGAAATAAATTGAAACAATGCCTCTAATAGTAATATCTATAAATTTTCATTCCAATGTTTATATTCATAAATTCACAATCTGCTTTTCTTTTACAACTTCATTTTCAGCTCTTGGACTCCACAAACCAAAGTATTGAATTTTTCTTATGTAACTCAATTCGTAATGCGTAGACCACAAATATCAATTTTTGTAAAATCTCAAACCCCAAATATGGACAGGACCCCCCGTAGGGAGTAATCCCTTTCAGTTTTTAGTGTGAGCACTTTATATTATGGCAAGGACCCCGGTGAAACGCCCGGGGTTAAACGAGAGAGAAAGATACGGATCCAAATGATCCGTACCTGGGATTACGGATCCGCACCCAAATGGCTTTTCTAGCGTAATGTCTTTTCTCACATACGATCCGATTCCGTTCCTAATAAAGGAACGGATCCACGAGTACCTGTGTGAACGAATAGCAAGTCGGAAACGTTCCGGGTCTCGGACTCGACCGGCATCTCAAGAAAGGCCGGAAAATTCAAACAGCACACCGCACGATTTTTAAAAGAATTTTCGGCGCCCATTCGGCGAAGCCGTTGAAAATATTATATAAATTCAATGTTTTTTTGCTGAAAATCTGGAAGGATAATAATTGTTGTTCCATATCTGTCAGTTGCTTGATTAAAATTGAACGAAACAGAAATATTACTGAATTGAATTGATGTGAGACAGTGAGCTGAGAGGACTGAGGTCTGCCCCTCGTGACGCAAGATAATTCCTTGGTCACGCTTGGGATGAACACGCATCAAACAGCGACGGATAATAAAACAATGAAGCGGTCAATACTTAAGTTATGCAATTTTCATTTGATGGGACAAATACACGAGTCACGCGATGAAGATTCCCTAGAATTCAATAGGGTGATATCGATAAAGATGATCACCTGTTTAAGACTGATCGAGACATAAACACAACGAACGCAAAGTTGTAGATCATTTCACTCTCTCTGATCTCAAAGATTTTGCTCTTGCTGTCACACTTGGTATTCAAGAACATTGTCGTTTGTTTTTGTATCTAGTTGGAAACTGAAATTTATAGAAACTTCTGGATTCGAAAAGAAGCATGCCTCCTGCCAGATGTGGTCACGATGTTTTTTCTCCCGACAACGTTGTTGGTGAGTACTGGTAGCCTAACATGCTATACATCTATAGTCTTGTATTGTATACGAACTGTTTCTAATTTTATCTATAACTGTGCGAAATTCGGAACAGCCATGCTTCTGTTTTACCCCGGGGAAAGTATCAAAAGAAGATCTTCGTTTAAATCTTGAGAATGGAGCAAAAGCAATATTCATTGAAAGTTCTTAGGACAAGAGGGCGTCGCCTACGCACCATCTTCCAGGTGTACTGTACTGTAGTATCTACTGCAGACAGAACAGAAACGAGGGGCAATTCACTCCTTGGAATTTCGTAGACCCTCAGCTAGAATCCCTATTATTTTCGTAGGGATCTGCAAGCATCCTTTTCTTTCAATAGGAATCTCGTATGTATATACAGGCTACGCTTTTTCGAGGAGTGAATTGCACTTTGAACAGAATCATACGTTTGCCACAGAAGGATTCCATCAAAAGAGTAAAACGACTGGATTCCGATCCCAAGTATAACGAAGATGTCAAGATGATGATGATGATGATGGTGCATTCTCGAGATAAAGATTGCAACAATAACAGGTTGAATAGCGGATGAATTTGAATCTCAAAAGGGAATTTTTTAACGCGTTGACAAGCCCTTATTTTGACTGACTCCCGGGAGTATGCTAAAACCTGGATATTCTGAGAACATAAGGAGTTTTGCAAGATCAACAACACACGCACACGCGTGATCCCCTCTGTCTCCAACTTGAACTTGGATCCCAATCAACCAATTAACTTTCCTGAGTCACGCATGCGCTTTGTCTTGAATTAACTGCTGACCCCAAGGTTCTTTCAAACTATGAAATTCCCGTCTTGTGTGTAAGAATTACGAAGATCAAATCCACGTTTTAGCATCTGGTGCTTATCCTATTCTATCAGTTAAAATGTGGGCAACGTGCATCGAAAGGTGACGTTGCGTTGTTGTTATAATACAGATGTTTATTAAGCAAAAATCTTTTGAAAATATGTGGTAAAAAACTTAAAAATATAAAATTTGTTATGATTTCATTGCAGATATTTGTCGGAGTGAAGCAAGTGTTTTCTCGGATGACGATCCTTTCCTTGACAAGAGCGATCTAATGGATTTGGAAGAATTTATGTTCATTCATAAAAGTAAATCAAAGAATGAAGATCCCCATCATACAGCAGTAAAGCAACAAATGGCGACTTTCTTTCACAATTACTAAAGAATGTTCAACAGAATCTAGGCTTGAAATTCGACAAACCCCAAGAAAATTCAGTAAATGATTTTTCTGATGATAGTGAAAGCGAAAAAAACGACAACTGTGCTTTAGAAGATCATGCATACGTGGCAAATAATGAACATATAGAAAATGAAACGAACGAGAACTATCAGAGGGGCAAACAACAAGGAAGAAAGCGAAAACCCAGGACATATAAATATAACCCAAAACCAGTACAACAAAAAACAAACAGAAGTTTTGTTCCTGACAAATTAAAAGATGAGGAGTATTGGGAAAGAAGAAAAAGAAATAATCAAGCTGCGAAAAAGTCACGAGAAGATCGAAGAAGAAAGGAACTTGAAGTTTTAGAAAAAATGGCAAAGCTTGAAAAACAAAACTCAGATTTAATTGCAAAAGTTGAAAGACTTGAAAAGAGAAACGAGATGCTTGAAATGCAATTGCAAAGCACCCAAATGAGAAGCAGACTTGAAAGTTAATTTTAAAGTAATTTCTAACATCTAATGTTGTTTTTAGGAAGGATTCCAATAAAACCAGGGAAGGAGTGTTGTAGTTTCCAATATTTTCTGTAATATATAACTTTTATGTATTCGTTTGGGGTAGTAATGGGGGTAATATTACCAGAACAGGTAGAAAGGAGGTAATGTAGATCCATGTTTTTAGCCATCTCGTTTCAAGTAAAACGGTTAGTTAATAACATAATCAGTGTGATTTACATCCCTTTCCTACTAGCCACAACATTGCGTTTAAAACTTGTGCTTGCAAATTCGTTGTCAAAAATTGTACATAGCAAATCGTATTTTTGGTTTAGACTGAATGTTAAAATATCAAGTCTTATGACGAGTTAAAGATGATTGTTTTTCTATCACTTTTCTCAAAGCACGACGCATAATTTGTTTGAATTTTTATCGCCTTACTGTGAGGTGAAGGAGACTGAACGCGCTGAAATAGGCCGAAGAATGCCCCCAGCTCCGAAACTGAAATTAGGCCTATCTCTTGGATGCAATGTTGTATTAGGCAACCCATTAATTTGATCAAAACTTAAAACTCAGATTTAATTTTACAACGTTAGATTTCGTGTAGTAGACCTTATCTCCAACAGAAAAAGATACTTGAAAAAGAAGTTTCGTATACCACATTTTTAATCTAAGTTGAAATGGCTTAATACGGTGCATTTTAAGGTACTAAATATGAATCCGAAAAGTTCACACCCGTACGTAGGTGGCGCAGTTTTCTCGAAATTCGAGGGCCTAAATTTGATGACGTCACAATAGCAATACGGAAATGAAGAAAAATTTGCGAGTTTTAAATTTTAATGGTTTAGTCACCTAAAGAACCCATTTTAGAATTTTTCTGTATTAGAAAAACATACTCCAAATCTACGGTTTCTGAGATATAAGGGCCCAAGTTTATAAAAATGCTGACTCAGCACTTTTTAGGCTACCTTAATCTCCAGAAATACGAGGCCAATATTTACTTGCGGGATCTCATTCGATTAGCCTGCGTGCAGACTTGACTGTTTACCTCCAGGTGAGTTGAGTTGAATCGAAGTATCAATGTTCGTCTCCAGTACAGTGAGCGAATCAGAGAGCGATTTCTTGTTCCAATGACGTCACGATCCTTGAAAACTTGGATTTGTTGGCCACATTCGATAAGTTTGCCACTGAACCGCACTTAACGTTGCGGCCAATTTTGCGGCATCTTTGGTATCAGTATCACTGGTTGTTCAAAAAAACTATTTAAGCCAATGTGGAGGTGCGGATTGTTCAATGGTGATTGTCTGCTCTGCCCAGGACTTCAATTCTTGGTTTGAAATGAAATGAAAAATAAAGTATCACTCTGTTGGTCCTCTGAAGTTGTGACATCGTAAATCAAGTGACATGACATGTGACATCAAATGATGACTCTGAGTCTGCTGAATGTCTGTGCAGTACAGTGGAGGCTGTGCAGTACAGTGGAGGCTGTCAGACAGTGGAGGGATAACATGATGCGTGTGGGGGGATAACATTGAGTACAGTGGAGGCTGTTCAGTACAGCGGAGGGATAACATTGAGTACAGTGGAGGTTGTGCAGTACAGTGGAGGGATAACATCAGTACAGTGGAGGGATAATATGATGCATGTGGGGGGATAACATCAGTACAGTGGAGGCTGTTCAGTACTGTGGAGGGATAACATCAGTACAGTGGAGGGATAACATTATGCGTGTGGGGGGATAACATTGAGTACAGTGGAGGCTGTTCAGTACAGCGGAGGGATGACATCAGTACAGTGGAGGCTGTGCAGTACTGTGGAGGGATAACATCAGTACAGTGGAGGGATAACATGATGCATGTGGGGGGATAACATCAGTACAGTGGAGGCTGTTCAGTACTGTAGAGGGATAACATCAGTACAGTGGAAGGATAACATGATGCGTGTGGGGGGATAACATTGAGTACAGTGGAGGCTGTTCAGTATAGCGGAGGGATAACATCAGTACAGTGGAGGCTGTTCAGTACTGTGGAGGATAACATCAGTACAGTGGAGGGATAACATGATGCATGTGGGGATAACATCAGTACAGTGGAGGCTGTTCAGTACTGTGGAGGATAACATCAGTACAGTGGAGGGATAACATGATGCGTGTGGGGATAACATTGAGTACAGTGGAGGCTGTTCAGTACAGCGGAGGGATAACATCAGTACAGTGGAGGCTGTTCAGTACTGTGGGGGATAACATCAGTACTGTGGAGGGATAACATGATGCGTGTGGGGATAACATTGAGTACAGTGGAGGCTGTTCAGTACAGCGGAGGATAACATCAGTACAGTGGAGGCTGTTCAGTACTGTGGAGGGTTAACATCAGTATAGTCGGAAGTTATGCCAAGATAAACATAAATGGACGAAGAATGTAAATCCTTTTTGCTTGAAGCTCCCTCAAAGAAAAGCAGTAGCCCAGCTACTTTAATTGTTATTTAGAAAGTTTGGAAGCTTGCCTAGGCTTGGAGAAGTTGAAAGATGATGGAGATCTCGATGAAGATCTTTCCAAAAAAGATCGCAAGTCAACATTTCGGTTATTGGCGATATCGATTTGCATTCTGAAAATGAAGATTATGAAGATCGCACAGAAAATATTATTTCCGATGTGGTTGATAGGAATTAAACATCGTCTTGCTTCTCCATCCTTACGATCTTTTTTGGAAAGATCTTCATCGAAATCTCCATCATCTTTCAACTTCTCCAAGCCTAGGCAAGCTTCCAAACTTTCTAAATAACAATCAAAGTAGCTTTTCGGGCTACTGCTTTTCTTCGAGTTGTTCAAAGGGTTTACCTTCTTCGTCCATTTATGTTTAGGCATAACTTCAGACAAGTAAGAAAAAGGCCAATAAAACTTCATTTCTCAGTCAATAAAACAACACAACAAAATAGCTTGTGGAAAGCAGCACGATGGCGCCATAACCTCCACTGTACTGATGTTATCCCTCCACAGTACTGAACAGCCTCCACTGTACTGATGTTATCCCTCCGCTGTACTGAACAGCCTCCACTGTACTCAATGTTATCCCCCCACACGCATCATGTTATCCCTCCACTGTACTGATGCTATCCCTCCACAGTACTGAACAGCCTCCACTGTATTGATGTTATCCCTCCACAGTACTGAACAGCCTCCACTGTACTGATGTTATCCCCCACAGTACTGATGTTATCAGCCTCCACTGTACTGATGTTATCCCTCCACAGTACTGAACAGCCTCCACTGTACTGATGTTATCCCCCACATGCATCATGTTATCCCTCCACTGTACTGATGTTATCCTCCACAGTACTGAACAGCCTCCACTGTACTGATGTTATCCCCCGCATCATGTTACTGAGCATGCGTTTAAGCGCTTTACTGATGGCGCATTAGATTCTTCTGTATCCGCTTTGCTTTCTGCTGCTCGAGACGGAGCCCTCTTCTTATTGCTCTTCAAAAACAAAGATTTTTCCTACTTCTTCAGTGAAGGAGGAAGCTGCCCGCCTGTGAACCATTTGAGCATCAAGTATTCAACTTCTCTTCGTAATTCCAACTGTATTGGTTTGGATCTGGGCTTGTAACATTTCTGTCCAAACAGCTTAGCAATATAAACATTTCAAGTTTGCAGTCTTTCTTCAACTCATCGTCTATGGATTGCGGATAGGCTGGAATTGCTCCAGATGATTTTGTCTTCAGATTTTATAGATGCGAATTCTTTTCTCCATTTAGTTCTCATTAGGTTTCCCACTAAACATTACAGTCTGGAGGAATGCCTTTGTGCCAGGCAAGATTCTTTCTGAAAGATGTTCATTACTACACATTTCTTGAGTAAATTTTTCTTAACCCTCGTATGATCCTTTCTATTGTTGTACATGTAGGCAGTTGTATTGCAACCTATGATAGCATGGATCTGTGGTAGATCAAATCACACTTTGGAGCCAAGACACCTAGTCAATGTGCGATGGTGCCCCCCCTCTGGGGATGCTTGGATATCCCGTGATCATAACACGTACTGTCCACAGACCCCGAACTGTAGACCACAAGCGGATTGCTGAAAAATCGCACTGTTTCTTCCTTAACTGAAGAATACTAAATTGGGAGAAATAGTGGAAACGTCTGTCAAAAGATAGTTCCGACATTTCTCGCTATATCTTTAAGTTTTACACAACTCAAAGGCTATTCAAATTACTAACTAGTAGCTACTATTTTTGTCTACAAGTCTACAAGTCATGCATATGATGGATAAAACAAACTTTTATGGGGTTCAAAATTAGTTAAAAGTCTGACTTTGTTAAAGGAAATTTATGACTGAAATGTTGGTCAGTTGCTGCAGTTGTCTGAAATACTGTGGCTGAATTAACGACAAATGCTTGTATTAACGTCAGAGAGAAAGTAAACTTCAGAGAATCATTAAGAGGTTTCAAAACTCGAAGCGATGATCTAAATCACATCACAGTAAAATAACTCTGATTCATCCACGTTTTTTTTACACTATTTTAGATTATAGCTATAGACTGCAAAAGTTGCGAAACGTAAAAGTTTCGAGGAAAGCAAATATTCCCACAATATTATCGAAAGCCCTTCAAAGCGAATGTTTCTGTCGCAAACAACAAAGGATAAAGGCTTTCGCAAAAATGTCTATCAAAATGATTTGCCATAAATTAATGTAGTAAGTCTAGGTTTGCCTTAGAGGGTGTCCACAGTGGCAGTGAAAACCGGGATGTAAGAACCACCTGCAATAAACTTCAATGTCCTTCGGAATGAAAAGATTTTTTATGTCAGATTTTGAATACTCAAAGTTTCTAGAGTTTCGGATATTTTTAGTGATCTTAGAGCCCAAGTTCCTTATAAAGGGTTTGCCTTCATAAAAGAATTCGCGAGGTTCACAACAAACAACAGAAGACAAAGTCTTGCAATTTATTAACCTATATAATCTTTCCACGGCAACTACACGGTGATAGTGTAGTCTCGACTCTCAAACCATACGAGGCCGAGATTTAAATTTCTTGATTATTATGCTCGGGTTTTTACTGTTGCTGCCGTAACACAATTCCTGTATTTAAAAATCCAAAGTTAGTTCACATGGTTTTCGAATTATTACTGTCTCTTGGTTGTACGTTAGTAATAGCTAACTATATACAAATGTATAAAATATCTATTAGGAACAGATAAAAAACTACTAAGGCAATATTAGTATGTAAATTCGAGGAAATTAATCAATATCAGTTCACACAGGAGTAATGTTTGTTACACGAGTTACCTATGTTTACGTAGATCACGGAACCTGGTTTTCTTTACCTGAATGCTGAAATGCTTTCGTGCGATCGAATTTTGATTTTCTTGACATTTTTGGAGATCCTTGTTTGTTCGAATTTTTCTCTCTTGCAATCTGCGTACGGAGTTTTGTTACTTCCTGCAAAAAGAGTAGCGTGGCTTCAAAAAAAAAATATATAGCAAAGTAAATGAAATGCGTGTACCAAACGCAAAAATAATTTGGGCTTCAGCATTTCCCTTACTAAGCACGGTACTTTATTTCAGTACCATATGCATTCTACAATAATTGCAAACAAATTGCCGTCTCAATACAATTATGAATTGGCATAAAAGCACTTTTTGTGCTATTTCTAACAAAGGCATATAATAATACATTGCTGAGCTACAAATCTGATTTTCACCTTCAAGATACATAAACGGGTGTGAATTTGGGTGTAGTGATCAACCAAATAATACCTAACAAGGACGAGAAAGCCCGCAATTTACTGCTTCAAAACAGCGACAGACAGCAATGAAAATTTCAAATAGGAGCAGCGATACAGTATAGTCTTATCCATGTACTCTTGGGACATGCTCGAGACTAGTGGTGTGTGAATTCCTACTGTTTTACTTCAACTAACAAACATCAAATTGAATTTAACTGTGAAGCACATTTCTCATTGCCCGATGATGGGAGACGGATCTCTCCTGAAACGTTGCCCAACTAAATATCAAAGGCTTGTCATGATAAGTGGCGAATATCATGTCTAATACGGTGTGAAGCAACAATTTAAAGCTAACTCGTCTAAGCATGCAGATGTAACACGAAGGACTCATAATTGCCTCCCTGTATCTATCTGGGAATTAAATAACAGTCTTCGCGATCTCGATCTTCAAACAGCCTTGGAAAAATTTGCAAAACCACATTTGGAAAAATCTCCGAAAACTAGGTACAGAACGAGACATCACGGTTGTCGATAGAAGCGAACAAAAAATACAAGGACACCGAACAGAACTAAACATGTACAATTTTTGAACCAAGCGCCTCAAAATAAAATGTCAATTTATAAAAACTAAGATTATAAAGACCTTTTTAAGCATCAGATTTTCTTCTTTGATTTTGATAACATGATGGATCTTTTGTTTGTTGTTTTGATGACCAAGAATCTGGGCATAGCGTTCGGCCAGCTTGGCAAGCTAACGTAGAAAGAAAATATTGGATTCACGAAGATAAAATATTATTTTCAAATCATAAATATTCATATATAAGTTGAAGGACACGGTAACAAATCCTCATAATTGAATATTTAATATAAAATACAATTAAATTGCAACTTTATAGAAAGGTCAGTAGATTCAGTCAAAAAAGAAAGCAGAGAAACAAAAGGGTAAGGAATCATGCATCAAAGTTCAATTTACATTGGTAAAGTGTGCGGGACAAGGATCAAGTCCCGCGGAAAATTTTGGGGATAGACTCGGCCAAAATAACAAGTCTCGACAATATGAAAAGATTCATTGTGTTGTGAGTTGAACAAGATAGCAGTAAATTCAATTTACATTGGCAAAGTGTGCAGGACAATGATCAAGTCCCGCGGAAAATTTTGGAGAAAGACGCGACCCAAATAAAAAGTCCCGACAAGATTTTTTCATTTTCATTTTTTTTTCATTTTTTTTTCATTTAATATATTTGCTACTGGGAGGGTAGCACATTCAACACAGAGGTGCTGATTTACAAGTGGCCCTCCCTTAAAACGATACAAAATAAACTAAATTAAAAACTTACTTACAATGTTAATAATAATGCATCTAATTTTAATTAATTATAAACTAAAAGATTTTTTCAAAGTCTTTTTGAAAAGACTGAGAGAAGATGCCTGCTTTGACTCGGCTGAGAGGCTATTCCAGATCTTGGCTCCTCTGTAAGAAAAAGATTTCTGGCCACCCGTTGTTTTTTCAGGGTAGCCGTAGATCACTCTCTGTATTTCGAAGGGTATAAGAGGAGTGCTCACAGTTCTTCATAAAAAGACCACTCAG
Source organism: Chrysaora quinquecirrha (assembly GCA_014526335.1). Taxonomy (NCBI): domain Eukaryota; kingdom Metazoa; phylum Cnidaria; class Scyphozoa; order Semaeostomeae; family Pelagiidae; genus Chrysaora; species Chrysaora quinquecirrha. The sequence goes on along the minus strand of JACTAT010000061.1, from coordinate 4,715,179 downwards.
GTATTCCGGAGCCAAACCATTCAGGGATTTGAAGACCATCGTTTGTGACTCATTTTCAATTAGGTCCTGGATAGTCTTCCAACCCAGACGCTCAATAATTGGTTTGCTTGGGGCATCAAAGCTGCTATTTGTCATGATTCTAGCAGCGCGGTTTTGCAGTTTTTGTAAATGGTTGATTTCAGTTGAACCTGCACAGCCCCAAACAGAGCAGCAATACCGAAAATGGGGCTCCACAATGCCTGTGTAAATAGTTTTCAATGTATCTTTCGGTAAGAAAGATTTTCCATGCTTCAAAAAACCCAACGCCCTGGAAACTTTGTTGGAAATAGCTTTTATTTGCTCTTTCCAGTCCAAAGAGTGGTCAATTTCGACACCGAGGTATTTTGTTTTTTGGACAACGTCGAGGCTATTATCGCGAATTTTTAAATCTAATTCCTCGTTTCGGGCTTTAAGAATCTCATGTTTCTTTTTGGTTGAAATCAGCATGGAATGTGTCTTTGCTACATTAAGAGAGAGCTTGTTACCTTGTAGCCAGGTGTCAAGTCGCCCAAGATCATTGTTAATAACCTCATTCAACCGAGTCATATCATAGCCCTGGTAGCATAGACTGGTGTCATCTGCATACATGGACACAGTAGAATCGTGAATAGCCTCTGGGAGATCATTGATGTATATCAAGAAAAGCAAGGGACCAAGGCACGAGCCTTGTGGTACTCCGACTTCTATATCTCCAATATCAGAGGCTACTCCGTTGACCCTACAAAATTGTTTACGGTTATTGAGGTAGGATATAAACCAAGAAAGTTCTCGGTTTTCAAGACCGTAGTGAGCAAGTTTATCAATAAGAATGACATGATCGACTGTGTCGAATGCCTTTTTTAAGTCAACATATACCAACCCAACAAGCTTACCAAGGTCTAAACCGTTATACCAATCATTTGTATTTTTGAGTAGGCACGTTACAGTAGATCTAAGGCGCAAGAAGCCTGACTGATTATTGGAGAACAGTCCATTCGTCTCCATATACTGAGAAAGTTGGTCACTAACTAGTTTCTCGAACAGCCTTGAGATTACTGGTAAAACTGATATTGGTCTGTAGTTAGATTTATCAGTTTTTTCACCATTTTTGAAAATTGGAGTCACTCTTGCCACTTTCCAATCATCAGGAAAAATATTTGTTTCAATCGAAGTATTAAACAAAAAAGCAAGAGACTTTTCGATGAGTGGCAAAGCCAGTTTCAGAAAGTAGCTAGAGATATTGTCTGATCCAGAGCTCTTAGCTGTTTTTACTTTAGAAAATGCATCCCGAATATCTTTCACCTGAATATTTTTAAAGTGAAATTTCAACTTTTCTTTGTTTATTTCGTAACCCCCTGAAAGAAGAGGGTTTGGAGCTGGATTTATTTCATCCGCAAGGGCCTTGCCAATAGAGCAAAAGTAATCGTTCATGGTATTGGAGATTAGTTTTTTATCTAGAGTCTCCAAACCGGATTCCTTTAGACTGTCAATGTTACTTGATTTAGATCTTTTGCAAAGAAGTTCATTAACAGTCTTCCAAGTTTCTTTCATATTGCCCTTACATGCCGAAATTTTGTCAGTATAATACCGCTTTTTGAGTTTTTTGTTTAGAGCATTCACTTTGTTGCGGACTTTCCTGTAGGAGTCCATTAAGAACATGGACTTTTATTTCGTGGCAGCTCTTTTGAGCCTATCCCTAGTCCGCATTAGATCTCTTAGGCCCTTGTCTATCCAGGGGCAGTATCTTTCAGACACGCGCATTTCAGTTAAAGGGGCGTGTCTGTCTATGATGGTAGAGAAGAGATTGGACCATTTATTTACCAAGATGTTTATATCATCAGAATCACTTAGCAGTCGCTCCCAGTCTATATCAGAAACATCAGTAAGGAATGCTTCTTCATTGAAATGTTTCATTTTGCGAGTTTTAATCATCTTATGGCCTTTTTCTACTGCACCGTTGTATTTCCGGACACAGAAGACCATATAATGATCACTCAAAGAAACTTTATGCACCCCTGATTTTACAATGTTTCTAATACAGGTTGTAGCAACATGGTCGATAATTGTAGATGTGTCTAATGTAACCCTTGTTGGTTCCTCAATAAGCTGTTTTAGGCTAAACAACTCATACAAGATGAAAGGCTTCATTGTGCTAGTCCTTGAGGGAAGGAAAGTTTGATCATCTCATATGTTTATCCTTAAAGCATGCCCGCAGGCTTCTTGAGCTAAAAATCTGACCTAGGTTGCGAAAATGGGTAAATAATACCCCCCCCACCTTCAAAACTAGACCTCAAGGGAAAGCGGTTACCAAGAATGCAGCTCGGTACTTTTGAATGAATTTTCAGCAACAAAGTTTCTCAATAAATACCCTGGGTACCAGACTTTCAATATCAAGAAAATGAGGAAATTCAATTTCAATTTCATTTTCTTGATATTGAAAGTCTGGTACCCAGGGTACTCAATAAACATTTGCTTAAAAAAATGGGACGCACCTTGGGGTAAATCGCGTTCTCTTCTTCACAAAGCACAAGACAGAAATGCTGATGAAATGACAATGCAAATCTAAAACACATACCTCACTTTCTTTGGTGCTATTTTCGCTTAGCAGGACAAGTCTTTCATTTTCAAACTGCTCTAATTGCGACTGAAAAATAAACATTTTGGTTAGGGACAACATAAGTGACAGCATTCAGAAGATGAAAGAAAAGAGATTGACATTATGTACTCTTCAGTACCAAACAGAAAGGGGGGGGGGGGTCATTTTCTCACACCCAAGCTTATTAGGACCACCCGTTTTTATTAATTTTTCACATTTTCAATGTTGTTTAGTGAGATTTCCTTGTCGAGAAGAGCCCGGTCCCAACCTTGTTCTTTTTCTCTCAACCACAATATAAAAACCCACAACTTAAAAATTCCTACCCCTCTGTTTATAAAGATCCTAGTTTATTTGGCACTGAAAAGTACATTCAGTGGCAATGTAGTAGGGACCACGTGTTTGTGAATAACACTCGTTTTGAATTATTTTGAAAATTTTTCGAAAAACGCTTTAAAAATAAAACTGAGCAGAAAAAGGATCTACTCTAGTCAGGGTCTTTTTATAAGACCGATTTTTGGTCGTGTTGAATTTAATTCAAGCAATATTTGAATAAAGTTCGACCTAACTTCACCCGTATCAATTGGCAATTTTATTAAGTCCTACACTTTAGTACAGCAGGATTTGCCGAACTTAATTAACAAGTTCGACATAAATGCAGTGTTGCTTTTTATGGTTATTTTGTTCGACTTTTATCAAAATCGATTTACCGCATTTACTACAGCCATTTTGAATTAAAAATTGGCGCCTTTTGAGCCTCTTCACTAAAAAAGCCCAAAAAATCCACTTTGAATTAAGTTCGACGCAATACTAACTACATATAAAGTCGACGTAGCTCTTACGTCGCTTTTATGCAGGATTAAATTAATTAAATTCAACACGACCTAAATGCGGCCTTATGAAGTCCTCCTTAAGCCGCGTTTACACCAACACATTTTTCACCAGATTTGCCATCAGACATTTTTCTTCAGATATCTTATGATTTTGTCTGACGAAAACATCTGATAGCCGTCGGTGTTTACACGTTCAGATTTTTTAATAAGATTTGCTCAAATATTCTGTCGTTTTCAACTAAGATCGACTGATATCATAGGAGAAAACGTTTACGGTGATAGCAATTAGCTGATGTGGAAATTTCATACACTTCGCACTTGTTTTTTCATTAGCCTCTCATTCTGTTTACGAACTATTCTGTCAGTTCTTGTGTGCTCCGCTGTATGTTTTGTTTAAAACAACGGTTACGGTAGTACTGTAATAGCAACTTCTAGCACGTTTGACAACTTTAGGCGCATCAAAATGAACGCTGACCGAACGCTGCTTCGAACAATAGTTCGTATTCGAACACGAAAACAAAAGAGATGAATGTCAAACTCATCAGATTTGTCGGAAAGTTTGAACATGGCCGACATTTGAAAGGTGGAAATTCATTGTCGAAATTCAACATCAGACATCAAACAAAGGTGATTACACAGTCAGATTTTCTCATCAGATTGTTAGAAGGGGAAGAAAATCTGATGAAAATCTGACGAGAATCTGATCGTGTAAACGCGGCTTTATAAAATCCACCTCAGTAAAACAATGACAAGACGCTACTATGCTCTTTTCTGTTGCCATTATGGTGCATCAATCGTTAATTCAAAGAAACGAAGCATGGGTAATGGTCATTGTCAAGATTATTCACCTTCCGGAAAACCCTGGGCTGCTGTGGACATTAAACCTTCGTTACCAATTCGTTAAACTGATGCTGTGTACGGTTGCTTGATTTAATTCATACCCCACCCGTAACTTGCCATATTACTATGATCAAGTAAAAAGTGTCTTGTTACATGTGCAGAATTGATACATAAAAGTATTCCTTTGAAAGTGCAGATAAAATTCACATTTTGTTACTTTGTAAATCAAACTAGCATGCTTAAGTAGGAGCAGATTTTTGCAGTATGCAGTAAAGCGAAAGCACTTTTTGCATTAAAGTGTGTATCTTATGATTCTTATCAGGCCAAACCTAACTGTTTGATAACAAACAACTATTAGTTAAAATAATCAAAATAAGTATTTAGTTCAGTATTAATTTTTACTGCTAGCAGGCGGCGCATAAGATATTTGCTATCTTAACTGCGGTCCCAGCAAGAAAAAAATTTTACATCCCTGATATTAAGTAAGGAAAAAGTAACCCATACAAGAGTTGTCAACGAGCAATAAAATGTACATTTATCACAGAGGATGAAAAGATCTAGGAATACCTGAAATGGTTTAATTTTGGACTGCAGCTCTTCAAATTTGTTCCGCCATCTGTAACGAGGAGAGTGAGTGTACAATGTTCTGCTGTATGTCCAACGTCGATTTGCGATAATCAGTAGAGGAAAAGATGTTAATTTTACAAAAAAATGATGCAAATTACTGCAAAATGTTACAGTACTTACAGTACTACTTCACTTTTCAATCCATCAAGGCCACTGCTTGTCCTCAATCTAAAATCGGAATAAAACTCAACTACCAAAGAGCTACTGAAATTGAAGGTGAAATGGTGTTTTCAGCGCCAGTCGCTAGGTTCTCAATAGTAGGTTAACTAATCGAGACCTCGACCCTGGCTCGAACCCTGACCACACTGAGCTCTTGACACCAGGAGTCAGCTGGATTACATCACGACGCAACAGCTACAGTACTATAAAGTGCAACGGACAAACAACAACAAATCTTTAACTGGTTGACTGGATTTGTTTTGCATTTTAGATGAATCCAAACCGTAGCACAATTCAAAAGATTAGATCCAGCATAACAGATCAACGGAAGGGCTAGACAACAGGGGAAGTGAGCAAGTGAGCATTGGTTCGGGGGTTGCTCTTTGGAAATTTTTTGAGGCAACATCCTTTAGAACATCGTAAAATTCTAGTTTTTAACAAATAATTTCTTAGGGTAAAAACAAATTACTCTAAGTTTTGAAACACTTCAGAGGACTATCAGAGGACGAAATTTCAGAAACAGGCTTTCAACTAAAATAAACAGAGCAGGCTTTCTGAATTAAGACCACTGAGGCGAAAGCACACATTTTCTTCGCTCAGAGCTTGGATAGGAGTTAGAATATAACGAGGAAATGTCCAACAAATTACTATTTTGAAAAATGTTCTGCCTTAACTCCATGTCTCACGACATAGGAGATTTTCTATGGAAGCCCAAGGGGATAGCATAATACTGACAGCCTGCAAGGTTTTAAAGGATAAAATAACAAATATGTTAAAAATTTACCTTTCATTCTCCTCCAGCAATAGATTATACTGCTCTTCTTGGTTTTCAAGTTTGCTACAAGAACATTGAAAAGTACATTTATTACTCATTTCATCCTTTAAACCACTGGAAGTTACTAACTTCAGAAAAAGCCACTAGTTGAACTAGTCTTAAAGAACGTTTTGTCAGAGACAAACTGCGCTTCCGTACCCGTCACTGAAGGATGGAAATTTAGACATAGTTGCTTAGTTTGAAGAACACAAACTTGCCTTTGGAAACGATTAGGTAAAATAGAGATGAAAAACTAATTGACGGAATATGACACAGGTACCCAAGTCATCAATGTTTAGTGAGCAAGGGGAAAAATGTTTCAGCTAATCAGCGAGGTGATTCTTGTGAAAGCTATTTTTGTACACAGCTTCAAGGGACAAGTGAGACGCCAATGATTTTTGCAGTCCTGACGATTTTGTCCCAACCTTTCTGTTGTCCTAGGAGCAAAATGATTGGCTGGACCAAGATATAAACAAATTCAATAATTGGCTTAAAACACCCTCCCTTGCATTTTTAGCGTACAAGCTAAAGGCGCCTTCGGAAATCAAACTAACGACACATTTACTTCGATACTAATTCGTGTAATTGTGATCTCAAAATATTCATTTTCCTAAAGCTTTCTGGAAATTTGTCCAAGCCAAACAAAGCTGTCGTTTGCTTCGTACGGAATAGTTCTTGACTAATCAGCAAACGTACGTAGCAATATAGAAAGGTTTTTGAAACAGCTTCTGAAGGACAATTTGCAGACTTGTGGAATGGACTGGAATGAAAAGGAAAACCAAAGTCATGAGGTGGCGTCTTGTCTTTCCAAGGCTAATCTGGAACTAGTGGCAAGGTAAAAAGCTAGTCTTCTGAAATTCTTATCATCATGGAAATAAACAAAAAGCCATAAATTTACAGCACCAGATCCCGAGGAAAAAATGATATGTTTCGAGAAGCACAAATGAACCTAAAAATATATCTAGATATTTGTTTAAACCAAATAATCTCCAATTGCTGAATCAGCAAACTTACGTAGCAATATAGAAAGATATTCCTGCTAGTTTAGATTCTTACCTTTTAAAAGCATGTTCAGCTGTTGAAAGTTTTGTTTGTGTGTCAACAATACGTCTGAAACATAATAAGAAGAAAAAATTACATTTAGTTCTAGCTTTAAATGTAATAAGGTAAGAAGGACAGAATACATAAAATGTCCTCTCAATGTATTTAACTGAACAATGACTCAACTGAAACATGAAACAATGATTCAATTCAGTATTTAAATCTTGAATCCTGATTATAAACCAAACTCTTTCTCGAAAGTAAAAAAGACTGCTGATTTTCTGCAGATAAAAACTCAGCTTTAAACTGATAATGCTAGAATTCTCCAACATCTTCCTCTGGGTATACTGATGATATTTCTTAAAAGTTATTGCCGCCCTTTCCAGTCTCTTTGTAACCAAAACTCACCCATTTAATATTTGATTAAATGCCTCCTTCAGCATATAACCTGGGATGAGAGGATCCCATTACTCAAGATGTCTACCATTTTCCAGAAAAGTGTCGCGCTAAACCAGGCCTCTTTGAAAGGCGTATTCAGTTAACATTGTTATTGACTAAACGAATTTCTTATTTGTTTTCACTGTTAGAAATTGCGGAAAATGGCCCAGAATTTAGATTCTTCACAATCACTGTTCAAGCTTCATACAAAGATATCTTCTACAAAAATTATGTTAAAAATTGTATTTCATTGCATAGGTTACCTTCCTAATTCTTCTTTGATTTTAATGATCATTTCATCTTTGACATACATTTCACTAAAGAAACGAAAAAGTTGTTTAAATGGTTTAAATTCATGATAGAGTTGTGCTATTCGTTTTTTTATTAACTATATAGGCCTACCCGATGCGACAAAAAATTTAAGTATAGCTGTCTTCGAGGCAAAGACAATCATCTTTTTATAAGAAACTATGCTCTGAGCCATATAGTAGGGTTTCTTATCTTGGAGGACATTTGGTATAGTAAAAGTTTCTTGCAAAGTATCTTAACTTTAAAATTGCAATTTCGGAAACTTCGTGAAATAATGGTTTAATATGAAGTATCATGTTCTTAGCAGTCAAAGTATGGACATTTTCCAGAATTGGCTCTAAGTATGATCGTTTTTGGGGATTATTTTTACGTAAACATTACAAAATACACATCAGAAAATAAAAAGTTGAGTTTAAAAGGGAAAATAATTTCTTAGTTTTTGTTTTAATTCTTAGCCCATACAGAAGAGTTTCTTGATTTTTTAGAAAAAGGCATATATTCTTATAAAAAAAATGAGTGTAGAAAAAGATGAAACTTTTTATTGCGGAAGTATATTCTAATTAAAAGGCGTTTAAATTCTTCAACTTTACCCTAATTCTGCAAAAACTCTAATTCGAACTGACAAAAATCAAAAACAAAGATAGACATTTATCCTACTTGGACGGGGGTATCCTAGGAGTAGTGGCTCCTTTACTACAACATCCGCAAGGTTACATAATATAAAGGTGTACATCTTACAAATTGATCTTATCTTAATCGATCATATCCATATTAGATTAAAGATAAAAAACGTTAAAGGGTGTTAAGATAAAGGGTGTTTTCCTATGTTCATTCCTTAACTACTTAAGACGAGGCTTAACTTTCAACGTATGACACATTGAGGCTTAACATTGAAGTGAAGACACGTTTTTTAAAGAAACAAAACATTTCATAAAATTTTCAGATTTTGAATACTGAAAGTTCCCACAGAGTTTCTTAGATACCTTTAGTACTTATAAATTAGATGGATCTGAATCTTGTTTTAAACCCCGATCGTAATTGAATGCTTATGGATTTCTTATTTGTCTGCAAATAACAAACATGCATTTTCGCAGAAGAGACTGGTAAAATAAGAAAAAATATTTCGCAGACTGAGATGGATATTTTCTTAGGTAGAATTTTTCAGCACTGGAGTTTTTAATTTTTTTCACTATAGGAGAGGCTGGGTTTCTTATAAAGAGCTTCTGCCAAAAAAACACGTGTTTCTCCTTGTACCTTTGTCACCAAACGCTCAACCAAGTATATTATGTAACTTAAAATCGACATTCTTTCACTACATACCAACACAGTGGTTACATTATGAAACAACACGAGGGAAGTTCTAAAAATTATGTGAAAGGTTGTCAAGAAAGATATATCTTAAAGCGGCAAAGGGGAATTACCTTTTGTGTTCTTCTTTTAACTTTTGAATTTCGAGTTCATATTCCTCATTTTGATGACTAAGTCTATCAATTCTTCTGAAGAGTGTTTCTTGGTCTTTAGCTTGGTCTTCATTTATCCTGTGATTGACAAAGTATCAAAACAAGTAAATGAAAAATATGAGGAAAAGAAGCTGAGGAAACACAGATATATTTGGGGTTTTAGGTATAACTAAATTCGCTGTTTGGGCGAATAGAAGATTTTCACTCTTGTAATCTAAGGAGTCACAAAGGGCTTACACCTTCTCAACTTAGAGCATCGTTCCAAAATGTACGAAAATTTGTTCCTACAAAGATTTTAGCCACAGATTAAGAATGAGCACATCAATGTTAGTGCTAAAGGCAAATTTTCTTGCTTCTAGCCCTTACGATGTTGAGTTTACACGTTTTTTTATAGGGAACCACTTTATAAGGAACCTACATGTAGAAGGCCCGAAAATTTAAAGAACTTATACTACTAAAGAGAAAATCATTAAGGAACTTTTCAATGTTGAATGCTTTTATCGCTGCAAATAATCAAATATTAGAAAGCCGATTCCATTCATTTGCAGTCGAAAATCACATAAATTGTACGTTAAGCATGTATCAAATGTTTCTTTGAGTAGTCTCGAGCTTTGCTCACATGCAAGTGTCTCTCTTTTATTGTTATGACCAATGTATGTGCAGTTACATTTAAGCAACTATAAAGGAACTTTTCGAACTACAATTGCGTCAAAAGAGGTCCAAAAATAAGGAACTTTAAGAACTAGGCCTTGAGGTAGGTTCCTTATAAAAAAGGCGTGTAGATGAGTACATCAATGTTAGTGCTAAAGGCAAATTTTCTTGCTTCTAGCCCTAACGATGTTTAGTTTATAGCCATACAGTAAGAAGTTTGAAATTTATAAAGGATTTGACCGTGAAAAATTGCAGGGGGTGAAATTTTACACCCTCAGTCAATTATCACGATCAAATCCTTTACAATTTTTCAAACTTCTAATGGCTATAAACTCAACATCGTAAGGACCAGGAAGTCAAAATGTTTCAGTAAGACAATGTTTAAAAACGGAACCTTTAGTTGAAAGGTGTATTGGTCGTGAATCGCTACGAAAATTAAAATAAAAGTTAATATGATAACATAGATTCGAAGGCCCTATGCATCTGGAAGGAAAAGTCAGAAGTCAACCCATTAATAGAAAGTACCTTCTTAAGGATTCAATTGCTTCAGACTGTGCTGAGACTTCAGATTCTTTCGTTTTAAGAGCTAGGGTTACCTAAATAGATAACATTCACAGACATATTATTCAAATGTTTATAAAATCACTTTTTTAAAAACAATTTTGTAAGAATATGGAGGATGTCATTCGTCCAAAAAAGAACAACTTCAATTATTCCAGGCTAGAATTAGAACGATTTCTTAAAATAAAATATAGGTAAAGAAGATATTTAAAATTAATAAAAACAAGAAAACCAACTTGGGTTGAAATGGGTAAAAAAATTAGCACATGGAGGCTCAGATTCCTGGTTTTCATAAAAAGAGTGATTTACTATCAATCATATTCAAGGTAAACTGAACGATTAATTTCTGGAAATCTTAAGTATCAGGTAACCCATTTATCGATCGTATTTGTATGCATATTCGTTTCCTGTTTGTCTGCTTGTCACAGAAATGCGCGAGAGCAGACGAAACACGGGAAATAAAAGAACATTTTTCGCTGTCCGAGGTGAAAAGTTTCCTGCGTATAAATTACCAGTACTGGAGTTTCTTAAATTTCATGAGTTTATCTGGAAAACACTCACCTTCTCGAGTTCACATTCAAGCTTAGTTTTCTCTTTCTCTGTTTCTAAGGTTTGGTCTTCTAGCTTTTGACTGACACTTTGATATTTTTCCTAGTCAATTCAAGATTAGATCAAAGGGTTAGTTCATGTTTTAACAAAATGGGGAATAGCATATTGATTCCATAATTAAATAACAAAACAATGTGGCAGAGAAAAAACATAATAGGCAAAGCACATGAAAACGCCGTGCTTTTTCGATGAAGGTATAGTTGCGTTTCAATTGAACTTTGCAATTTAGCATTGCTTAAGCGTTGAGCGATGTATATACCGGCCTACTAGAGCCTATGTGTACGGCTAGCTCGAGAACAAAGACTTTTACCCAACCAGTTTAATTCTGGTATTAATTCTACAATGGTTTCTTTCGCGATTGGTACGGAAAGTCCTACACGCGTATGCCCGCGACGTCGTCATTGCTTGTGACTTCCTGTTATACCATCCGCACTAAGAGACAATAGGCAGGGAATTTTGGGTAAATCGATAGCGCTGATTTCAAATCCGAGATGAGCCCTGTGAAATTTTGACCCGTAGTTTAACTTTTCGATGACGTCATCAAATTGCCTTTCCTGCCTTTTGACAGCAATAGCTCTCTACTTGTGCACCGACAAAGGTTGGTATGGGAATATGTATTCTCCTGACTTAGAGCTTTCGATTGATATATAGTAAGTTGCTAACGATTTACCCAGAATAAGCAATAAAATTCAAAGTTAGGTTGAAAGTCAGATTGTCATGGAAAATTCCCTTCCTATTACATAAAACGATTACCTCAGCGACTGCCAACTGTTTTTCTGTTTCCTTGCATTTTTCTGTAAGATCGTCTGCTTCTGAAACAACGGCTGTGTAATCTCCTCTTAGTACTTTATATGCATTTTTCATTGTCTCATAATCTTCTTCTCTGAATTCATAAAATAAAAGCAACAAAATGTCAAGCAAAGAATCTGCCGTGTCATATTAGCCCTCTGTACATTATGCCGGTACGAAATGAATACGGCATGATTCTATGTCGGATGGGGATTGGAGGTCCCCTTTTACACTACAGTATGCCGGTACGAAATGAATACGGTATTATTTACATCAGATTGGGAATGGAAGGTCCCCGTTTACACTATGCTGGTATGAAGAGTTTTTGTTTTTCTCCATTCATTCAGCAAAGCGGCATCAAACTGTACCAGATTCAACCGTTTACATTATGCCGTTTTAAGGTGAAGCTGCTTAGCGTATCGTATTAATTTCATTTCGTTTTCATTTAGAAACTGTGCCGGCATAGTGTAGATGAGCGGCCAAAACGGCATAGTTTCCTACCGTATTCGTCTCGTACCGGCGAGGTATAAATGGATGACCCTGCCATTAGTAAAATCATAGAAATGAAGTCAAACGATCAGCCTAGGCCACCCTTTTTTGTTTGGGCATCCAATCCTACCCTCCGCACGTTCTGGCACTATTGGGACCAGCTGCATTTGGTCAATGGTCTTTTAGTTAAAGAAATTGCCAGTCTTAGTCGCTCCATACCTGAATATGCCTTTGTTATCCCTCATGATTTAATTGATTCAGTTTTGCAAGGCATCCACAGCTCGCCATTTTCGGGTCACTTTGGAATCAAAAGAACACTTCTGCGTGCTCGAAACCGATTCTTTTGGCCCAAAATGTCATTGCATATTAGGGACTTTGTTAAAAGTTGCCAAACGTGCGCCCAACGCAAGCTAGGCATGTCCACTAACAAGGCTCCTTTACAGCCCATTGAGGTTAATGAACCATTTGTCTTCTGGGCCATGGATTACATGGGTCCCCTGCCAGAAACCGCCCGTGGGAACAAACATTTGCTTGTCATCATGGATCATTTCACCAAGTGGTGTGAGGTGTTTCCCACCCCTGACCAACGAGCAACCACTGTTGCGGAGATTCTGGTCTCTAGGGTTTTTAGTCGGTTTGGGCCTCCCACTGTCATTCATTCTGATCAAGGCAGGAATTTCGAAAGCAATTTGATGCATGAAATCTGTCGTTTAATGGGGGTCCACAAATCCCGCACCACAGCGTACCATCCCCAATGCGACGGTCTTGTAGAACGCCAGAATCGCACTTTGCAAAATGTTTTATCATCTTTTGTTTCACAGCACAAGGACGACTGGGACAATTGGGTAAGTTTAGCTGTCTTTGCCTACAATACTAGTTGTCACGAGTCTACCGGATTTAGCCCTTATGAGATGGTATTTGGTAGAGATGCTCGTACCCCTATAGAGGTAGACCTTGGCCTGCCTTTGAAGAACCCTGCTAGTCAGTCAGAGTACACCAAGTCAGTTAGGCAGGCGTTACAGACCATCAATGAAACAGCTCGAAACGGTGTCTCTATGGTATGTAAAAGATGTATGATAGCTTGAGGAAGTTAAGATAAAAAATGATTACAAGAAAATTTTTAAAGCAGTCTATTACTTTTATATGAAGCAATTTTGTACTCACATGTTATTCGCAGACATTTTAGTCAATTCGAGCTCTGAGTTTAGAATTGTTTCTTTTTCTCTGAATTCTTTTATCATGTTTTCTAGAAGGAGGTACAAAACAACGCTATGTAAAGCCCAAACAGAAATAAAAAATACGAAATCCTGTCATTCAGCCAATTTAGTAACAGTAAGAATACACTCCATTTTTTATGAAAATTCTAAGCCCCTAATTTTAGGTACGATTTCTTTGGTTTGAGCACTATTACCATAGCAAAAGTTTCTTGAGTTTTTTAAATTGCCAGAAAACCAGCTCTCTGCCCGGGGGAGCAAAAATTTTAAGAGGTACATAAAAATAAGGACTATTGATACAATGAATATGTTCAAGACTTCAAACAATTACCATGCTCAACTTCAAGCCCTTCAAATTTCAGTGTAAGACATCTCAGATTTTCTGTCGTTGTATTTTCCAAACTGCGAGAAAAACCATCACTTTTCATCAATACATCAAACGAAAATATATCATAATGTTGTAATATCTTCAACACTTATAAATGAAATTCAACCAAACTTGGAATAACATCACATTTTAATGATAGAGTTAAAATTGTAGTAATAATCATAAAATTATTCAGGACGACAATTCCTTATTCCTGATTGTTTGCAATGATATTCAAAAATTGAACAGTTCCTAAAGGGATTTTGTTTTTGGTAGTATAAGTTTTTAGAATTTTCAGTCTTCTGCACGTAGGTCCCTTATGAAGTGGTTCTTTATAAATAAAGCGTGCAATAAAAGAATTTAAATAAAGGCATCCATTTTGGTAGCTCACCATTCAATTTGCTCTTCTAGATCGGCTTTTTCGTTCCTTGTTTTGCTTAGTTCACTAGTAAGATTGCTGATTTGAATCTCCAGTAGCTCAACTGACTTTTCTAGGTTGCTGGAAATAAAGAGCAATGCAATGTATAAAATAATTATGATTATAATGCCATAAAAAGCCAACTTTTCAAAATGAATCGACATGAATTAAGTAGCTACGAATTACGCCTGAAGAATTAGCAATTTCGTTTCTCGTTGAATAAGCGCCGGGGGCTCTTACCTGAAATTTTGACCTTTCAAGGAGCATTTATTAAAGGGAAGCACTCTTATGAAACTCGACATCGAAGATAATCAAAACATTAATTATATGCATTTCTGCATATACTAACAATTAGTGATCTACACTCCAAGCTCGTTTAGAAAGCAAAGCAGTTAGTTGTTACTATATTTCTTTTAAAAAGTCTGTATTCACTATTCCTGAACTTGACTCAGGGACAAACCCGAAAAAGTTGCTTACAATGTCTGATATTTCCCCTCATAGTTGTTTATGGGTTGCTTGAGTCTTTGCACCTTCTCTTTGCATTTAGTACTTTTCGTTATGAAAAATGAGGCTAGTTTACCCCTTAGATATTAAATTATGTAATACTTTTTGACTAACCTAGATAAATGGATGTCCTCAAAAGATTATTTTCGTTATAAAAATTCAAGTTTTGGCGCTTTTCCTGCTAAACGATTAAGTAAAGCCGAAAGCAGATATAGTACTTTGCTGCTTTCAGATTGACGATACTCTCTGTGCGTGATAGCCGCCAAAACATCACAACAACATTTATGTGGTCGAATTACGTAAAGTTCGAATTATAGAGACTCGAATTGTAGAGGTTTTTTATGAAAGGGTTTGTTAGGTGTTTCTCAAGGGGCCTGAGAATTTCGTTCGAATCAGTAGAAGTAAGAATTACATGAGTTAGAATTAGACTGACTGGACTATAGTTCAAATAAGCTAACTGCACATATGCTAACACATGATATATATTCATCATATGTGGACTACCACAATTTTTATAATTGCCTTGACTGGGACTCGAACCAGTGACCTTCTGGACAACAAGCCATTTGACCACTCCAATGCACTAAACAGTGCAATGAAGTAGCCAGCCTAACTCGAGGTCCTTCCAGCCACAGGTCTCCTCCACAGTCAAGGTGTTTCTCTGAACATATGATTTATATTCATTTCAGTTCAGTTCACTATATGTTCTATGCTCTGATGAAGGCTTTAAGCCGAAACACAAAGAAACACCTTGACTGTGGAGGAGACCTGTGGCTGGAAGGACCTCAAGTTAGGCTGGCTACTTCATTGCACTGTTTAGTGCATCGGAGTAGTCAACTGGCTTGTTGTCCAGAAGGTCACTAGTTCGAGTCCCAGTCAAGGCAATTATAACAATTGTTCAAATAAGCTAGATTTACATTTATGCTTATGCATACACGAACGGATTAAAGCTAAGTGTTAACAAAAGCAGCATATCCCTTGTTGCATAGTTGCTTACAGCTTCTTCT
Source organism: Chrysaora quinquecirrha (assembly GCA_014526335.1). Lineage (NCBI taxonomy): Eukaryota > Metazoa > Cnidaria > Scyphozoa > Semaeostomeae > Pelagiidae > Chrysaora > Chrysaora quinquecirrha. The sequence goes on along the minus strand of JACTAT010000061.1, from coordinate 4,699,438 downwards.
CTTAGCCCTAAGTTACTTATGATTTAATGTGATGCCGGCCCTTGTTGTTTTTGCTTTACGGACTGGTTGCTTATTAAAAACGTGAAAGCCAGCAAAAAAAACCTATTGGTATCTTATGTAAAGAATTATCGACTAGCAATTTTTTTCTCATCTTGGGTGGGGATGGTGGCGTATAAATTAGAATACAGTACTTACAATATGTTATCATTCAATGAGTTATTTTCTTTATTCACTGATTCAAGCTGTTGTGTAAGGCCATTCACATTAGTTCGAAGTTCATCACAAATAGTTTCTTGATCTTTTAATTTATTTTGTAGACCATACAAATCTTCTTCTTTCTTCTCTATAGTTGACTGCATCGAGTCACATATCTGCTGATGCTCCTGAAAAGTATAATTAGACAACGTGGTATATTCAACAACAAAAAATTTATTCGATTCCCCACTCTTCAGAGCATTGAACGTTGGCGATATGTACAGTAGAATAAAAAATCAGCCAATGATTTTCACTTAACCATGTTTGTGGTTAGAACCACCAGGCAACTGTGACAATACTGGTTAACATGTCTATCTTAAAGCCCTGGCAAAACTAGAGACATGTCGCGTGCGACATTGTCACGTGTGACTTGTCCTCTCGATGTCTCCCAGCTCAGCCACCTCGGAAGATTTGTAGTGCGCAACAGAATATGCAACGAGAGACACGTAAATGTTTCTTGGAGGCAACAGAAACATTTTACGTCCTCTCGACTCGGGGGACATGTTGGTCCCTTGTCACTCGCATGTTTAGCCACCCTGACAGACACGTGGAATGCAATGTCGCGCGTGGCATGTCTCCTAGTTTAGCCACAGCCTTACGCTTTGAGCTTTGATAGAAAGAAATGCCAGAATGTGACTGCAGCCTAAATAGTACAATGACCATACAGAAACCGGTAAAACATTTTCTATGATTTAAAAAAATTTTAGAAGATCTACCTGCGTAAGTAACTGAAAATGCACTGACACGGAAATTCATTAAAAACACATTTTAAGACCATTGCTTTTAAACGAGGAAGGATTTTCTGGTGCTTTGGGGGCTCATGGTAGTAGAATGCATTGTGATAGCCTTTTCTGGAAGTTTTCTTTTCGATCTTCAAGTATTTATGACATAGTTGAAACCATCCAACAGGAATTATACAACTAAACAGAACGATGCAACTAAAGAGGCGGAATTACGAAACCTTCCGGTATTCCCCGCCAGAGTCATCCAGTCATCCATTCCGTTCCAGGCCCGTTTGAGCGAAGTTTTTCTGATCAGTAAAGCATGATGATAACAATGGATTGCCTAAATCTCATGTAAATGCAAAGTTGCAAAAATAAAACTTACATCTTTAAGAAGTAGTTCTCTCTTGCTATAGATGTCTTCAGCTTCCTGCTGCATGGATTGAAGTTGCAAAATTTGATCATCTCTTTCTTTGGTTAATTGCTACAAAAGAATTACTAATTAAAATTGGCATCAAGAATCAATAGGCCTATATCAAAACCGATTTTGATTAAGTAACAAACTCATGTGGGAACAGCTTGCTCTTTTTGCTCCTGCCATATTTCATTAAAGTGGAAAATTTTTAACAGACACCCCTTAACAACAGACATTTCCAAACAACGGAAAAATATTTTTATACCGAATTTCGTTTCTTACTTATGAACAGCCTCCATACAGCGGATACGTCTCCACAAAGAATAAAAAAATTGGCCCCACTGGGCTGATTTCCCTCATATAGTATAGGACCCACTTCTCATCTCACTCATCCTAGATACACAGGCAACAGGCATTATTATTGGTCTTCCGTTTTTTTCCAACAACAGGACCTTGTTCTTTGTTGAAAACAAGGCATGTTTACCAACTTTCTAACTTTCTGCAATCTTAGGAATACAGTTTAGAGCCGCTCAGGGGATCATTACTGAATAGGCGTTCTATTTCTATTTTGAGAAAAGATACAACAGGCTGTTGCTCAAAACAATGGGAGTGGAGGTAGGAGGTATAAAAAACCTTGTTTTATTTACAATTTTTTCTAGAAAACTAGAGTATTTCATAAAATGTCTTTTTGTGAAGATTCCTACGCATTTCACCACCCTTACATTTCACACTGTCATCAAACAATTTTATAAGAACAAAGTATATAAGAACATAAGGCTTCAGTGGCTGAAAAGTTAAGACAATGCTAAGAACATTACAATGCTTTGTGAAGCTTCATAATTTTTTCTAATTTTATAATTTTTGAAATAAAAACATAAGACAACGATAAAACCAAGTAAACACAACAATATTTAGAGTAAAAGTAGTTAAAATGAACAAAAAACTTTACATCAAAATCATTTCAACCCCAATCAATGTCAGGAATGTACAATCATGTATACGTATGCGTTTATATGATTGACATTATACGTTTTTGAAAGCAAGAAAGTTAAGAACATGTTAAGAAAATCTTAAGCCTTCAAATCGAAAAAATTAAGAACATTGCATGGCTTTCTTCAATTTCAGTGTTCTTATAAAGAAACGTGTTGGCAATGTCTTCCTTTTCACCAATGTCCCCTAGGCTCTTTTACTTGGCTGTCCGCCGCTTGCTCACATTCAATTTGCGTCTTTTTTCCAGATTGATAACTACCGCACTTTCTATGATATTTCACGTTGCTGGTGCTTGGTGATGTACCGTTAAAAAGCTCGCGTGACTGGCGTGAAATGAAAAAGCCTGAATAAAATATACAATTTTTTAATACCCACCACATCGCTCAAACCAGACACATTTAGATTTCTTTCTAAAAATTAGAAACAAAGAAAGAAATTAGAAAATAAGTTAGTCAAAGGCATTTGCTATGTTTTATACTTTTGTCAACCCAAGATCAGTTTTCAGCACTCGAAAAGTTCTACCATTCATTCAAAAGGTCTTCTTACCCAACATTCAAAGAAGTTTATGACATTTTGTGCCTGTGTGATACTAGGTTCGTAGGTTTTACTTCACAAAGATTAGGGGATACAATAAAACAACATGCTACAACCAACTAATATACGTCAGCACAATTTTTGCACTACCCTGCAGTTTGAAATACAATCCGCAAAATGATTCTGCTGCAGGTAAACATTTACTTGGTGATGAAAATTGGACAGAATATTACAGTGACGATTGGTTTCAAATATTTGGAAAAGCCAGATCCTTGTTTCATTAAGGGTCTTTGAATCTGTGCACATCAAAACCAAAAGGCTGGGTTGATGGGAAAAAGAATGTTATCTGACTTGGACTCTACAGAGAACTCTATTGTACTCAACACTGTATCTCGCAAGCTGATTGGTAATGAAAACACAATCCAGTCTAGCTTCACTCTACCAACTGTTGAATCTTAATCTGCATATTTGGTATAAATTCTACCATATTCAATTGTTTCAGTCTGTCTCTGATGTTTATACTCTGAGGAATGTCAGATGAAAAAGCTTCTTTAAGTACAACCAAAGATACTTAAGCTTGCTCTCTTGTTCGCTATCCTGAAGTTAGTATCAGAGTAGATCCAAATGACAATAATGTTGATAGAAAATCAAATTAAACATTTTTGTTTCTTGAAGATCAGAATAAATCAAAAGAGACGAAGGATGAGGGTTCAAACTGTTTCCACAATCTTAGGAGCAATACACGCTGTAAAGCAATGATGTGGGAGACATTGTGAAAAACTTATGATGTGTGAATGTTTGATGTGATAAATATGTGAATAAATAATCATTGTTAATGACACATGTTAACGACAAATTTATCAAACATGGACAAAAATATCAGTCTCAGAAAAATTATCATTACATATCTCTCAGTGTAATCTCCTATTTAGATGAACTAGAAATTTTGATACTGAAGAAAGGGGGATGATGGCAGTTTTGAACACAATGATAAGTTTAAACAATTGCCAAAAGAATTGTAGTTCATACTGTACCAGTTAAAACAAGAGATTGAGTGTCAGCAGGTCCTGGAGTCTGTTCTGAAATTAAAAATATTCCAAAAAATCAGTTATACATCATTCATAATTTTTCATAGAATTAAGAACAAAATAACAGTAAAAATTTTTAATAATGGAATTACACAACATCCCGCAGCAGAAAATAAAAACATCTGATTATCGACAATGCGAGAATTCCATTAAGTGATTTGAGTTTTTAAATCAAAGCAAAAAATATTACGCTATCTAAGACAAAGGCATGTGACAAATGGCACTTCTAGGAGAAGATAGGCTTGCATGGAGGCGTGTGAGAGCAACCACACACCATTCCCAGTATGCAATGCAGTACACGTTTTTTTTATAAGGAACACCTTTATAAGGAACTTGAGGTTGAAAATTCCCAAAAAATTAAGAAACTTCAAGGAACTGTCAAGGCTCGGATGAAAAACTAAGAAATTCTTTTTTAAAGAACAAGACGGTTTGTACGAAAAAGGAACAGAAGTACAATATATTTCCCATCGTTCTTCCCCAAAAGGCTCCATAAATACTTAAAGTTAGAAATGAAGAATAGTTTCTATGAATTTGCTGTAAAATTGGTATTTATACATATCCCATGACAAGGAACAGTATAAGGAACTTTCAGCCTCATTTTGTTGAAAAATTAAGGAACTTCAGCCTCAACTCAGATCAAAAGTTCCTTATAAAAAAAACGTGTATGCAACACAGGTGTTTTCTACTCAAAACAAGTGTTTCCTTAAAATATTAATATCCATAAAATACCTTTTTTATCTTTGAATCTTGCTCCCTTTTCAAATATGACTGAACCAGAGGATTTAGTTTCTGCTTTTGTAACATCATATCTTCCCACTGGTGGCCCAATAGGAACTAAAAAAAATGTTTTATGAATGCAAAAACAATATTTATTTGCTAATAAAGAATAATGCAGGAATAAAACTACATATAAATTGTATGTGTAACAGTATAGAATAGATATTTTAGAGTAATGATAGCAAGTCATAGCTTTCACAAACTTCATTGGTGTAGATAGAGGGGGTGACAGGGGGGCAGTCACCTCACAAAGTTTCCAAGGAGCAACTTGCCCACAACATTGGGTGTCTTTGAATCATGATTTCCATATCAATGGGGACAATGGGGAAGTGTCCTGTCATTGCTACGGGATGCTTATGATGATATGATATGATTTAAGAAGCATGTTGCTGTTGATTTTGCCAATGGGGACAGGTCAATAAAAGCTTGAAAATGGTTTAACATTTTTAACAATGCCTTTATTCCTTGTCATCACATCCCCATCTTAGAATGTGCGACCAGTCTGCAGAGTGCGCACCGTTTCAATGAGATCTTGGGGCGCCATTGCCAACTAACTGTTGATGTAGGGGTGAAAATAAGATTTGAAGAAAAACTTTTTTGCATTGAAACAATAGAACAATGGTGCGTTGGTACGTTGGTACTTAGAATGATTGAGCAAAAATATCTTGGGTGCACCATTCACAAACTCTGCAGACTGGATGTGGGAAAATGATTCTTGATATGGAAACATAACATGTTTTTGGACCATTGTCTTGACAGCGTCAACAGGAAAATGCTGTTAATATGTCCCCAATATCATCTCTGTGCACTGATGACCCTGACTGCAGAGTATGATGACCCTGACTTGCACCATATTGCTTGCACACCTGAATTTTTCTAGAGAACAATAGGCTAACAATAGGATCATAGAACAAAAGACAGTCGCACTTGCACACTTGACTTGAGATCTTGAAACTTCTAGGTATATACTCTTCAAATTGATTGACATGACAACTACAAAAATTTTATTCCTTCAACCTTCATTACTTTTCGAGACCTCGTAAGTATAGTAGATACACTTATCAGCCCTTAAATCTTTGCTCGGACTGGATTCCCAGCCCCAGCCTCAAGTCACTAAAGCTTCTGTAGGCGCGGTATGGAGTCATTCAACAAATGAACGATGAAGAACTCTTACGTACGGACGAATTTAAAAAATCAGTTGTTTTCGTATAGATCGGTCAAGTGGCTTATAGGCAAATAACGGACGTTTCCGGTTACAGTTACAGTTACGGGTATGGCGGTATGGCGGTATCTTCGGAGCAAATGATCCTCCGGTAGATAACTCTTACCTGGCTCAACAAATCTTTTTGAAGTTGACTTAGAAAATGACATTTTTCGTGTTGCAGTGATTTAAAAATCTCCAAGATCGCAGTTTCCAGTTCAGGTTGCGAAAAGCCGTTTTTGTTTTCCGTTTTCGCGCTCAGTCAGTTCATGTGCAGAAGAATTCACCAATCATAACGTTCGTTCCAGACCTCTTCGTTTTCCAACATCTGAGGGGAGGTTTTGTTGTTGTTGTTGTTCTTTGTTTGATTCCTTCCCTGTTCTTTTCTCCTGTGTGTATGTGCCAGGTCAGAGGTGTTCTGAATATTGAAAATCATGGAGGAAGTAGATAATATCATCATACATTCACTGCGTCAGATTGGCTGGTAGGTATCAGATAGATAATATGGGAAATTTTGAAATCAATAAAGTTGAAACATTCTGTTAAATTGTCAAAAAATGAAATGATTGGTGCTGTATCTGAATCATGATTGATGATCATTTGGATCAAATCAATCACCTAGACTATCTATCTTGTCTTATCTAAATAAACATATGCATGAGTTATGTATGATGATCACAGCCTGAACCCACAGGTTCACTGCTCTTGCATGGGTTGAAGCTTTCGTGTGTGACAATTGAAATAGGCAAAAACAATGCCCCAATTTTTTAGAGAACAGTAGTTTCTGGTGCATCTTTTTTGGTGCTCACAAACAAAGGGGCCTCACTGCAGAGCTGGGCAATTGCACACCCAAGTTTCCAATAAAAAATAGGCTAACAATAGGATGAAATAATAAAATAGGGCCCTTGCACACCCAAGATCTCATTGAAAAAGGCCATACTCTGCAAACCCGGCAGGGGCAGGATATCGGTAAAAAGGTTGGGGTTACGGTTAGAAGGGGTTGCCATTAAAAACAGGGTTTACGAAACCAGCAGATGGCACACCAATGTTTGAAATATTGTTTGCGTACTTGCAATGATATTTTTTGGGCTGGTGCACAGAAGCAATATATAAGCATAAGAGAACAGTGGGACAAGGCTACTGGAGTGGGGATGAAATCAACATATCCTCAGGGGTGGCACCAGGCTTGCCGAAAAGAGGTCTCATCTCCCCTGTAAGGGGACTTAACACATATAGATTTAAGTCTGAATAGGCTTTTTGCAGTTTATCGATTGTATAGTCTCAAGTAAGTCTAATGGCAGGCAGGCTGGCAGCAAATCAAACTAAATATTTAATTGTTGAGGCTTGTTTGAATTTTTGTAATTCATCAGTGGCCATTAGCTGAATGTACAGTACTGCTATCACGTCATCTAACATCTCGTTGCCAGAGCCAGTACAACAGGCACGATTGGCGGTGCTATGGAGACATCAACATTCAAGGGATCGGTGATAAACAATAGCAAACATGACAGGGTATCGAGAATGGAACGGGAAATGCATGATACGTGATCCACAATGTTAGACCATGCGATAGCAGTACTCTAGCCATAGATACTACCTAACTGGACAAATTAATTTCCAGATACCTACAGGGGGCCAACACTCTCCTCATCCCCATCTGTCAAAAAGTTCACTGCTTGTTTGATTCTGCATTTTTGTGATCTAATAACTTTGTCATCAGAATTATTGAATGAAAAGGAAGGTAATAAAATACATTGCCTCATGCTAAAAATCTATGCATCTGTATTTTACAAAGAAAAAGTTTTCCATTTCTAGCTTCTTTTAAATACATTTTCTTAACTTTTTAGTGACATTCCAGATGAGTTGCAGACAATGAGAGAATTCACGGCAAATATGGTTATAGAGGCTACCTCAAAATGTTTACATTTCATTAACGAAGACCTCAGTTTTCCCACTTCCTTACCAGAGAGCATGTCATCAAGATTTAGAATCGGTGCAAGTCTTGCTGCTGCATGTCAGGTATGTAAAAATTCTATGAAAATAATGTTCTCCCATGAGTTAATATTTACAAACAGTGAGATTGCTTTAGGACTCACATAAAATAATGGCCTAAGAAGCTTGTTGAAATCAATCTTCTTTTTCCCAAATGTTCTTTCAAATTTTCATTGGAATCATGCCTAACATGCTTGGCAGTGGGTGGTAAAAGATTTTTAAGTTGATGCAGATTTGCAGAATCTCTCCTTTCGCACCAGACTCAGAAGTTCTATTTCAAGTGATTGTTGTGCAGGTGGCAAATCTTCCAAAATTACTTGCATTTCAAGGAAAGAAAAATGCAACAACAAGGAACTGCAATATCTGCTAAATGTAACAAAGCAAAGATTGCTTGCAAATAATGGTTTGTCAGTGCCAAATGCGGCTAGTAATTCTTGAAGATGAAGGTGAAATGTTGTATTCAGCGCCAGTCACAAGGATCTCAGTAGTAGTTTAACTGATCAAGATCTTCACCTATCATAGCTTGGGCTCAAACCCCAACCTCACTGAGCTTCTGCACAAGCCAGCTGGATTTTACTACAATGCAACAGTACATTCAATTGGTTTGTTTGATGGATCATTCCAAATGTTGGATGTACATAAGGGTTATGTTACAAATTTCTATTCTGCATCTATCACTTGTATGAAAATGGCGGAAGGAAGCTACAGAATTTTCGCCCCAGAAGCTCCAGCATTGACCAAACGATTTGGTGTCAAGAAATATCCTTGAAACATGTGTTCCTGGTCTAGCAACACTTTCCATAGTGCTTCAGAAAATCATATCGTCAGATGTTTTTGGTTCGAAATTTATGTTCGAGGCTTCTGCATTTTTGGAAAATTTCATAAAATTTGAAGTAGCTATAACTGCATTTATTCTGTGTTTTGAAAATGTTCGTGTGTTCAACTCCTGTGTCTTAATATGTCCAGACCAAGACTGTGAATATGTTGACTGTGTGAGGACTGTGATTGCATGATGACATCATCAGATTCGAAAAGCTGCAGAAAAACTCAGGGCTTTGTCGTTTCATTTGCAAAAGACAGAACATAGACGTTGAAAATGAGCTAATGCAGACCTGCTTACAAAAGAAAGAGAAGTCAATGATTGGTCAAGTCGAAGATGGTATAGCTTCTTCCGTGGACATTTCTTTTTATAAATACTAACTTGACAATACTTGATTGAGTGCATGGAAAAATCAATTGCATATTTTCAAAGTGAGCAAATCTTATAGAGAGTTATTTTAGGGAAGTCAAATATTTGATTATGAAGAAGTTGTGCGAATGATGGATGATAAAATAATGATGACGCTGACAGGCACAAACAGCTAGATGAGCCAGCAGCAGTTAGTTGCAATGATCTCTTATTGCAAGAAAAGATGGCCAAGAGTGCTGGAGTCAAAGTTAACTTTGCTTTATGCTGCTCAGGACGACAAACAGCACCAGAATTTATCCATTGTACTTTATGATGCCTTTGCCATACCTGTCCTCATCAAAGAAATCGACTATGCTCAGTAGTTATGATGGGTGGCTACTTCTTGCATACATGACGATTTTACTGCACTCAAAGTCACCAAATCTAAGGCTTTGGCCAAGCTCAAGAATGCACAAAAAGAGGGAAATTGTATACGGTTTTCTTTTACAGCTGAAAGCTGTTGATTTTCCTTCAGAAACCACATTGTAAGTCGGGATATATAAACCCTGTGGACTGTGGTATAGTTTCTTTTAGAAGGGATGTTGTGTTCTTGGATTGAGGTGTGCAACTATTTATGAAGTCGATTTTTTCTGGTGGAAGTATCTTGAGTTCAATTAGTCTCTTGGAGTAATACTCTTCCATTGCTGTGTTTGTTTGCTTCTGTCTACGATACTGCTGAAGACTTTGGTTCATTTAATTCACTTTTCCCAATTAATATTTAAAAGAGGTGGCTGCGCCAGCTTAGACTCCGTTTACACTATGCTGGTATCAGATGAATACGGTACGAAGCTATACCGTTTTGGCCTTGCGTCTACACTATTCCGGCACAGTTTTGATATGAACTCTGTACGATATGAATACGATACGCTAACCGGCTTCATCTAAAAATGGCATAGTGTAAACGCCTGAATACGGTACAGTTTGATGCCGCTTTGCTGAATAAATGAGAGAAAAACATTTACCCTTTGCTCTTGTTGACATGAAACAATAGATTTTTGTGCAAAAACCGATGACATTGCTCATCGTATTCATTTCATACCCCGCTTAGTGTAAACGGGGACTGCCAATTCCCCATCCAATTTGAGATTATTCCGTGTAAGCGGAGCCTTTGCAAAATAAAGATACCATCTGGCTTTCATGGACAGACACAAAAAGACCTGGTACCCTAAACTAATGGATAAGGATTGCTATTGTCATGGCATGGTCATGGTTATCGACGGGTCTCTGGAGAGTAGCTAATTGCCTTTTGTCAGTCACCATTTTAGCATTTGCAATTTCAGTCGAACTCGCATAGTCTTAATATTTTAAATTGCTTTTTTTCTTTTTAGGATCTTGGGTATCAAGGTGAAATCGGGTACCAGACTTTTCTTTATTCAAATGAACATGAACTTCGAAAGGTGATTATGTTCTTGATAGAAAAACTGCCGAAAGATTCATCAGAAGCAGTGGATGAAACGCTTGGTAAATCAAATTTTGTATGCTTTTTTGTCTTCATCGTTCAGACTTGGACGAAATATCGCATTTGATGAAGGTGAACTTAAGCTAATAATGAACGAAGGGAAAATAATAAACAATCAATCTAAGTTTTGATATTACACAAGAACTTGTCCTTTTTGACTACTCATGTTCAGACAGAGAAGTGACTCAAGGTTGATGCATGAACAACAGCTTAATTGAACGAATTAGAAAAAACTGCAAGAACGATAGGCCTTTAGACTGGGTCGATGCGACATTTTTCTGGGAGATGGCGGTTATCTTGAGTATAATGTTATACTCCCCGCGTGTAACGACCTTGAATGCAGTCCCTCAAGGAGAGGTAGTTCAGTAAATTTTGCTTCAAATTCATGTTTTATGCAGTAGAACTGAAAGAAAGGATTAAAGTCCCAACTTATTTGCCTAAAGAGGCATTTAATCAAGTATTTTCCTTCTTGTGAGTTACTTGTCATCTTGTTTCCTTAGTTTCTGCAGATATGTTGAGATTTATTTTTGCAGATTACTTTTCTCTCTTGGTCTTCAATTATTCGTGAATTTGAAGAAAATTTACTCCATTTTCTCTCCTAAAGCGACTGCGATCTTGGTCGTTACACGCAGAGAGGATTCACTTACTCAAGATGTCAACCATCTTCCAGAAAAATGTCGCGCCGACCCAGATTTCTTTGAAAATGTCTATTCCTTGTATTGAATAGCAATCTCATACGTCAAAACTTAAACTTCTCCAAACAAATTTTCTAATAGAATAGCATTTACTTTATAACTACAAGTTAGTAAAGCATATAGAGTAGGTTTGTTTCCATTTCGTCATGAAGGGTCACGATTTTATTATCTTCCGTTTTTTTTAGACAGAAAGAGTTTTCTCTCTCTGACTCAATCCCACTGTGCGCTACTTGCGAGTACAGATCTAATTTTCTGATTGCCTTATTTCGATTTGGAATAAAGGCACCATATCTTTGAAGATTACTGTTTTCAGTAAGGGCATTGACAATTTCTGAAAGAAGCACCCAACTTAAATAAGCCCACCCCCTAATTCGTTGAATATCGTAATTCCGGCCTTTCTTAAAAGGGAACGCAAGGTGAAGATATGCCACAAATGTATACTCATTTTTTTTGCCAAATTCGGAGTTTTAAAAGATAATAAATATAATACTATATATTCTTTCTAGGTGCTTCAGTTCTTCTGAACCAGCGAATAGCAATGGAATTGAAAAAACAACTCTCGGCCTGTTGGACACCACCATATTGTAGAAACAAAGATGTTGTTTGGCAGGAAAGGAACCAAGACATTGGTATTTCCAGGTATCATAATATTGTGTCTGTTTTCATATGATTTCTCTTCTACTTCAGACGTAACAAGTATCAGTTACTTGCAATTTTCAAAACACTTAAGGTTTAGCTAATCTAGTACACATGTCATGCATGTCCCATTGATGTCTCCTAGATGTCTCCTAGTTTAGCCACTCCGAAAACTTTGTAGCACGCGACAAAATTTGTAGCAAGAGACACACAAATGTTTATGGGAGACAAAAGAAACATTTCTTGTATCCGAAGCTCAGGGGATTTGTTCTCGCTTGTCACTCGCATGTTTAGCCACCCTGGGAGACACAACGATTACAATGTCGTCCTCCTAGTTTAGCCACAGCTTTAGTTCTGGTTTTGGTCAAATGAGTTGCCAAGCGGCTATCAGTTCCGTTAGGCAACTGAAGTTAAGCTTGGTCGTGTGGGGAATATCTGGATGTGTGACTTTCCGGATAGATGAAAAACCAATTCACTCCTCCGTTCCCCGAAGAGACGTTATCTAGGGACCCAATGCCTGGATACAACATGCACAGTTGGTCTTAACTAGCTGAAAACCTAGAAATAAATGCTTAAAATTAAGTAACAACGACAGCAAGAACAAGAAATAATTTCTTTCTTCTGGACTTTTATAATTTTACACAGATATATGATTTTATATGATTTTACCCATAGGGAGTTTCAACTCATTTCAAAGTAAATGCATGCAATATCAAAGCTCCAAAAGGTTTGGCAAATCCTGGCAATAAAATACCTAAAGGTAAGTTATCAAGAAACCATTTTCCACCTTAATCACCTTTTTCGTACCTTAGCTTTATTCATTATTCTGTTTGTCTTCTTATATTCAGAGATAAAGCAGTACTATGAGAAGCATTTGTCCTTTGTTAACAAGCAACTTCATAACCAAAAGGATATAGCAATGTCGATTATCAATGAAAACGCATCAATGGTTGCCGCTGCTGCAGAATGGGATAATGAATGGAACCAAGCTGGCCTTGGAAGCAGACTGTCTGAACAGGTAATATGCTCGCTGAGATTTTATATCTGGCTGGCAGCTTAGTCAATGTTTATGCATAACTGTTTTTTATTGGCTATCAAGATAGAGTAAGAGAATTATAACTATCGCCCATTTTCTTCATGCTTTTTGAAAGCTTTTGCTGCAACCTCGTTAGTCCGGTGGCCAGTTGAGATGACCTTGACATCGAGTACATATGGGTTTTTATTTTATTTTCTGTTTATATGGTCATAGAAGACTCGAAAAAGCCAAACTTGCCCTTTCCAAGTGTTGGGCAAATTTTTTTATGACCTGCCGAAGATGCGTCATGTCCAAGGTAAAAAATTCATCGAGAAATTTTTTGTAAACTGTCAAAACATGGTATTGTTTGGTCTCATTCGAATGGAAATCGACTCTAGATTTCGAATATAGCATTCAGGTGAGTTTCTGTATTATAGATCAAAAGATATTGTTCAAGACATCTGATTTTTACAAAAATTATCTTTGATTAGTTAGCATAGCTTGTACGTTAGTAAGTTATAGTTAGTTAGCTACTTTGGAAGGTACTAAAATAGTAAGAAATTTAGTAAGTTTATTAATTAGTAAGTGAGTTAGTTAGGTAATTAGGTAATTAGTTAGTTAGTCAGTTAGTCAGTTAGTTAGTTAGTTAGTTAGTTAGTTAGTTAGTTAGTTAGTTAGCTAGTTAGTTAGTTAGTTAGTTAGTTGGGTAGTTAGTTTTTTAGTTTAGCTAGCATAGCTTGTAAGTTAGACAGGTAATTAGTTAGCTACTTTCGAAGATATTAAGTTGGTTAGTTACTTAGTTAGAAACGGTAGTTAGTTAGTTAGGTAACTAGTTTGTTAGTTAGTCAGTTTGTTATTTAGCATAGCTTGCACATAACTCACTTAGTTAATTAGCTAATTTGGGAGATAGTAAGTTAGTTATTAAGTAAGTTATTAAGCTAGCTTATTAGTTAGTTAGTTAGTTACCTTGTAAGATAGTAAGTTAGTTAGTTAGTTAGTTAGTTAGTTAGTTAGTTAGTTAGTTAGTTAGTTAGTTTGTTAGTTAGTTAGTTAGTTAGTGAGTTAGTTACTTAGCATAGCTTGTAAGTTAGTCAGTTAGTTAGTAAGCTACTTTGGAAGATACTAAGTTAGTTAGTCAGTTAGTTAGTAGTTGGTTAGTTAGATAACTACTTAGTTAGTAACTTAGTTAGTAAGATAATTAAATAGTTAGTGAGTTAGTTATTTAGTTAGCGAGTTAGCGTAGCTTTCAAGTTACTTAGTTAAGCTTAAAAATATGATGGGTGTTCCAAGTAACTCTGGCAGGCATTGTAGCTAGTTTGTTAATTAACTAACTAACTAACATATTAATTAACTAACTAACTAACCAACTAACTAACTAGCTAACTAACAAACTAATTAACTAACTAACTAACTATGTAGCTAAGAAACTAACTAGCTAACTAACTAACTAACTTACTAACTAACTGATTAAATAAATAACTAACTAGCTAACTAATAAAGTAACTTACGAACCACCTTACTACCTTCTAAAGTACCTGACGAAGTAACTGACTAGTTTCAAGGTATTCCAACTAAGTATCTTACTGACTATCTAAAAACTTAAGAAGCCAGCTTACTGACTAACTCACTTACCAACTAACTAACTAACTAACTAACTAACTTGCAAGCTATGTTAACTAACTAACAATCTGGTAAACAAACTTATTAACTAATTAATTAAATTACTAACTAACTAATTAACTTACTAACTTACTATCTTCTAAAGTAGCTAACGAACTAACTGACTAACTGACTTACAATATTCGGAAATAGCTAACTAACAAACTGATTAACTTACAAGCTATGCTACTTATGTAACTAACTAACTAAATAACTTACTGACTAACTAACTAACTAAGTAAGTAACTACGTAACTAACTAGTGATAAGACTAACTAATAAAACAAACATAACTATTTAACTAACTAACAAACCAACTAATTAATAACCTAACAAACTAACAAACAAACTAAATTTAACTAACTAACTAACTAATTTGCTAACTGATTTACTAACTAACTAACTAAATAACTAGCTAACTAGCTAAATAACTAACTAACTAACTAACTAAATAACTAACTAACTAACTAACTCACTAACTAACTAGCAACTATCTAGCTAGTTACCTAACTAACTAACAAAGTAACTTACTAACCACCTTACTATCTTCTAAAGTAGCTAACGAACATAACTGCCTTACAATAATCTAAAATAGTTAACTAACAAACTAACTAACATACTAACTAACTAACTAACTAACTGACTAACTAACTTATCAACTAACTAACTAACTAACTAACTAATCAACTAACTAACTAACTAACAACTATCTAGCTAGTTACCTAACTAACTAGCTATATAATAAAGTAACTTACTAACCACCTTACTATCTTCTAGAGTAGCTAACGAACTAACTGACAAATTTACAAGGTGTTCTAACCAAGTAACTTACTGACTATCTAAAAACCTAACTAACTATCTAACTATCAAACTAACTTAATAACTAACTTAAAATCTTCTAAAGCAGCTAACTAACAAATTGACTAACTCACAGGCTATGCTACTTAAGTAACTAAATAACTAAATAACTAACTGGCTAACTAACTTACTAAGTAAGTAACTATACGTGACTAACTAGCGATAAGACTAACTAATAAAACAAACTAACTATTTAACTAACTAACAAAGCAACTAATTAATTACCTAACAAACTAACAAAAAAACTAAATTTAACTGACTAACTAACTAATTTGCTAACTGGCTTACTAACTAACTTACTAACTTCCAAAGTTAACTAGCTAACTTACTAACATACAAGCTCTGCTAACTAAAAAACTAAAGATAATTTTTCAAAGAACATTTTTCTTAGTTTTACGTTTTGGATTTTGTTGTAAAAATCAGATGTCTTGAGCAATATCTTTTGATCTATATACATACAGAAACAAACCTGAATGCTATATTCGAAATCTAGAGTCAATTTCCATTCGAATGAGACCAAACAATACCATGTTTTGACAGTTTACAAAAAATTTTTCGATGAATTTTTTACCTTGGACATGACGCATCTTCGGCAGGTCATAAAAAGATTTGCCCAACACTTGGAAGGGGCAAGTTTGGCTTTTTCGAGTCTTCTGTGACCATATAAACAGAAAATAAAATAAAAACCCATATGTACTCGATGTCAAGGTCATCCTTGAAATTCGCATTTGGCCACCGGACTACGTCCCCGAGCCCCAAATCTAATTTCCTCGAATCTATGTCAACCGTCAAATCGATTTGGGCCCAGGTAACGGCCGCAAAAGCTAGGTCAAATTTGCCAATATATTGGCAATTTCGGCCTATAGGCATCAAAACAAGAAGTTCTAAGCAAGGATGTGCAAAGAATTTCATTGATAACTGTCAGGAAAGGGACAATACCGTACGTGGCATCATTGTTTGGTTTTTATACATGTTTTTAATCAACATAGTTTCATCCTATCCTGGTGTGATATTTTGATGAAACTGTGACGTCACTAAATAATTCAATTTTTTGAAGAGCCAAACAAATTGCGAATAGACAAGGCTGATACCAGGGTTCAATATGGGCAGCGAAGTTTCACATAGAGGCCTATACGCCCTGGGGACGAGGTTGGCTTTGTGGGAATATTTAAGAAAAAACTGTACAATGGCATCGGCCATACATTTATGATTCTTTCAATGCAAGGACTTGGGCGAATTTTTTTGGTAACCGTCTGCTTTTTGCAGACCTTCCTAATTCAGAAAACGGTGGACTTAGCAAGAAAAAGTTTCCTGAACCAAAAGAACACAGCTACCGAAAACGATAGGCTGATCAGAATGAGCTGGAACTAAACAATTCATTTTAAAGCAAGAACGAGATTCCTTACGATGTTTGCGAAATCTTCCAGCTTCGGGGACAGAAGATTTTGGAGGCCTACCAAACCTGCCGTTATCAGAAGACGGTACCAAAAAAATACGTTTCGAAATCTACCAAAAAGAGAAGGCGCCTGCTGAAAACAGAATGTGGCCAAAAAAATACGCCCTTTAATTGTCGATTCAAAATAAATTGAAATTTTCTACTAATATTTGCTGGGTATTTAAATGTCTTGGATAGGTTGATCCAAGACAACTTGACGAAGTAAAGACATAAATTCACGAGCTTCCCTCTCTCAATTAAAGACCTACTTTGCGTGACACTTGTATAAATGTTTTGAAATTGCAAAACAGGAATACAGAAGGCAGAAAAGAGAAAAACTGATGAAGAAAATAAAGAATGAACTTCAGAGTGTCAGCCAAAAAACAGAACAGTCATCATCAGCATCATCTCTGGACTTTGATTCCCTGCTTTCATCAATGGCTGGTAAGAATGTTTTGCTTTCAACTCTTCAAAGGCCTTGTTGTGGTGCTAAAGCTTCGTATAATTAAGATTTATTTTGCACGAAGTAAAATGTTCTAATTTCATCGATTATTGCCAACGCTAATTTTCGAAATGATTGGTGCATTTGATCACCTTGTTTGATGATGAAAATTATGTTCGATTATATTTAATATTTTGGGTGGAGTTCAAATACGTCACCGAACTTTTCCATTTTTCCTTTCTCAATGTTTGGTGAAATATTCGTAGCAATACACATATTTTTATAAGGAACTCTTTATAAGGAACCTAGACTCTCTACTTCAAAAAAAATAAAAAATCTCTCGTAGTGGAAACATTTTACCTAAGAAACTTCCCTGTCTTAGTCTGCTAAATATTATCTTTTATCTCCCGTGTTTCTTTTTTTTCAGTAGTAAAGTGAAACAACGCAGACAAATGGGGAAGCCACAAGCATTCAAATACAAAAGATTAATTGGTTTTTAATATCATTTCGATAAAAATACTGTCTTAATTTTTTGGTGATTAAGAAACTTGAAGAAACTTTCAATACTGAAACCAAAACAATTTAAGAAACTTTCAGGGCCAATCTTTTCAGTTTTTTTTTTATAAAAAAAGCATGTGGAACACTTACATTTCATTTAAACGATTTCATCGGATTTCACCACGACTTCTTGTTTATACCGTTGCAATGTTACTGTGATCACGAAGTTTATGTGCCTGTGCCTGAATATTTCACGAAATATTCATTACCATTTGTTACTCCTCCATCGAACATAATATACGGTTTACTCATTTGACTAGATACATATCTTACCTTCGTATGCTTTTATCCTTTTTTAGGAAGTGGCTCAAAGCCTCAACTAAAAGGTTCTCGATTTACTCACACCGAGAAGCTACAATTTTCAAAGGTGATTATCAGATCCAGGCATTGTAATGTAGCGAATTGTTGAGATCATAGCTCGAAGCTTTCATCTAAAGGATCCTATGCAGAATGCTTCATAATAATCGTTCATTGCGTAAATAAGGAATTCTTTTATATGCTTATTTGTTGTTTGAGTTAAACGAAAGATCAAAACTTTTTTTGGCATTGATTGATGCTGCGGCGTCATTGTCTAATTCAGCTTGCTCGTGGATTCAAGAGCTTAGTGAGTTCGAGGTTCCTGACCCAGCCACGATCTTACTCATAGCAAGGGGCATGGTCTCGTGAGTTCATCTACTTCTGAGATCCTAGCGACTATTTCACATTCCCATCATCTTCAATAGCCAAGATGCAGATGGATTGATCAAAGGCAAGATACCAATGGAAAACGTTTTGGTTGTGTGACATGGAGACTTTGTAGGCTATTCCGTTGTGCCTCGACCGTGTAATGGTTTTCAGGTTTCGAATTATATAATCCAGGGTTGAATCCAATCAATTCACATAATATTCAAATGCCTCTAGCCAAAATGTTTGCTTTAAATAAACATTTTCAGCGACAAATTAAGTTTTACTCGATAACCCATAAGCTTGTCAGTGACATTTAAAGTGCTCTTCCTTAAGTTTTTTTATACTTTATTTAAGGGGGATGATGGTCTTATGGATGCGATGGCTCAACAGCAGTCAAGTACCAAAGCAAGCACAGAAGAGGTAAAGTATGATTTTCTTGTATTTATGTCAAGAATCGCCGTTTCAGGCTGATTTGGCCAGTATCATTTAAAAACTACACTGAGCGATAGGCCTTTCAATTCTTGTTGAAATTGTCGCCCTTGCAAAGAACAAACAGCAAGCACACAGACATACATCTGTTTAGAGAAAGATCAAATCTAGTGGGGGTGGGATGTCTGACTCTTTGACTATTCTTTGTGGAAACTGTGGCTGACTTCGGGCAGATTTTTTCCCCGAATCTGACTGTTTTAAGACGATTTTTTCAGTCTTAGGTGCCCGCAGCCCTTCCAGCTCCCCTGCCTTTTTTAAAGCATAGAAGCGCAATCAGTTTTTTCTTCTGAGTGCACGTCAAACGGTCAAACCTTGAATCTAAGACAACCGTTTTTTTGAAGGCAGTGGCAGCTATATATCTGGGCTTTTTTTTGTTATTAGCTTGTTGACTATTAATAGGCTGTTGGCTTGTTGTTATGCTTTGTTGGCTATTTTTAGTTACTCGTTTACGGACCTTTGACGAATGGGCAGCTAAGCAGCTGACTTTCGGATTGTATTTCACGATTCTAACAACAGATTCGAACCTACGCAGACACCTCATAGAATACGAAATCCAAGCTTTCTCTTGAACTTTTAGGCTCATGTAAATGATTTTGCTCTAAAACATCAAACAGGTTTCCTAAGATCTTTAGACTCAGTGTTAAATGAAATTCTCTTAAAACCTAAGGTTACTTTGTTTATGGGCACCAACCGTTGATATTTGTCTATTTTTAATCTCCGTTTAAATAATTTTCTATCATTGTTCCAGGAAAAACAAAAACAGCGTGAAGAAGAGATAAATGAAGTAAAGCAGCAGTTAGCAGAACTGGCAAAAAGCCTAGAAAATGTTCATTTAGAAATAAAGAAAGCAAAGGCACAATCGAATCAGGTAAGAGCCAGGCAAACTCTATCGTAAAATTCTGAGATTTAAAATTCCTAGTGTCATGTCATTCCAGGAATACGATGACTTTTTATGGGAGATAGAGAAACATCTCTCAACTCTGAATTAAAAGTTTCTTGAAAATTTCGCATTTTGAATGCAACAAACTTTTGAAATAGGTTCTCCTTCGGAATTGCATTTCTTGTCAATGATATTTAAAAACGACAATCCACCGCTTACTTGAACATTCGGTCCCTCCACATTACTGATGATATCCCTCCACGTTACTGAGGATAGTCCCCACTTTACTTCAAGATAGCCCTCCATATCACTGCGTATCCTCCACATTACGGCAAGGAAGCCCTCTTCATTTCTGCAGGATAGCCCTCCACGTTACTGATGATAGCCCTTCACATTATTTCAAGATGGCCCTCCACATTACTCCGTATCCACCACATTACGGCAAGAAAGCCCTCCACATTACTGAAAGATAGCCCTCTACATTTCTGCAGGATAGCCCTCCACGTTACTGATGATAGCCCTTCACATTATTTCAAGATGGCCCTCCACATTACTCCGCATCCACAACATTACTGCAAGATGGCCCTCCACATTTCTGAACATCCTCCACATTACTGCAAGATAGCCCTCCACGTTACTGATAATAGCCTCCCCACATTACTTCAAGATGGCCCTCCACATTACTCCGCATCCACAACATTACTGCAAGAAAGCCTCCACATTACTGAACATCCTCCACATTACTGCAAGATAGCCCTCCACGTTACTGATAATAGCCTCCCCACATTACTTCAAGATGGCCCTCCACATTACTCCGCATCCACAACATTACTGCAAGATGGCCCTCCACATTTCTGAACATCCTCCACATTACTGCAAGATAGCCCTCCACGTTACTGATGATAGCCCTCTACATTACTTCAAGATAGCCCTCCACATTACTCCGCATCCACCACATTACTGCAAGATAGCCCTCCACCATACTTCTGAACATCCTCCACATTACTGAAATGATAGCCCTCCACATTACTGATGATAGCCCTCCACATTACTTCAAGATAGCCTCCACATTACTCCGCATCCACCACATTACTGCAAGATAGCCCTCCACATTACTGAACATCCTCCACATTACTGCAAGATAGCCCTCCACGTTACTGATGATAGCCCTCCACATTACTTCAAGATAGCCCTCCACATTACTGAATCCATACAATATGCAAGATAGCCCTCCACATTACTGAACAGATAGCCCTTACTGCAAGATAGCCCTCCACTTCATTACTGAAGATAGCCCTCCACATTATTCCATTAGCCTCCACATTACTGATGGATATCCCTCCACATTACTTAAAGATAGCCCTCCACATTATGAATATACAGCCCTCCACATTACTGCAAGATAGTGGTCCACAAGACTCTATTGAACGAGTCTTAGGGATTATTTCCTTTGAAAAAACGTGGTATTTGTGCAGTGTGTACAGCGCCTTAAACTGTGCATTCTTAGAAATACTGCATTCCAAAATTTTTGCTAAGAAAGTCACAAGAAAGTTTTTGGAACTGAAAACATGAAATATCTAAGGAAGTTTTAATACTGGCCCAAAAAAAACTTTCTTATAAAATGAAAAACGTGTATCTATGTAAGACTAATATGAAAACCAAACTGTAATATGTACTGCAACTCCAAGCTGTTAGAAATTTCAAGTGAAATGAAATTATCTATATCAAAACATTAATTGTATAATGTTTTTGTCAAACAAAGTAGTCGAGTTATGCAGAAAGTAATCAAACTAACATCGAGTCGTTTATCTCTTCATTTAGATGATTAGTCAACAACATGAAATGGATACAAGTAATAAAGTTCTTGAAGATTCGTATCGTGTGAAGAAAAGAACTCTCGATCTACTGCCAGATGCTGACAATAACATTATCAAACTAGAGGTTCGTTTTTTTTTTGTTTTGTCTTTTCTTCAGGTTGACGTAGCTATAGGTTGCATGAACAAAATGTATCCATCCATTCATGATTTTAATCTCAGAACTGGCCTCTACATCTACGTCATTACATTATGTGTATAATTGTCAGATTACACTCTTTTTTTATAAGAACAATTTTATAAGAACACGAGTCTATATTGTCTGAATTTTAAGAACACAGCTAGACCAAGTTGAGTCTGGCTTTTTCACACGCCCTTAGAATATCAGCTGAATATGAGAGTAAGACAGTCAGACTGAATGTAAGGCTCTGGGCAAACGACCAAACATTGTTGGTCCAACAATTCAAATTTGCTTTACAACACATGTTTGACGGTTTGGCCACGTCAAAAACCATTGCTTGACAAGCAAAAGTAACAAAATTTGTGGCGTGATGTTTTTGAACAAGTTCAAAAACATTCTTTGCGACAACTTAAGAACAGCAGGCCTCAATCAAAATTTTCTGGTTCTTATAAAAAAGAGTGTATTCATCGTCATATTCATGTTA
This sequence comes from Chrysaora quinquecirrha, assembly GCA_014526335.1. Taxonomy (NCBI): domain Eukaryota; kingdom Metazoa; phylum Cnidaria; class Scyphozoa; order Semaeostomeae; family Pelagiidae; genus Chrysaora; species Chrysaora quinquecirrha. The sequence continues at coordinate 4,676,966 of JACTAT010000061.1, read as the reverse complement.
CTTAATATTTATATTATTTTTCTAAAATGTCCCATAAGTTTGTCAGTGACTTTTCATCCATTCATTTGTTTGGTTCAGAGTTTCGCTGACATGTCATAACATTACGTGTGTAGCTAGCCAGATTATTCATCCTCAGTATCTAACCCATAAAGTGGTCACAATTCGAGAAAAATGACATTTAAATGGTGTTTAGCATCCAATTGGCAAAAACTGCTATAAAAGTTCTTTGTTTTCTTCATAGAATTTTGCGTATAATTTTGGAGCTGTTCTGTCCAGAAATTCAGCAAAGATTTCAGTTTTCATGTTATTTTTAGTTTCTCCCAACGACCAAGCTGTATGCAGGGACAGAAATCTCAAAACTTCAAAACTGTCTCTTTTTATCAAAGATATTCCGTTCCTTCGCTTTACTGCTTGCTCTTTAGTCCAAGGTTTACATGTATTTTGCTTCGGTTCAATGTACACATTCATTGCGGTGTTGAATCGAACTTGCTTTATATCTTTCATGTCTCTTTTCAAGCAGCTAATGTCGATAATTTTGGTTTTGATTTCCATTAGTGTCTCCTTTCAAATCAATGTTCTCGAACTTATAGATAGAGGAATCCTTGCGCTCAGTGTTGTGGCCAACAAATTTGTCAAAATGCAGCAAAATAGTTTATGGCGTCAAATATTGCGTGGATGCCCGCCAAAATCTTCTAGTCATTAGCATTGATCTTTATGAACTGGAAGCAATATTGTAGCAGGCATTTCACTTGGTCGTCTTCAGCTACAGTAATGTTAAAGATCCTTGAGTGTCTTAGTGTTTCAGTGATTTTCATACATTTTCCACGTGCTAGTCCTAAGATACACAAACCAAATTAATCTGTGAAAATTAGCCCTGGAGAGCAAGTGGTGAAGCAGCCTCGTTGCTGTGGCTAAATTTCGATATTTTCGCAGTTTGTCTTTAAATATTCATTGATAATTCCTTTACTAACCCTAGCACATTGATTTTCTTTCCACCTGCTGCTGCTAATAACTGTGGATTTACGTCAATTGGTTTTCTTTATTTTTCAAATAGAACATGGCCAAACAGTCCTCTTCTAATGCACCTGTCTTAGGAGCTCATTTGAGAAGAGAAATATTCTTCAAATTCTGTCTATTTTGATGTGAATGGGCAAAGACTCCTTGAGATATTTGACAAAATCATGTCCTTAACTCTGAGGGGTTTGAGGTTGAGGATCCAAGTGCAGATTTTCAAATTACACTCATTTTTTAATAAGAAACCGCTCATAAGAAACGATATATGCCTTTTTTCTAAATATCAAGAAACTCTTCTATATGGGCTAAGAAGTAAAAAAAGCTATAAAACTATTTTTGCTTTTAAATTCAGCATTCCATTTTACTGATGTGCTTACGTAAAAATAATCCCCAAAAACTGTTATACTTAGAGTCAATTCCGGAAATTTTTTGTAATGTTTGTTATTTTGTTTTTTATCATTAGCAACTTGTTGAGAGCAGTGGAAATAGACTTGTGACATTAGCAAAGCAATGGGAAAATCATAGAGAACCACTGATTAGAGAATATCGTGAATTGAAAGCAGCGAGTGAAACAAGAGTGGTAAGTTTCTTATACCCCGTTTACACGAGATTAACATGACTTGGTCTGATCCATAGCAAGTTTCCGCTCGAAAACGCCTTCCGTTTGCACGGGATATCTTGGATCCTTATCTTCAGAGCCAGTTTGAGATCTATTCGAAAGTAGAGCCAGCTTGTCTGTTGCTTTGTTTGGATCCCGTGTAAATGCTTTGTAATGAGAACCTAGTATCCTCCTTCTGAGTATCGCCAATCTAGTATGGATACAATATTCGAAACGTGACTAAAAGTGAATGAGTAAAGCCTACAAGAACGCTTCATTTTTCCAAGAGAAATCGAATTTTCTGCTTGAGCACTACCCCCCCCCCCCCTCACAATGCAGATATGATAAAAAGAAAACATTTTAAGTAGTTTTTAGCAAGAAATGTGGTAGTGCATCCGTTAACTCAAAAAATACCGTAGTCAAATTTTTATGGGTCGGGTCGGAGCCGATCCAGTTCTTCTCGTGTAAGCACGTAAAAGAGCCAGAACTGGCTGTTGATCGGTTCAGAACGGGTAAAACAGTGGACTGAAAACATTGAGATGTAAAAATCTTTGAACAACATTCCTTCTTTCTTAGTCCCAACTAAGAAGTGTCCAAAATTCTCCAGATTTTGTAATTGCAATTAATTTTCAGAGAAATCTTTGGAATATATCAGTTTTCAGAAACACACGGTGGGCGAAAATACTTGAATCGCATCTTTATTGTCAATTTTTACTTTGGGTTCATCAAACTTTTAAGCAGCATTTAAATTTCGTTCGGAAACCAGAAATGGATCGGATCTACGAAATTTTGTATAAACGCAAGGCCTACCCCTACTAAAAGTGGATCGGATCCACTTTAGATCCTATCCATTTTTGCTCCTGTAAACATGGTCAGAGACATCTGGGTAATCTATCAGGCCTTGATTTAATGGAGAATTTGAAACATGTTCCTCTTGTCATGAGACATGTTCCTTTGAAGGGGGGAGAATATTTATTGGTGGTAGACAGATTATTATATTGCAGATGTAATTCTAGAGTAAATAAAGTTGATTATAACATTTCTGATATACCTTTTATTTTTTAGTCTGAGTTAGAAATCAAAATTGAAGAAATAAAGCAGCTCAGGGAGAAAATGAAAACAGCAGCAGAAGAAGCAAGAAATAAAGAAGAGTTGTATAAGCAACTGGTAAGGGTGGCATATTTTCAATTATAAAATAACTGCTTTGTTTATTTTCATTTCTGAGAAGTTAACATTAAGGACATCTGAAACCTTTTGGTGCGTCATTATTTTTAACATCAACGATAGTTTTGATGATTTCATTAATATTGCAAAATGCAAGTATTTTCCGAAGTTTGTTATCTCTCTGCTAAAATAAAAAAAATCACAAATCCATTGAGTGACGTAGTGACTTCAATGTTCTAGTCTGACTTCTGCCTTTAGACTCACTACGTAGTCTCCAGTTTCTAGTCTCTAGTCTGACTCACTAGTCTCTAGTCTGACTTCTGCCTAGACTTCTGCCTTTGGACTCACGAGTCTCCAGTTTACACTTCCCTACCTTTGATTTATCGCTCCAACAGACTGTACTAAAAGGACATGAGTCCTACACTGAGCGATTGTGAAAAAAAAACAACAACAACATCGAGCTATCCAACATTTGGACTGACTAGATTGTTAGTCGCAATAGGTTGTTATTGTAGTATTAGATAGGGTTTTGTTGTTGTTATAAGGCTTCTGGGCGAGAAATCAAGATGAATTTTTCAAGTCTAGGAAATCTGTGTGCGAAAGTAGAGGGAAGTTTTTTAGTAGATGCAAAAAGATAGGGGGCGGGGGGTTAAAAGAACGTAGAGCTAGAAAACAATGATATAATAACTTGTGGAACATTGAATTTGCGCTTTTCTTTAGATTGTAGAATACGAACGCATGACAAAAGATGTGAATCGTTCGGCGTACACAAGAAGAATTCTTGAAATAGTGGCAAATATCAATAAACAAAAGCAAGATATAAACAAGGTAAATATCACAGTCAACTAATTAGGCTCTTGCCAAACAATCAAACATTGTTTGTCAAACATTTGAGATTTGCTTATCAAACAAATTGTTTGACCGTTTGCCCACATTACAAAACATTGCTCGTCAAATTTTTTTGCTTGATACAAGAAAAGAAAGCTTTGTAAGTTTTTCAAAACATCGCTGAAGTAATTCTGCTTTTCAAACAGTGTTTCGTAACGTGGCCAAGCTGGCAAAGCAAATGTTTGACAAACAATGTTTGATCATTTGGCAAGGGCCTGATACTTCTTTCCTTTCTTTTTCTTTGACTAATTAGGATTTCTTTAGAGTTCAACTTTATATTGACCATGGTTACATGTGCAAACAAAAAAACAGTGACATTGACTTTTTTAGTGATTGGTTTGATTTTGTTGGCAGCACAATGACCCCACCATTCCATTAGGGCTGCTTTTGAGGGGGCTGTGGCAAAAACTGCTTTAGTTTAAGAAAACTTTTCATGATTGAGCATAATAAAAACACTTCAAAATTGAAGAACTTATTTGATAACTTTGAAAAATTTTGAAGGCATTGAAAGCACTATAACATACGACGGAATTTCAGATTTATATGGCTAGGGGCAGACGGTAAAAAATTCAGATCTGGTTCCCCTACATAACGACCAGTTATTGCTATTTCAACACATTTCTTCATACTTTCCTGAGTTTTCGTTATAAACTATTCTAAAATATACAATTATTACTAACAAACAATGACATGACAGAACGATAGTCAAGGAGAATGCAAACACGTTGTAACCCTGCGGCTATTACAGAAAACCTATTTGCATTCAAATACGATCGATAAATGGGTTTGGAACATCATTCAGAAAGAATAGCTATGCTGCCAATATTGATATTCAAGAAGCTCTTAAGAAACTTTCAGCACTCGAAAGCTGAAAATTGTAAGAAATTTTCAGTACTTGATCAATTTTTTAGTTTCTTATAAAAAAATACGTGTATCTAAGACTTTTCACAAACATGGAAAGTTGAATTTCAGTAAAATTAACATACTTTTCAGAAGCCGCCCTCGGTTCCTCCTTCACACCATCATTCTGTAAAGCGAGATCAGAATAATGGTATTTGACTTTTTTAATGTGCAGTTCAAAATAATTGCATAATGATCTGTTATTTCTAAAATGATATTTCTAGCCACTTTAAACTTAAATCAATGAGGTTCGTAGCAAAAATAGAACATGGCCTACAACCGCCTACACATGTTAATGAACAGTATTGCACAAGCCACACTCCTGAGTCCTTTTAATTAACCTTATTAGCTGTGGGGAGCTTTTCTAAGCCTCAGACATAGCCTCAGAATCAGGCACGAATCTAGATAACAAAAAACTGAAACCTCAATTTTTAACAGATTTTAAAGTAAATTGTATCTCAAAGGTTCATAAAATTTAACATGAATTTGAATCCATTTTAAGGCATAAGCAACAATTTTAATCAATATTTTGCTACACATTTTTCTTCTGATTGCCACCTTTGTAAGGAACTCGAGACTGAAAATTCCCAAAATTGAGAAACTTAAACGAATTATCGAGGCTCAGATAACGTTTTTCATGAACAAGACGTTTTTCAGAACCTAGCTCAAGGCATAGTTCTTAAAGTTCCTTATTTTTTGTGCCTATTTTGAGACGATTGTAGTTCAAAATATTCCTTAATAGTTCCTTAATTTTGACTGCACATACAGTGTCATTACTACCACAATACAATTCAACTAAATAACCGATTATTAACATATTTCCCATCGTACTTCCCCAAAAGACATCATTTATATTTAAAGTTAGAAAAAGAAACATGTTTAAGTGTACTCACCGCAAAAACAATAACATTCAAACATATTTCACGACAAGGAACTGTTGTATAAGGAACTTTCAGCCTCATTTTGTTGAAAAATTAAAGAAAATCCAGCCTCAACTCAGAGCAGGGGTTCCTTATAAAAAAAGAAAGTTAACCCCAAAATTGTTGTTGTTTAGGATGTTTATTTACACTGACAGATTCTTATTTTGTTTTACATCTCTGAAGTTTATGAAAATGCACAACGAACCTGCTGAAAGCTGCATTATTTTCTTGTAAAACTGTAATATTTCTTTGTCCTAGTTTTTTGTGCTTTTTCGTTCAAGTTCTTCGTTGTTCTTCTCATCAAAATTTCAAGTTTGTATCCTAGGTTCTTATCGATACTCGTTCTCTACAAAAAGACATAAATTTCTTATCTGGAAAACTAGACAGAACTTACACGGTTACAGATGAGTTGATTTTCAAGGTGAGTTTTCTAATATGTTATCTTGGTGTTTCTGAGGTAACACATTTTTCTATTAAGCAACTGCTCATTAAGCAACTAGGGCTGGACTGACCTTAATGTGGACACACACGTATTTTTTGTTTGTTTAAACCTGCGTCGACTTTAGAGACTCTCGAATGACCAAAAATTTAATAACTTCAGTACTGGAAATTTTTACGTGAGAAACTTTTCACCTCAGATAGCGAAAAGTTTTTTTTTATTTCCCATGTTTCGTTTGCAATAACGCATTTCTGTGACAAGCAGACAAACAAGAAATCCAGATGTACTCAAATATGACCGATATATGGGTTTGGCACATCATTCGGATAGAATAACTATGTCGCCAATACACACTTTTTTTTATAAGACTACCTTATTTTTTGCCGAGCCTTGATTATTCTTAAGCTTATTCGATTTTGAGCCTGAAAATATTCTTAAATTATTCTTAATCATCAATGTTGTAAATTGGCTTCATATAGCTATTTCCACTTTTGAACGGAAATTCTCATGGTGCCATAGATGAATGGCTGACATTAATAAAAAGAGTTACTGTATCAAAGAGTCAGACAGGATGTATGCATTTCAAAACAAATACAGTAGCCTGACAATCACACTTATTGTACAGTGTAAAAAACGCAGAGAAATAAAAATGATCCTCATCAAGCTTGAGCCTCAGATTATTCTTAAATAATTCTTAAATTTCAGCAATTTTGAGCCTGAATATTCTTATAGACTGTATTCTTATAAAAAAAGTGTGTATGGATATTAAAAAAACTCTTAAGAAACTTTCAGTACTCAAAATTTGAATCTTTCGAAACTTTCAGTACTGGATCAATTTTTTAGTTTCTTATGAAAAAAATATGTGTGATTGAATTACTGTAAGCAACTAAGAAGTCAGACAATTAAGCTGCAGCTACGATATCGTGTTGTTAAGTAATTGTTTTTATTTGTTTTTTTAATTTTGAGGCATTTAGGAAACATGTTTCTACTAATTGTCTCCCAAAAGTCTTGTATTGTTGGCCTAAAGCCGGGCGCAAACCGTGCCAACATGTTGGCCAACATCGCCGCCAACAATTGTTGGCCAGCATGTTGGCATGGTTTGCTATAGATGCTGTCCAAACAAACAACACTTTATTGATGAAAAAACGTTGAGCAACATTTCTAAGCATGTTTACAAATATTTGCCAATATTTTCATCGATTTGATCAAAATTGATGTGTTGGTACGGTTTACTATGTCTCGCCAACATGTTGGCACAACATTTTCAATTCCGGACGTTATTTCGGAGACCTTAAAATGTGAAATAGATTTTTGCTGGTGGTTTGAGTTGGAGTTTTCCTTCTTTGCAATCAACCAAAAGAGCGAGCAATAAACAAACAGCTGCTTCCTTTTTGCGGCTGCTTGGATGTTTGCATAAGATCATTGGTAGATGACGTCAGCAAATCAAAATTCTCAGATATTGTGATTTTATGGCAAACCGTACCAACATGTTGGCTTATTTTCATCCAACATGTTGACCAACTTTATTGGCACGGTTTGCGCCTGCCTCAACAGTTAATGGTTTTGACCGCGAAGTCAGGAATGTTAGTTAGGTACAAAATTATTAAGCAATTTTTAAGCAACTTGAGGGCTGAAATGTCTAAATTAAAATAACCTCCAGATACAACGGACAACGGAAAAATATGTTCCCACAGGTGTTCGTTATATCGTGGTTCCGATGTAATTTACATTTGTTTGACTTAAATTTAAGAACTCAAATTAGAATCATCTTGTAAAATGTTTTGCTTTTGCCATCTGAAATGTTTATGGGAATTACGAGAATATGGCCATGGATTTAATGTCATGAAATGTGACCAGATTGCTCACTGGAATTCTCCCTTAGATACTGTAAGAATATACCGACTTGCATTTCTGTAGATATTCCGCAGATATTCTGGGGAATAATCGAGAAAGGAGGGATTACGGAGGCAATTTCCTTAGGGTCACTTTATAAGGCCGCTTTTAGGTCATGTCAAATTTAACTAATTGCATCCAGCATAAAAGCGACGTAAAAGCGACATTGGCTTATATGTAGTTAGTGCTGAGTCGAACTTAATTCAGAGTGATTTTTTTTAATGAAATGAAATTAAAGTTATGCTAAATTTAGTTCATGTTATATGGAAAATGACGTCAGATGGCATTAAATTCGACCAAAATTAAACGGCTATATAACGCAATTATGCATAATGTCGAACTTGTAAATTAAGTTCGGCAAATCCTGATGCGCTTTATTGAAAATGCAGCACTTTTTTAAATATACGGATGAATTTAGGTCGAGCTTAATTCAAATCTTGTTTAAATTAAAGTCGACGCGGCCTTATAAATTTCATCCTTAGCTTTTTGCTTATGGAACGGTCTAGCTTTCCGATATAACATTCAAGAATATAGAATCCCTGTCGCTCAAAATTTCAGATCATTTTCAGGAATTGTAGCCATAAGAAACTTATCTTATATTATCTTATATAAGCTCCCTATTTGGTTGACTTCTAACCGTTTTTTTTAAAGAACTATACTTCCTTATGAATCACTTTCTTGCAAAAATTGTTTAAAATGTACCATGTTGAAAATACAGATTTTGTTCAACTCTTTATGTACTTCTTTGACTGCTATTTACATAATTGTGTATCTAGGACGCAAAGAAGAACGAATTTAACCGAAAGTCATACAAACTCCTTGCAAATCTACACGAAGTAAGTTGATTTTTAAATTGAATACCTTTCTTTCAGTGGTATCCACATTTAATTGATCATTTTGAACTTATTCCAGTCTTTGCTATAGTTTTCAATCAAAACCTTGTACCCTGTTTACAGGGGAAGAACTTGATTGCCTCCGATCCGATCCAGAAATATTTGACTGCCATATTTCTTTTGAGCTACCACAAAACTGCTTGAAACTCCTTCTTTTTATCATAGCAATTTGGGTGGTTTGGCAGAAGTAAACTTTCGATTTCTCTTCGAAAAATGATATGTTCTTGTTGGCTTTATTCAGTCACGGGGGATTTCCACTGAATAAAATTAATACGCGTATCGACACGAATCAAAATCTGGATACACTATGCGTATCAAAATATATTTTGGCTCCAATCTAATTTTCTTTTACGTTTCTCTTGTTGCTGCTATGAAAAACATCAAAAATATCAATGCTATGCCCTCTCCTTAGCAGGAGAACGGTTTGAAAATAAACAAATAAAACAGGCTGGCCATATTGCTTTGATACGTGTTCTCCGTTCAAAAGTAGACTTGAAGTGAACTTTCAAACTCGATACGGCGAATTGTACCGTGCTTCGCGGAATAGTTCTATTCGGGTGTCTGCGCTTGCGCTATGATACGATTCGTGTCGTTACGCGTAGATCTTTTTGGACACCAACCTTAAGGCAAGTTTCGTATCCGTACCGGTTTGGATCCGATCCAAAGCGTTTACACGGGATCTAAACAGAGCCAGATACGAGCTGACTCTAGTTCTGACAAGGTTCTGAACTTGCTCTGAATAGCGCCAGAAATGGTATGAATCCAGGAGATTCCGTGTAAATGAAAGGCTTTTTCGAGGCAAACTGGCTCTGTATCCCACCTGGACCGATCTAGTCTGTCCCTTGTAATTCGGGGTCTTTTTTTAACACTAATGCGTATTCTTGAAACAGAGATTTTCGGAGCTGGTAAAAAGTGTTGAAGAAATTGGAAGCATAATGCGAGAAATTCGAGAACTGGAAGATCAGGTGGAAAATCTCAATCAAAATGAAATCAAGGAAAATTTAGAGCAAATCAATAAAGATTTAAAAGAAATGAAACAAGAAAATATGGCATTGGTCAATAAATTAAAGAACACTGAATGATTATTTTCTTTCTTTTGGACTTAAAAAGGTAAAGAAACATTTCCTTTCTTTTTGTATTTTATCAAATTTTATATTGCTATATAATTTCAAAGTGAATCACCAATGAATAAATTAAATTAAAGATTGTATGTCCGAACGATACCAAATTTTAGAAAATTCCGAAAAGTCTTGAAATCTGTTTCGTTATTGCCTTTTTGCATTCATTTTCATTTGGTCGTTTACTAATGTTCGAATATGAATCTTCGTAGCGAGTTTAGCTGCACAAAATGCTGGTTTAATCTGCCATAAATGTGCTTAGCTGCATTGCAAAGCTTCGGTTTTTCTGTAAAATCAGTCGTTCCTGCATGTTTTCATTAAAACGATGGGAAAAACAACGTAGAACAGTGGATCCGTATGCAGCCATGTTAGTGCAAGCACGGATGCAAATCTAAATACAGTTGACATCCGCTATCTCGAACTCTCAAGGGAAACTGGAATTTGTTCGAGATAGCGAATGTTCGAAATAACGGATGCCCCATATAAATATAAAAAATTAAAGAAAAGGAACCCCTATTAACATGCAGGGTTACTGCTCCCAAATTTAATCAAACAAGTCTGGTATTTTTTACATAGGAGTCAAAGCTCATCTGCTTTCATCCCTACTATTGGTGAAGTTGAGATAATGGCGATGCAGCACATCTCGAAAGAGAACAGCTTCATCTATTGTATACATGGGCAGCATATCACTTAGCTGCTGCCATTCCCGCTCCGCTAGGCGAACTTATACATATTTTCAGCCTGTCTCTTTATCCAGTTCAGCAGAAAATTTGGCAAAGTTCGAGATAAAGAGCAGGTTTTCCTCCATGGGAAGCCGAGAATGGTTCGAGACAGCGAATGTTCGAGATAACGGGGTTCGAGATAGCGGATGATTTTTCTATACAAACCCTTATACCAAAACGAGGGGAAATGGAAAATCGTTCGAGATAGCGAATGTTCGAGATAGCGGGCAGTCGAGATAGCGGATGTCAACTGTAATTACAGAGGCTTCAATAATTGGTCGATGGAAATAAAAAAGGGACGTGCAAAAGCGTTTCAAAATGCTGTAACAATGAGTACGAAAGTCTGTTGGGGGCATTTCACTCCTCGAAAAAAGGGTACGCGATTCTTATAGAAACAAAACATTTCTTACAAGATTCCTCAAAACAATAGAGATTACAGCTGAAGGTGTACGAGATTCCGAGAAGTGAATTGCTTCTAGGTCTTCAAAACATTGCTCTTCGATTAGCTATGACTATGAGCCCTGCTTATTAGTTTGCCAAGAGTTCTGACGGCCTGCCTTCACCGCTGATTCGTTTGGTGAATTTTCTTTGTCCATATGCAGAAAGATAAGAAGCATTGCTCATTATCTTCTGCTTAGTTCAACTGCCAGCTGGTTCTGCAAATAGCTCGTTGAAATTCATCAAACTTCCTATAAATCCCTGACTTTCAGACCTGCTTATTCCTACCCCTGCTGATTTGAACACGCCCAAAAAATTAAGGATGTATCTTTCTGTTTATTGTGTTCAGAAATGAATACACCTTTTCAACCAATTGCCTCGTTTTCAAAAATTGAAAATTGCGTTGCATAAACATTTTGACTTCGGATTCGAATTCAGCACCTTCATTTTAGTGTAGAGGCAAATATTTACGCTTCTAGTCCTTACGATGTTGATTTTTAGCTATTGACTTAATTTTTTATCAGGAATTTTAAAATTTCACCCTGAGCAATTTTTCACAGTCAAAGCGAGAAATTTTGCCTTAGCACTATAGTAAAAGTACTCAATGTGAATCTGGGGTCAAAATGTTTGTACGAACAAATTGTTTTTATAAACTTTGAAAACGAAGCCCTTAGTTGAAAGGGTGTGGAGACCATGTTCATCCTTCTGCTTTGAAATTGGCGAATCCAGTGTGTGTCATAAGCATAACAAAACTTTAAGACCCCGTTTACACGGTATCGGATCCGTGCGGATCCTATCCCAAACTGGTACGGATAGTTAAAAGTTGAGTCTGAAACTGATAATTGTAGTAGTTGAGTGAATCGAGGCAAAACTTATTAGGGCACATTTTAGGGCACAGCATTCCCCATAAGTTCAGTTGATCTTCGGCCCGCCATGGGCCCGCCATTTTAGAATAAGTATGTCTGAGTAGCTGCTTTCAACTGCTTTCATTGGAGAAGCAACAAGCCCGCTAAAAGCAGGTTGTGAAGAGCAATTCTTTGGGCTCATTTTGTAGCGGGTTAACCCTGCTCATTTGACTTCTTGACAGAAGTTTACTTGACCGAAAAATAAGATCAACCGGTGACCAAATGGAGAACAAAAGAAATGTTTATTCCCCATGTAGATTTCCAACTTTACCCAGCTAGTGAATAATTTTTAAATTTCAATCATATTTTTGTTTATGATGTTTTTTGATAATTTTTGGGGGTGTTGAAGTTGATATGGTGAATATTCCATTTTGACAACCTTGTAAAAATGAATTAAATTCAAAGTTATGTGCAATTTGTTGAAGAGGTTTTGTTCAAGAGTATCCTATACGAGAAGCAACACACAACTGGTAAGTCATACTTTTTTCCTTGTTTCGATAAAATCATTATTCAAGTATAAAAATCTATTTGGGTGTTTCCTCGTTGTTTCCCTCGTTTACGATTAGGTTGTAGTTGGTTCCCAGTATTACGGACCCCTGAAATGATACACTCCCTATATATTGAAAAAATGTCTGGTTTTCATAACAAGCTCTATACCAATTCTCTAAGTTGAACGAACTCCCAACATTAAGGACATTGTTCTTTGGCGTTCGTAATACAGCATGCAGCTGTATTGCTTTTTGAAGATTGTTGTACAGAGAGACGTTGTTTTCTTCTTCAAATCAAATTTATCGAATCAAGACCCCATAGATTGTAAAAAGACTGCTTTTGGATTCAAATTTCAATTGTTGTGGTCATCCAAGATGTTTCAGCTTAGATACCCTTACATGGTCTTGTACACGCATTTTTTTTATAAGGAAGTTCGGCTCAGGGTCAGTACTGAAAATTCCTTAACTGATGGTGAAAATTGAGTACTCAACATTCCTTAGCAATTCCTTAACTTCTTACTTTGTGATTCTTAAAAACAACCAATGGTCAAGGAAATATCGGCCATAAAGGTTTCAGAAGACGAGTAGAAATGAATACTGATTGAAAACCATTGGCGATAAGTATTGCTTGCTCTGTTAATTCAAAACTTCATTTTTTTAAACGAAATGCCAAGTTAAAGAAAAAGTCAGATTCCTTAGTAGTCTCCGGTCCAGTACTAGAAATTCCTTAAGTTTTTGCCAGCCCAAGTACTACCTTCCTTATAAAGCACTTCCTTATATAAAAAAAAAATGCGTGTATATTCAGAACTCTATTGTCTGTTGTTATGATTGAGAATTTTCTTCATTCGCATTGGTAATAGTTACTGTTAGAAGATCGTCACTGCTTCACAGAATTTTTAAGTCCTTAAAACCCAGATACCATCTATTCACGTTCCTGCTGTTCTTATTAGCTGTGTTAGCTGTGACAGCAATTTTCTCAAAAAAAAATTAAATCAATTTTCTCAAAATTAAACATCAAGTTTATAGAAAAGCAAAACCAAACATGTACCAAATATATAATAATTTTCAGTTAAGATTAAAATATAAAAGTTCAGATTAAACAATATTGGGACCAAATCAAAGTGAATACAGATTGCCTGTGATTTAGAACTATGTTCACTTTACTTTTCCATTTCAGATCTGATGAAATCATCCGTCCTCGCACTCATTCTTCTTGGGTACGCTTGTATTCTTGGTAAGGCAAAGACAAAATACTGCACTATGTTGTTGATTAGAACATGCAGGCCCCTTTTAGGGGGATCAGAATATCCAATACCCCCTACAATTTTTCTTGACATGTCCCTTATCCCCTGTATGTTTCTCTTTTGACCCGAGAATCGCATAGAAATATATCCCGTATGCCCTTTATTTTGTCCAGAATTCTCCCTTTTCCCTTTGATTTTGTCTTGAAATATCCAATAACCCTAACACTCTAATGGGGTCTCAACATGGCCTGCTGAACATTCATTTTGATATTTTCTGAAATGTAGTGACGTCGATAAAATTTGGACAAACTCGGAGGAAAAATTCACCTGTAGTATTCTGCGCCCACAGGAGCTATCTTGAACCTCGCGGCCCCCGCACACGGTGAGAATTTGCTACGAATCTGCGAAAATATCAAACACGACAGCAGAACGGCTATGTCTCGTTTCCTAACTTTGAATTTTGAAGTTCAGTAACAATTTACCATCGATAGATATTGTTTTTGCTGCATTGCTTTTAAATGTTTGCGTTTTCGGTGTCTACACGGGAAGATCGCGTTTTAAAAGTTTGCGTTTTCAGTCGAAGATTTACCGGTGCCATGTAGACGGGAGGTGCAAGCGCAAAGAAACATTGCTTTTTCATTTGAAAATGTATCCATGTAGACGGGACCTAATTTTTCAGCAAAAATTGCGCGTTCACAGTAAACATTTCCCTGCCTGAGTAAATGCTCTCTACGGAGCAAAGTGCGACGAGTGGCATTTTGCTCAGCATTATCCTCATCTTGTTCGGCAGGCATTCCATGTTTTTAAGATAGTAAGTATATAGTGCTCAGTCAGTGATTTAAAGTCTAAGTGCCTGCTTAGATGACGCGATGTTTTCCAACCGGCCTTCGTTTGACGTTTCTCGCAACCAAACAGCTCGTCTATTTTGATGAAAAATATCACGATGTCAAATATTTCAAAAAATAACGAAGATTGTGCTGACTGAACAACAAATTTTTATCTCGGTTGACCCGGCTTGTTGGTACTTATATACGAGTTTTTTATCACGGGTAACCCAGATCTCTCCAGATAGCAGGCAGACCCGCTTGTCATGTGAACAAATAGATAATTTATTTTCAAATTGCCATTCAGGAGAGATGTCCATACCCAGAGTAGAGGTTTATTACAAATAGTTGCTTCTTCCATAAGTAAATAAATATGTTTTTTCTTATAATTTGTAGCAGCAAAGCACCACCATCGCCATCATCATCGCAATTTCCGTGCTAAGAATGATGTACATTATCAAGAGAAGGAACTAAGGAGATCAAAGAGAAATCTTGACGATGAAGGAAAGAAACAACCGAAAATTGTTGTCTCACCAATTGTACACGCAATCAGAAATAGAAGGGCATCAAGACCATTTGTTGCAGGTCAAGGTATGACTGTTCTATTTGCAAACGAAACTCCACTCGTAACCAGGCATATAATGAAGTTATATGTTTAACGTTGTAAATTGCAATAGCATGTTAAAAACGACTTTAACTAAAAACATTTTCTTCTCGCCTTGTTTCGAGTATAACAAGTCATGTTTGAAATGTCCTCGTGTTACCGTCGCCTGTTAGTTGCATTTTCATGCCTAATTGGCCAATGGTGATTTCTACAAAGACCAATTCTGTGGTTTCTTATGACCACACCCATATTTTGACGGGTGAAAATATGATAACCAGATCTTAAACAACCAAACTTTGTAAAGAGCAATTAAGAAATGTGTCCATGAAAATAGGAAGATCGAGGGCAAGGAAAGAACATAAATCAGAAGTATCCCAAGCAAATTAGCCTTCAGGAATCGAAACAGCTCAAAAAGATGCTATGGAAAAGAGAAACGTCAATTAATGTACACTCTTCGCTAAGATATTTGCAGTTAAACCATGTTTTAGTGACCTAAAGGACAATAAGAGATTTTCAAAAGTACGATAAATTGAAAATTGTTTGGGGGGCTGAGCCCCTCCTAAATCACAAGAAATTTTGACAAGCCACCCTGAGCCCCCCATAGAAATCACCACTGTAATTGGCAACCTTGAGGGCTAGTTTGTAGTTTTGATGTCTTTTCCGTACTCTGAAACCCGTCAGACAAATAAGCTCTTCGTACGCTTTTTAAGCATTTTGATCCTATTCTTTGCAATCTGGATTTATGCACCACGTACGAAAAGACTTGGCACTTGTTCATATTAACTGTTAGACATTAACATAAAAATTTGCTTTGCTGATCAGTTCATTTCTTCACCCTTTCGTGATGGCAGAGTTTGAGTGGGATTACCTTTCCAATGCCCAATGTTATAAAACATCAAACTGTATTCGCTAAATACTGGCAAAGTGTAAAATAAACCGTTTAAAAGCAATTCTGATTTTTGCTGCATCTGTTTGAAGGCAAGGGACCGGTCATTGTTTATGACCGTGGTTGGGGGCGAAGAGAAATTTTTTTGCACCATCAAAACATTATACCCCACCATTTTATTAAATAAAATTTCCTAACCCCACCACCCGAAAGCAGGGAAGAAAATTACCCCTATCCTGGCAAGTGTTTTTATGAAAGATGCATTTACGTCGTTCAAAGCTAGAAACGTGGCCATTTCGCTGAGTTTTCTTTTTAATACCAATGGCATAAAAATGAAAATTTTTTTAAAATGAAAACGAAAAAGAATATTTAGCGATCGTAGCTCACCCAAATTCATACTCAATGGTACTTTTTTCTTGACTGAGAATAAAAAACAGAAAAATGCTATGCCTTGATTCCTGTGGTTACGATAATCTTTTGTTTGTCTTCTTTTAGTTCAAGATGTTCAGATACAGATAAAACTAAAGTATCCATGGGATGAATCAATGTGGAATATTTACACACCACAATATCGATTGCTTTCTGGAAATATCGTCGATGAGGTAAGGTGCTACAGTGCTTAAAAGTGATGCTACAATGATTAGAGTGATAAAAAGTCCCTTCTCAAAGCAAATTTTCTCCTCTCTATCAATTCCCCTTATTGTGGCCAAGAACTTCCCAGTAGTAAGGTAATGAAATGGTATACAACATTTCGTCATGATTATCATCAGGTATCAGTAAATTTCCTGAGTTGGACGGTACGGCACACAGAACCTTCCAACTTGCTCTGTCCGTTGCGAGGTGCTTCGTCTCACTCCAGGCGGGCCCCATTTGTCTCAGATATACCCCCAAGTCGCCTTTTATCATTTTGGGTTTCCCTCTTCTTCTTCGAAACCGTGTTTTCCATTCCATTACCTGCCTTGCAATTCGGGTACTATTCATTCTTTATAGGCCACCAAAACATCTTAGTCTTAGTCTTTGGATTTTGCTGCTCAATGGGGGCTCAGTGCTTCTTTGTCATGTTGTCTTTCTCACTTTCTCATTCGATAGCTTTATGTTTTTGCCAACGAATTATCAGGATCTGCCGCAACCATCGTCTATTTCTTTCTCTTGCTGTTTCGTCAACTGCCATTTCTCTGTCCAACAAGACGTCACTGACACTACACAGGTGTTGTAAATACTAATCTTACTCTCAACCGAATGTTCTTGCTTCTCCGGACGTCCAAGGGCAGCCCATCCATTGATATTTAGAATACAACATTTAGAGTCGATTTATTTTTATACATCTCAAACGTATATTCTCAAGAACTATAATTACCGTGTTTTAAGGTTAAAACTTTCTTTTCCAGTTCTGCAAAATTTTGTACAACTCAACAACTCTAGAAACAGTTCTGTACAACTCAAAAATTATTTTTTCTTGTTCTTCTATCAGTCTTGTTAACATCTTTCATGACTGGCAAACAGCGCAAACAGCGGAGAATGCTTCAGATTTCATTTCCTCCCCTCTCCAATAAGCCCCTCACTTTAACAAGCCCTTAAAAATCCAACATTCAATAAACTTATAATTGTAATTTGCTTAATGGCCTATCGTTTAACAAAGTGATACACATTTTTTAATTCTTTCATTTCAAGGTATCAAATGAACTGGCTGATAACAGAAACTTTCTTGAAGCTCGAGTTTTGAAGCTGAGGTAAGCATAAGAATAATACAACCTTAGGAAGTACTTGCATTACTTGCATTTATTGTCTTTGGGTCCTCTGTAGTTTAAAGAATAAGGCAACTTCAGAAAACCTCAAAGAAAATAAAATATAATAACTATTTATCAGGTAGAAGTAGGAAGTGATTTAAATTTATTGAGGAGGTTGACAAAGTTATTGTAGACAAAAAAACCTAAGGCTTTTTGCGACGCTTTTTTAATACCAATTCGAATTTTTGTTTTAAAACTAACCGGATTGTTGAAACCAACTTCAGCGTTAACACTGTATTTCCCATGTGTTGTAGTTTAAATGAAACTGGGTCGAGTCCGGGCCACCTCGACCTAGATTTAACCAGTATTTGGAAGGAAATGAAAGTTTGCTAAACTTGCCCAATGTTAACAGGCTAGAATCGAAGAAACGTGTTAGTTAATTAAACTAAGAGTACTACGACACTCTGTTATTACTATGATACCTTACTAATATTTCATAAAGGTACAAATGCATCGAATTTATTTCTTTGTTTTAGACCAAGCTCGTGGAATGTCCTAGTTGACCTTTCAATCAAGTTTTTCAAAACTGCTATTGATCCAGTTCAGTATTTGGAAGGAATCGTCGCATCTGGATGGATTTCTGGTCAAGAAGTTTTTGATGATTATTTTAAAGTTTTGAGTAAGTCTGTTGTGGTTAAGTCATGGTGCAATCAAAATTCCATCTCAAGTCACTGTTTTGATGAAATCATTAATCAAGCAAGAGCTAATCAATGATCATTATATTACAGATATAATCAACGGCAATGAGCCTTTCCCCGCGTGGAATTACCCCAAGGGAGTAAGACTCCGATTGCATCCAGCAGTTTTGACCAAAGTCAATGCAGTTAAAAAGATCAAGGAGAAAATTATTCTGCCAGCAAATTGTAAGTAGCATAACCATGAAATAAAATCATTTTGTAATTCTTGAATAGAATTACTTCCTTCTTTTGGTGAATAATTTAGGCCTGGACCAAACGACCAGACACTGTAAAAAATTTAAAGCTCGCTTGTCATTTGACATCTTTCACCGTCGTAAAACTTAAAACATTGCCTGTCAGTTGTTTTACCTATTAGAAACAAGGAATTTGTTTGAAATTTCTCAAAAACAATGCCTAATGTATTCTGCTTGCAAGCAATGTTAAATGTTTTGCAGTCTTGCCAAACACCTAAGGCCCTGGACAAATGAACTGAACATGCCATTGAACGTGCCACTAAATATGCCGCTATGTTCAATGCCGATTTGCCAAATGAACTGAACATACTACTGAACAAAATTGTTCACCAAACATTGTTTACTCCGATCAAACATTCAGTGACTGATCAAGGTGGCCAAATGAACTTGATTTTTCACTGAACTTCAATTTCGGACGATGTTCAGTGAAATGTTCAGTTCATTTGCCAAAAGAGTAAAACTCAAACAATGTTTGGATGGCAAACTGCGAATGTTTTAGCACAAAGTTTGTTCGGTTGGCCAGTGCATAACTTATTTAATAATATATTTTTCTAGATAAAGAGCTGAGAATTGCTTTCAAGCTGTATCAGAAATGGAATCCTTTCTTCCAAGCTCGTTTCTCGTCACCATATCGTCTTTTAAGTGGAAATATTGAAGAAGCAGTAAGTATTTCAAGCAGGTATTGTTTGCAATTCACCTTGCAGTGTCATTGAAAAATGAACTGTCGTTATAATTAAGGGACAAGCTGTGTTCTTACTGATATAGTAGAGTCAGTGTTTAAGAGAAAATCGCCATCTGCGTTGAAAGTCTGCAACTTACGACCCCTTGAATTCATCCACAGCTATGCGATCCTCACGGATCTGTAGAAATACGCTTTCAGGGACACAAAATTTCGGCACGATTTGGGGAAAATTTAGGGAAGACTTTAATTTGACTATAGGGACGTTTAGTGATGTTTAGTCGAACACTGACTCTACTATATCAGTAAGAACACAGCTTGTTCCTGAATTATAAGGACATTTTAGGGAAAGAATAGGGTCAGTTTAACGGTCAATTTTGGGACAAATTTGGAGTATTAGGATCGATTGTTTCATTGTGTTGCGCTACTGGTGCTGTTTTAAAACAATCTTTAAACAATGTGAAACAAATTCTTGTAAGGGATGAAATATTGTTAATCTGTGTAATGGCTGAAAACTATCCCTGGGACGGATTCACAGAAGTGAAATCAATTTCCACCTCGAGAGAATGCTGAAAGAGCAAGAAGACTAACTGCACTGCAGGCAACTTTTGTCGCAAGGGCATCGTTGTGAGAAATCCTTGCAGCATTGCACACTCACTTTGACAAACATTTCTCATCTCTCTGTAGGTTTGGTATGATCTTTCTTGGCAATTTTGATTTGAATCTCTTGTCTTGATTTATTAAACTTTGAATTTCAGCTGCGTCGGTCTTTCAAAGGATCTCCAAAATACCTAGACTCTGAGACACTTGGTTTTAGGTGAGTTGCAGATAATTCTAACTGATAAAGGTCTTTAAGGTGCAATTTTGTGTTTAATGTTAGTACAATGACAAGCTTGTCGTGCCACTAACATTGATGGATAAATTGTAGCAGGAATGCCTTTCTCAAGCTTTAGCGTTTATATCACCAATTAATACAGCGAGTTCCCTTTTCTGGGTTGTGTAGGCTTCATCAAATCATTATATAGTCCTTCTTGTATTTATATTTTTTGTAATTCTGCCTATAACCCTTTTATGCTCCTATATCAAGTCAGGAATCATACACTTTCCAAGAAAAAAAGGTTGAATAACATCAAAGGTTGTTCACAATCCAATGTTTGTGTAATAAATTCTACATATTGAACGCCAAAACACCGAGCTTCCTTGCAGATCCTGCTGATGTTCCCACCTTCGATCCGACCAAAGCAATAAAGAAGAGAAGAACCACATTTCTCATTGCCCAATGATGGGAGACGGAAGGCTTGTCATGATAAGCGGTTGATACGATGGTCTAACGGTGTTAGAAACAGCCTTGAGAAGTTCGAATACATTTCCGTTCCTTGACAAGCTCCGTTCTCGTATTATTACCACTGTTTATAAACTAATTCAAGTAACGTTTTCATTATAATCTAATTATTTGTCATCAGAGAAAGTCCTCAAGGCCAAGTAATTGTCGACATGATGGTTAGATTCACATCAGAAGAGGTTTATCCAGCGCAGAAATTGAAACTTCTTGTTTCAACTGGGTCAGTTAGTGGCACGCCGGTTATAAGTGATTCAATGTTCAGTTCATTTGCCAAAGGGCCTAAGCTCAAAAAATTTTTGAATAGCAAACTGCAAATGTTTAAGCAACAATGCTTTTTCGTTTGGCCAGTGCATAACTTATTTAATAATATATTTTTCTAGATAAAGAGCTCAGAATTGCTTTCAAGCTGTATCAGAAATGGAATCCTTTCTTCCAAGCTCGTTTCTCATCACCATATCGTCTTTTAAGTGGAAATGTTGAAGAAGCAGTAAGTAGTCTAAGCAGATATTGTTTGTGATTCACCTTGCAGTGTCATTGAAAAATTACAGCCATGTTTAAGAGAAAATCACCATCTGGGTTGAAAGTCTGCAACTTGCAACCCCTTGAACTCATCCAGAGCTATGCGATCCCCAGGGATCTGTAAAAATACGCTTTCAGGGACACAAAATGTCGACCCATTTACCGGAAAATTTAGGGACGCCCTTTAGGCTGGATTTTGGGACGTTGTCGAACACTGACCCTACTATATCAGTAAGAACACAGCTTGTTCCTAAATTGTAATGGTAGTTTAGGAAAAGAATCCGAAAGAATAGGGTCAGTTTATGGTCAACTTGAGGACAAAGTTGGAGTAGGATCGATTTGTTTTACTTTGTTGTGCTACTGATGCTGTTTTAAAACAATCTCTAAACAATGTGAAACAAATTGTTGTAAATTGTTGTAAAGGGTAACTAAAGAGGATATAATATGAGCTGCAGAGAAATATTGTTAATCTGTGTAATGGCTGAAAAATATCCCTGCGACGGATTCAAAGAAGTAAAATCAATTTCCACCTCGAGAGAATGCCGAAAGAGCAAGAAGAGTAAGTGCACTGCAGGCAACTTGTGTCGCAAGGGCATTATTGTGAGAAATCCTTGCAACATTGCACACTCGCTTTGACAAAAAATTTTTATCTCTCTTTTGTTTTGGTATGATCTTTCTTTGCAATTTTGATTTGAATCTTTTTTCTTGATTTATTTAACTTTGAATTTCAGCTGCGTCGGTCTTTCAAAGGATCTCCAAAGTACCTAGACTCTGAGACACTTGGTTTCAGGTGAGTTACAGACAATTCTAACCCATAAAGGTCTTTAAGGTGCAATTTTGTATTTAATCTAAGTACAACGGTAAAAGCTTATCGTGCCACTAACTAACATTGATGGATGAATTGTAGCAGAAAAGCCTTTCTCAAGCTTTGGCGTTTACATCATCAGTTAATACAGCGAGTTCCCTTTTTTGGGTTGTGTAGGCTTCACCAAATCATTATATAGTCCTTCTTTTGTAATTTTGCCTATAACCCTTTTATGCTCCTATATCAAGTCAGGAATCATACACTTTCCAAGAAATCTGGTTGAATAACATCAAAGGTTGTACCGAATCCAATGTTAGAGCAATAAATTGAACGCCAAAAACCGATCTTCCTCGCAGATCCTGTTAGTGTTTCACACCTTCGGTCCGACCAACGCAATAAAGAAGAGAAGAACCACATTTCTCATTGCCCGATGATGGGAGACGGAAGGCTTGTCATGATAAGCGGTTGATACGATGGTCTAACGGTGTTAGAAACAGCCTTGAGAAGTTCGAATACATTTCCGTTCCTTGACAAGCTCCGTTCTCGTATTATTACCACTGTTTATAAACTAATTCAAGTAACGTTTTCATTATAATCTAATTATTTGTCATCAGAGAAAGTCCTCAAGGCCAAGTAATTGTCGACATGATGGTTAGATTCACATCAGAAGAGGTTTATCCAGCGCAGAAATTGAAACTTCTTGTTTCAACTGGGTCAGTTAGTGGCACGCCGGTTATAAGTGATTCTCTTTCCATATACGGTGAGTGAGAGCGGATGTTGTTAACTGTTCGTTTATTGACGGTTCAAGGCAAGAAAAATGTCAGTTTTATAATGTTTGATTATTAGGCAATTATTGCATGCATTCATTTGTTCCAAGCTATGCTCGAGCGTTGCCTGTGGATTTCCATATTTAGCTATTATTTCGCTTGTCGAATTTTCTTAAAGGAAATGTTTTCATAGAAATCAACCAACTTTGCTTTGGGGTGTGGACTATTTTTTCAATTCCTGGCCAATCATGAATGACTGTAGATGTATGACTAGCCAATTAGATGCATGATGAGTTAGCAATATCTTGACGCTAAGCTTCCCTACTCAAACTTTGAGAAATTCAAAAATATAGATTTCATGTTTTCGAAAGTTTCGATCTTATGATCTTCGCCAGCGTACTTTTCTTTAGAATAATAAGGTGGATTTTTTTATATTGAGACGTATTCTTCAACCAAACTGCTCATTCGACCCATTCGCTCACTGCTATCTGAGTGAAGAAATGGTTTGTCTCTTTTTTCGATTCAAACCCTTGTATAACGATTGACCTAAAGCCGGATCTCCACTAGGCGGAAAATGTCGAAGCGGAAAATTTCCTGTGATCTAATTGGCCAATTGAAATTTTCGCGGAAAATGTCGACGAGCGAAAAGTAGAAAGAGATCCTACTTTTTGCGGCTCTTCATTTTTCCGCTAAAAGGTAACCAACAGAATTCGTTTACTTTCTGGTGAAATACAGTTGCAAAGCAGCACATAGAACAAGATCCAAGTCAACGGGCAAGATGTCTTATAATTTTTCAAGTCTCATTTGCAGAAATCAATAACATACACAGTGACAAGCCAATGGAAGAGCAACCATCGGTTGAAGAGTATTCCAAACCAAAATCTGAAGCAAATGTCAGTCAAGGTTTGAATGAAACAGAAATCCCAAAAGAAAAGCCATCATCAAAGATTAAAGAAACCAGTGAGCCAATTTATCCATTAGCACAGCAAAATAATCAAACAACATTCAAGACCAAGCCTACTGCTGAAGAACAACAAATGAAATCGAATGAAGGAAGTCAAAACAAAAATTCAGGAGCGATTTTGTCAATCAGATTAGAAAGATTACGAATGGTGCAGCAAAGTATAATACAACAGCAACAGCCAAAACAGAATCTAACAAGTGATAATTCTAAAAATAATGTTGTCAAAGAAACAGCAGAACCAATTTACCCAGCACAACAACCTATTTCGTCACCACCACAGTTACAAAAACAAAATACACAGCCACTTGTCCAGGAGAAACCAGTACAACTTACAGCGCAGCAGTATGCCCCAACCTGGAACCAGCAACAACCACAACCACTGCAACAGCAGTCACAACAACAACAGCAACAGAAACAACAAGAACAATGGAAGCCAAAACAGCAACAGCAACAAGAACAGCAACAGCAGCCACTGTTGCAGGTGCAGCAAACAGTCCAAAAACAGCAACAACAATCAGAACAACAACAGCAGCAACAACAGAAACAGCAACAACAATCGCAACAAAAGCAACCACAGCAACAAGAACAGCATCAGCAGCCACTGTCGAATTTACAGCAGACAGCCCCACAACAACAGCAACCACAAAGCTATTCAATGTCCAATAACACTGGGCAGACATCCTCCCAAAGCACGAATCCTTACCAGGTTGCACCAAGTACTCCCGAAGCTTTAACACAATTTGTTGCCGGAAAACTTGTTTTCAATTCTCAGCAAGTGTTCGCCCAAACAGCTGGAAAAGAACAAGCAACCACGGAACAACAAGCAGGGAAGGAAAAGCAACTAGCACAGAATCCTTTATATGCAGCAAGCAATCAAAGCACAGATAAAGAGCTGAATCAATTACAACAAGACATTACAAGGCAACAGAAAGACAATAATGCCAATGTAACTGAAGTCTATAACGCAGCTCAAACTGAAAGTCTACCAGATAGCTCAGACACGCCAACACTAACGAAGACGCAGTACCCGCAGATATCCGCTCCTAAAAATGCTTCAAATGTAGAAAATCAATCTTTGAAGATAACGGCACAGCCTTCCAACAATAGTTACGAAAACGCCACACAAACAAATGATGCAAACATCCTGAACGCTGCTGAAAATTTCTTATCAGAGAATCCAGAAAAGGAAGAGCAGACTGGAACATACAATTTAAACAGAGCTGAACAAGAAGCAAATCAGACACAAGAGGATCACAGAACAGTAGAACGAATTCTGGCTGGTGTTATTTCTGAACAACGACAACATTACAAGGCGATTCAAATGCAGCTTTCTAATGTTGCAAACGTTGGCAATGAATCAGTAATTAATACCCCGACGACGAATAATACAACCAGGAACGAAAGCAATGCATCTAATCAGTTACAGACAGCAACAAATTCCTCACAGTCACAAGCAATCACTGACACCCAGTCCTATGGCCCGTTGTATGCAGTTGGTAGTAGCACTAAAACAGAGCCATCATTGTATCCAGTGAAAAATCAAAACAATATAGTCAGCAACCAAGCACCACAAGTCTACAGTCCAGTAAATAGTACCAACAGCACGGCTGCTGCAACACCGGGAACTAGTCCTGTTTGGCCACTTCCATCAACCGGAACGCAAACTGACAAAGGAACAGCAAGTATTCCTGTTTACGTTTGGCCTGCGGAGCCTAAGCCTCTAACTGCTCCATCCAGTGAGTCAGCTCAGGTGAAATATAATGAAACTACAACTGTTGCACAGTCTTCTCAACCACCTGCAGAAAAGCCAATCAGCGCACCAGCTCATAAGCCTCATATCTACACACCAAGTGTAGAAGTATACCAATGGCCTCCTGCTGTTGCTCCTGCTAAGACCGTCCCACCAATGGAACAACCTGTCCAGATGCCACTGTCTTCTATAAGTCAGAATGCCTCTACCACAAACATCGTCATGTCTTCTCTCTATACTAGTAAGTCTAACTAAAGTCATTTTGATACTTTTTTGTCTAACTTTTTTGTGTTTATCGTCATCGGCATTGTCATGGAACCTAACTTGGTCGAACGTTTCCTAACTGTCATATTCCAATGGTCATGACTGTCTATGTTGTCATCGAATCCCTTGAGCGTCTAAGGTCCTACTAACCTGTGGTCATTTTTATAGTTTTTAGTATATTTTTGTTTTTTTTGTCGTCATCGTCATTTTCATGAATCGAACTTTGCCGAATTTTCTTCTTCCAGAGGTCTTAAATGTCTTTCTGTCACAAAATCCTTAAGGCCCTATTGAATTTGGTTGATGTAGCTAAGTCTAAGTTTCCCCTTATTCTTTGCCTGAAATAAGACCTGATGAATAAGATAATTTTTATACAGTCAAACCTTGATATAAGCACGTTATTGGCACTTGCTGGACCAATATCTTTGTCCGTTATATATAGTTTTCCTGTGAAGCTGAATGTAGGTTTCTTAGTACCGATAAACAAACTTTGAGACAAATGTATTTTGCCTTTGTTGGGAGGTGTCCGTTGTATGTATGGGTGTGCATTAAAGATGTTCCACTGTTTCGACTCAGCAGCGGCTACTGTTATGTCACCCAGTGTTGCTATATTATGCCTCTTGTTTTTTGTGAAGTCTCCGGCCCTTTGTTTGTATTAATGTTATTTCCAGCTCGGAGGTTTCATTCAAAGGGCAAAACGTTATCAATTAGTGAAATAAGCGCTGCAAGTTTTCATTCATCAATCTAAATGAAATGCTGTGATGTCGTAAACATTCTGCGTATTGAAGTGTTTTATTACCTTTTTTCTAGAGCATCTGATCCATGGGAAATTCATTCTTCAACAGAGCTGGCATTCCCTACTTGGCAATAACAACAGTGTTCCTTACAAAGTGCTAACTGGAATAATAACACATTCTGTAAGTAACATATTAGAAGCATTTTAGTGATAAATTGCATTTTAGATATTACTTGCTACCTATTGTGACGATGAAAATTTTTTTCGGATTAGATCGAACAAGTTTACAGCATTCATCATATTCAAGTTAACTGCAAAGTTATTGGATTGAGGTATTTTTCTGTTATTTTCACAAACTTAAATCATAAACCACAACTGTTCAAATACTCTATTAATCAAAATATCAGTTGTAAGTAGTGTCCTGGGCCTATATAATTTGACTCTTCTTCTGAAAGGATGATTTAAAATTACATACGGTGCTTAAGTCCCATTTCCACTTCATTCGCATTCGCTGTTCGCTGTTCGCTAGCCATCAAAAGAAAGGGGAACGCGAAGCAATTTTGATTCCAACTGCAAGTCAAGCTCAAGCTTTCGCCAAAGTTTTACTTTGGTTAGGGCCTAAAATTGGTCACGAAGGCTGCATCCTGTTCGCAAGCAAGCTGCGAACTGCAAATTCGCTAGTGAACAGCGAGTGCGGACGAAGTGGAAATTGGCCTAGGCGTCTTGGTCTAATCCAGCTGGCGCGTGGTGTCAGAAGCTCAACCAGTTCGGGGCAGGAGCCCCGGCTGGGTATCGCCACAACCAGGGCCGATGTCTCCATTAGTTAACCTACTACCGAGATCCTAGCGACTGGCGCTAAATACACCATTTCACCTTTAATATAAGTGATATGATGAGCAAATCTACAAATGGCCTTAAACTCAATAATGCGCTGTTCCGTGCTTCCAAATACATTTCGGAAATCGCCAAAGTAGAGCCTGTCTTTCGACGAAATGTTCAACTTTCCAGCACCTTGCTGAGTCTGTTATTCTCAGTGTCTTCAAGTGTTAGTTTTCGAATGGTATCGTCAGATTGTCACCCCGTGTAACGTGTGTGCAGTACTGTGGTTGATGCGCAGTACCGTGGGGGATGCTCAGTACATGAGGGGAGGCATCCCTGAGTACCGTGGGGGCTGTTCAGTACCGTGGGGAGGCATCCTGAGTACCGTTGGGCGACATCTTGTGTACCGTGGGGGATGTTCAGTACCGTGGGGGATACCATGATTTCTGTGGGGAGGCAGCCTGAGTACCGTGGGGGATATTCAGTACCGTGGGGAGGCATCTTGAGTACAGTGGGGGATATCATGATGTCTGTTGGGAGGCATCCGTGAGTACCGTGGCGAATATTCAGTACCGTGGGGGGAAAACCTTGAGTACCGTGGGGGATGTTCATTGTGGATGTCAAACATTTGCTGTAAAGCAAATATAAAATGTTAGACCAACAATGTTTGATCGTTTGGCCAGGGCCTAAACGACCCAACAATCTGACGATACCATTTAAAAACTAACACTCGAAGACACCGAGAATACTCGTTTTAACATTTTCATTTAAATTCTGAAGAAAATTAACTTTTATATTTAGCCTTGGAAGTGTGACGTGCTAGGATTAACACCGGGGGGGGGGGGTACTTAGTATAATTTGGGTACGGGTATGTGCCGCCCATATGGGTGGGTTTTTGGCCCTGAAATTCTCTAAACATGGGTATGATTTTAACCAAAAGCCCATAAAAGTGGGTGGCTTCGGTCAGAAAAGTGGTAAAATCGCGTCAACGATCCTCGTAGTTACAATATCAAGCAATACTAAGGTCTAGAAAGTCTTATCATTCTCATATTCCGCTTATTTTTACTCATAAAATAGGGTCTGTTTCTGCAAAGGTTTACATTATAAGTGGGTGGGTTTCCCAAATCTGGGTGGCAAGTCAATTCATAAACCCTTTTGGGAGGACTTCGTAGCCTGTGCGTCCTTCATGCACAAGTTCTTGCGGCACGAATATTTCAAATTATCAATGTGACGCATTTTATAAGTAACAGAATCAGGTTAGACATCAAACTGGCA
This sequence comes from Chrysaora quinquecirrha, assembly GCA_014526335.1. Lineage (NCBI taxonomy): Eukaryota > Metazoa > Cnidaria > Scyphozoa > Semaeostomeae > Pelagiidae > Chrysaora > Chrysaora quinquecirrha. Next base: position 4,648,393 of record JACTAT010000061.1, on the reverse strand, counting down.
AGCTATTTTGTTGTTTTTAAATGTTTGAGTAGAATGGTTTAAGAGCTGATCTGGACGTTAATCAGTAATCATTAAACACTTAAGAATGAAAAAATACTATTTTTTAGCAAAGCATCTCATAACACCACTTCATCTGCAAATGGAATGGACAAAGTTAGAGTTCAGTTCGATTTGAATTATTATTCAAATGAAGTTTCAGTGACGAAAACAATCAAGGAAGCTGTGGCAAATGGCGAAATTTCTGGCTTATTGGTTTATCCAGATTCCCTAGAAGTTGAAGGTAGATATTTGTTAATGTATTACATTCATGTATTAACATTAACTCATGAAGTAAAAACCTGCATATATGAACTTATTTTTTCGGATCAGTCTGAAAAGTTTTTTATAAAAAGAACAAAATTTGAAAAACAGGCTGATAAGTTTCTTATAAAAATGAGTTTCTTATAGAAGAGGATTAAAATAACAGGATCAGCGAAGGAAAAGAATTGATAATTTATAATTAACAAGATATTCTATTGTGATATAAATTTTACTAAAGGCTCTGTATCAAATATAGAAGTCATAAACAAGACACTCCTAACTCTATAAAAGCTAAAATAAGCACTTATAGGAAACGGGGAAAAATCAAGGCTGACTACACATTTTTTTAACAAGCAACTGGTCCAGCCCTCGAAGTTGCTTAACTTATCTGGTCTTTCAGCCCTTGCAGAATGACTGGGTACCCCCTAGAGACTCTTTTTTTTGCTCCTTTCTTGCTGCTCAATGTAATTGACAAGTTAGCAATGATGTATTGTATAAAAAAGGCTATTTAACCAAAAATTTGAACAAATCTCAGCCATAAGTTGCTTATTGAACAGTTGCTTACTAGAAAAAATTGTAGTTTCTTATATTTTGATTCATAACTTCAAAAAAGTAAGCCTGCAGTTTCTTATGAGTGTGTTTCTTATATGCGGGTTTTTTCTGTACCAGATCATCTGGTAGCACACATCGAAGGTATATCTCTCAAGTTTTTTCTGTGGACTTATTACACAGAATAGGGGAGTCAGGACCCATTCTGTGCTTATTACATGGGCACCAGTCACCAATCATCAAACCGAGATCGCTCAAACTGGGACTCCTAAACAGAGCCGCAGTCATCGCTATTAAGTTGAATAAGCCTTTTCAAAGAGGTCTGGGCCAGCGCAAAATTTTTCTAGAAGATGGTCGACATCTTTAGCGAGGGAATCTTCACCGCATGCAACGACCGGGATTAGGTTAGCATAAGGACAGTTAGAGAGGTAAATTTTGTTTCAAAGCGCGAACAATGAAAGAAAAAGAGAGAAAAGGAAACTGCGAAAACAAATTTTGAAAATATTTGCAGAGGCTAAGGAAGCAAGATGCAATTAACAAACAAAAAAGAAAATGCTTGATAGAATACCTCCTTGAGCAGATAGCCTGGGACTTGAATCCTTTCTTTCACCTTTACTCCAATTTTCGGGAAGTTAAAGCAAAATTAATTGCAGTACCTATGCTGATACGACTGCCATCGAGGCCGTTGCACGTGGAGAGGATTCCCTTTCTTAAGATGTCTGCCATGTTCCAAAAAATGTCTCGCCGACCCAGATCTCTTTGAAAAGGTCTATTGCCGAGCGATCTCCTTTCAGCGAGCGATGTCCAAGTTGCCCGTCCCGAAAGGTTGAACTTAAACGCGCACGGATGTCTGCTCGGATTAATTTGGTATTAAGTTTAAATGACGAAGAATAAGGTTTTGTATGTTCAAAAGTGTTTTCGTATTAATCCATTAATCTTTAATGATGCAACAACTTGAAAAATTAGAAAGTTGTCGTAGCTTCAGCTATCTTAAAATAATTATTATTTCTCCTACAGATGAGATTTCACCGGCTACGAATCCTCCTGAGCAAACAGCCAATCAAACAACTTCGAGTTCCTCCATCGGTTAGTAATATATATAGAAATTTAGATATAATATTGTTTTAATAAAACTGTGATTCTTAATTCGAGGAAGGATAAAAAATAAAAAGGATTAGTGACAAATACACCCCAAATACATAATTGAGCTTGTTCTGTTAAAGCAAGGTGCGTAGCATTTGTAAGAATTTTTTTTCTTCCTGCAAAAAGGGCTTCTCCATCATCAGGCACAGTGCGAAACAGGGAGCCAACTTGCATTTAGACATTTAATATGCATCTTCAGGACACCGTTTCATTATTTTATATTGTTCAAGGACAACAGTCCTCAACTTAATTCATGCTGCTCGTTCTTGACCAAGCATGTTGGGGACTATTTCGAGTGCTGAATGAACCTTCCTTGAAAAATAACACAGTTTTGAAAAAAAAACTCATTCCAATTCACACAGATAATTTTATGTACTCTTAGGTCCCGTATAAACAGGGAATCTTAATAAACGGCGTGGTCGGAAAATTTGGTGAAGTGTAATAAGCGGGAGGGGGGTCGGAATAAGCGAGGGGCTCTTTGTTTATTTTACAAGGACGTAAGTTTATCAAAATTTGCCCTAGTGAAGGAAATACAATGAATTCAACGTGCCTGTGCTCAGCTGCAGTAACTAACAAATCATTTCAGGACTAAATCTGCAAAAAGTTGATTGTTTCAGGACTTGCCTTCAAAAATCTTCAATTAAAACAAAATGCAGAAACAGCTGCTTTATTTTGCTAAAGCCTCAACTGCAACATTGGAATCATACAACGTACATGCGAAAACTAGCATTGTTCACACTTTCCGACAAGTTTTAAGGTTTCGAATCTCGTGAAAAATTTTTTTTCCTTCGTAAAGACTAGAAAATTTATAACCGGGGTCTTAATAAGAGCGGGTGGTTGGAATTTTTAAGGAAAAAATAAGCGGTGGGCTCGCTTATTCGGGATCTAAGAGTACACGTTGTTCCTTGTTTTATTATTCCTTGTTTTATTATGATGCAATAATAGCATATAGCATGATGTTGCTTTGAAAAGCCAAATAAACTGGCTCTTCTCTTGTAGTAAAATAGTATGCTTTTTCCTCTGATGATAAATATTAATGTTTTAAAATAGTTGCAACATCACCAATGCCTGTTGAAAACACAGTTGAATACAAGCAAGAAAATATAACAACACCAGTGTCAACAGCGACAGCAATGCCTCCCGCAAACAACAGTGAAACGCCTGTGATTACTCCAACTCAAACCTCTACTACGGAACCTGTTTTCGAATTCGTTACAGCTCCAAAAGGTAAAAAACTTAGAATTTATTTGATTCAGGGCAGTGGCGTATACAGGGGGAGCACGGGGCCCTTACCGACCCCCCAATCATCGCCAATATAGGTTTTTTATATAGGCTAAATATAAATATGATGTAAAAATGTCTAAGGTACGACTCATTCATTCATTCATTCATTTATTCTTATTTACACACAGTACCCTTTCAGCATTACAAGAAGAAAAACTTAGACTACAAATTCATAATTTAGAATGTAAGAAAAAGAATAATGTAGCTGCTCTTCCAAGGGGTCGTGTTTGGGTCACTACCTCAGGAATTCCTTTAGTTTTCGTTTGAAGGAAATTAGTGAGGCAGAATCTCATTTCTTTACGGATCTCATTCCATGTAGTTGCTCCCTGGTATTTAAAGGATTTTTTACAATATTCTAAACGGAGTTGGGGAATTTCGAAATCTTCAATTTTTCGTGTGTTGTATCGGTTGTTTTTTCTTAAAACCACACCCTAGTTTTCTTTGACCACGCACTTTTGTCCCTCCAATGTTGGTTGTCTTGCTGCGCCACTGATTCAGAGAGAAATTGAAATTTCAAATTAAAACTTTGTATTTTGCTCTATCCATCAACTTCTTCCTTCAGATCTTCCAAAGTCATGTGAAGAGATCCGTGATTTGGACATCGGACATACTGATGGACAATACGTGCTTGAAGCAAGAAAAGGTTGCCATCTCAGTGTGATTTGTCAAAATATGGAAGATAAGCATCCTAAAGAATTTTTAGGTGGTCCCAAAAAAGAACAATGGTCTGCTTATCCATTTGCAGCTCTGATTAAAATTTCAGCGCAAGATAAACAAAACATGGCACAGCAAGCATGTTTAGAAAACTCAGGTAACGTCATACCAAAAATAATTCTTTATTTTTAGCTAGTATCTCTGCAACGCATCTCAAATGATGATCAAAATGATTTTTAAGAAACAAACTATGTTTTAGAAACAATTTTAAAAACATGTTTCGATCAATCTTTGACCATCTTCAGTAATCAAAATGGCATTGCAAATTGCAACGACAATGGAACTGGGGCAGAAAGTTTTGTAATAACGGCACTTGCATGGTACTCAAGATTACGATGCAAATTGCCGATACGTTTTAGCTACCTAGCCTGTGTACCAGACCCTTACCAAAAAGTAAGTGACATAATTTAGAAAATTCCGAGTCTGGTACACAGGCTATAGCTACCTGGTGCAGGAAGCCTTGAAACTAAAATTCTTGTAATCATCGCAGATAATGAACTTGAGACAATATATTCTTACTTATTAAGGCTGTTTCTAACACAGTATTTGACAAGATAATCACCACTCAGGGCAACGCTTCAAGAGCGCTCCGTCTCGCCTCTTCGGGCAATTAGAAATGTGGTGCTTCTCTTGAGCCAGGCTTGTCTTTACCTACGATACGATAGAATTAACGCCAACTGTAACTGCGAACTTATATCGAGATGTCAACAACTAGTCAGCACTTATAGGATTCAGTTGATCGCGGTCGCGAGAGCATTCAGGTCGACTAATCGCAGAAGTAGCACATGCCCATCTTTCTGAAACCCTGCGTCGACTAGATTCCGTTAAAGTTACTTGCTGTTCACTTAAGGTCTCCCAAAAGTCTTGTTGTAGGCTTAACTGTTGATGATTTTGACCCACAAAGTCCTGAGTGGTTGTTCGTTACAAAAAAAGTTAAGCAATTTTTAAGCAACTTTGAGAGCTGAAAAGTCCAAAAATTTAAGAAACATTGAGGGCTCGTTAAAAGTGTAGTTGCTTATTGAAAAGAATTACTAAAAGTTAAAAAAAAAAACTGCAATGATTGTGGCTTACAGTGACTAGTTCGACAAGTAAGCAGGGCTTGACCTTTCGAAGCCTGAGATGGTTCGTTTTGCATTGATAAATTCAATGTTACAATATCTTGAATATTCTTTTGCTCTCATTTCTTAGAGGAAGGTAGGAAGTTGCTTCAACAGATCTACACAGCTAAAGGAAAACAAGAAGCGCCAAGTGTGCCGTGGAGAACAAATATAAAACGAATGTTAAATGGAAAAAGGAAAAGAGAGCTAAAAAGAGAAACAACTACTGTCATATTGAGATCTTCACAAGGTATGTATTTAAATACCTTATGACACAGAATTAAGCGAGAGATTTTAATAACATTTTAATTTCTAAACGAATCACAAGTTAGAAGTAACATTGTTACCATTGCCGTAAGCGTCAGGTTCCCGATTTTTTGCCCCGTTTACACTATACAGGATAGCTTTCGTGTGGGGCTGCTGTTCATGTCATCATTTGTGTTAATTTCATGATGTTGTTGAGTTGATTTATGATTATTTATATTTGAATTCAATGTGTGACAAAATATACTGAAATAGCCTAAATAGTTTTGCTTCTTCCTCGTTAAAATATTGTTTCCAAAAAAATGTCTTGCTTTGCTGCCAAAATTGTTTTGGGGTTAAGGGGGAGCATTGGCTTTATTAAAATAGTCAAGAATAGGCCGTATTCCTCTTGCTCCAAATTTGTTGTCCAAGATTGTAGACTTATCATTTTCACGAGGTCTCAGTTTCTGTTCATAAAACCCAAACCAATAAACGCAATTCGCTGCACCTGAAATACAGCCAATACAGAAATATCCGCTACAGTCAGTTTGAAGCAATTTAGCAGCTAAGCAACTTTTGAGGCTAAACTGCACCTTTTTTCTAAGGTTAATAAAATTTTAACATTAAGCAACTTCAACTGATGGCTGGATAATGTTGAATCTTTAGCTTCTGTTTTTCCAGTTGCTTATTTGTTGATTATGACCCGCGAAAAGGTACAAAATTGTTAAGCAATTTCTAAGCAACTTTTAGGGCTACTATCTTTGGCTGGATAAAAGTCTAGTATTGTAAGTTATGTAATGAGAGTTATGCAAACTTAAATGCATATGAAACAGCATTACCAGAATGTTTCTAATTAAACTGATTTCCTTTGATTAAAGACATTTTGCATTTAATTTCAGATGAAAAAGATGAAGAAAGACATCCAAGATCTTTGAACAAGAATGAAGGAGACTGGGGAGTGTTATAGACATTTTTATCTGGACACGTTTTATTTTTCTTATTTTCATAAATCGTGTTAAGTCATAAAACAATTATTGTTTTAGTTTATTTGATGCATTTGAAAAAGTTGTACCAGGAAATCGGAAATCATAACATTTTAATTAATGCGCCATATCGAGTGAATTTTGACTGAATTTCTAAGCGAATCGGAGCGGTGCGACTCGCAGTTAAACCAATTTTCAAACTCGGTTTAACTGATTCCGCACGACGAAGGCCTCATCATGGTATGAACCGATAGTAGTCGCAATGAGCGAATGCGTCAAAACTGTGAAATTCAGTGGTTTTTCATTCAAAATCTCGTCTAAGGGGAAGTTTTAGTGTTTTTTGTGTTACGGCGCTTTGCTATTGTTATCAGCTTTGCATGAGAAACAATAAAAGGATCACACTGAAAAATAACAACACAATGCGAAAAGAATTGTCAATTCAAATAGAGGAAAAATTTGGTTACATTTTTACAGATTTTCTCTTTACAAGCTTATTAACAACAAATTATTTAAGAAAGAATTACAAACTGAATCATCAACATCACTCTGAACAAATTAGGAAAAAGCAATTTTTTATAGGAATGTCTTTGCTCATGGCATAGTGTTAATGGATTATGTACTATCGTGTAAAATGATATAAGTTAATAAAAATAAAATTACCAATTCGTTTGAAGTTATCACACGTTAGCCAACCAGTAATCACTATGTTTGCTTGATCAATTGATTTTTGCTATGATTTAGTATCCATCACAGTACGCGAAGAATACCACCAATTTAAGCACAATAACAGTACAGTGACCCACCACAATAGTGGTGATCCACAACCGTACACAAAAAATGTCACTAAAATGCACACCATGCACCACAGTAGTGTTTACTTGTTTGCTAGCGTGTGTCATCAAAACCTGCAGCAAAAAGTTCACAAGAATAAAATCATTTATTGGAAAGTATTATGAAAAGGACGAAGTTTGACATTTTTTAAGTGAAAACCTAAGAAAAGCAGCATCATTCTAGGGACTAAGTGATGTTGTCGCTTTCTTACTTTGGGCTGAACTCAAGTTATACAAAGCGAAAGTAGGCCGGAGGTGGGATGGGAAGGGCATAAAATTTTCATTAGCGAACGAGATAATAAAATCTGTATAGCTAAAGAGGGTCTTACTTTCTTTGAGAATCTAAATATAAACGTAGTTAAATGGAAAGAATTTAGATGCTTAGGGGGTATTCACAACGAAAAACGTTTAACACTACAGCAAACACATACCAAACAAAGATACTTTACAAAAAAAGGTAAAAAGGAGCTGCATGAGATACCTTGGATCAGAATCTTTTTAAATCTTCACACATTATTGTTGCATTAAGGATAATAGTGTTCCTTCTATGTACACGATAACTTGAATGGCGGTTCGTTAGCTAAATTGTGGCCTGAAATTCGGGAAAGGATTAGGATAACACTCAGGATTGCTTGAAGACCCTGCAAAATAAATAACGATAACAATTAACAATTTGGCAAGACGAAGTTCTTCTTGTAAAATTTTGAATTAAAGTTAAGTTCGGTTAAGCTAAAATGGAAATAAAATGTATGCCCAGAAATGTTTATGCTGTTTATAGCAATCCTGAAGATTTGTACAACTCAAAAACTAAATAAATAGCTTATATGACGTTTAATTTAGGAAGAATATTATGATAGGGATTCACTTTGCAACGTTGTTGGTACATTCAAAATCACTGCCACACATGCTGGCTAGAGACATTATGACTCAAGAGACTGTCACGGTAAGGTTATCATTATATTATCGATTAAACTAGAGCAGAAAGTTAATTATAGCCAGTGACTTCTATGAAAAAGTATCTTTTAAAGGACAGAAATATTTATCTTTCCTCCAAGAATGATACATTTAAATTTTTGTCAGCATTTTCACAACATAAAAGCTCTACAAGGTCTGCATTCTACTAAACTCGCCCTTTGAAGCGATAGGTTCTGCCTAGTAAGTCCCTTTTTCTGTACAACACTCTTAAAGCCAGTGACGTCTGAAGAAGAAAGCTAAGAAAACGTGTCTTTCAAATGGGAGAACCGTTTATCTTTCTTCGAAAAATGATACAGTTTATCTCACTTTATCTTATTTTGATACCCATTGTAAAGTGTTCTTGTGAAATATTTCAAAGTACCAGTCCTTCCATTCTTTTGGCCAACGTTCGAATGCTTTTTAGAGTCAGGAAAAGGTTATGGTCACACGACCGGAGGAAGATAAATTTGAAATAAAAGCCCGAACTAATGCCCGTTTTTAATTTTCGGCTAAGAATATTTTTGTTCCGAGGAAGGTTAAGCATTTTTCTGCCCTCTGATGCTTTTGTCTACTAACTTCCAATTTTATGTGTTAAAGGAAAAACATTCTTTTTCGAAGTTGTCCATAGAGTCTGTAAAAGTCCCACAAATCAAATAAGTCCCAAGGAGGGGGGGCAGTTGAACTTAAACAGCATTCAATGTAGAAGCCGATGCAACACATTGAAAATTCTGCAAAAACCATTATTAATTATGTTAACAGAAGTTTCAATCATCTAGTATTAATAATTTAACACTAGTATGTCTGAATAGTTACATTTAAATTTAGAATAAAATTTAAACCGAGATTAATACCTTGGTATGATATGAACGAGTCAATGGTATTCAAAGCTGATGATAACATGATTTGATTTGTACTGCAGTTAACCATATTCGGGATGTTTAAAGAAGCTCCCATCGGGAAGTATTCTGTATAAAAATACCACTATTTTATTGCCATTTAAAAGCATTCAACTTTGTTTTGTTTCTAAATAAATAATGTAGAAGTTTACTAGTGTAGCTCTTATTTTAAGTAGGAAGCGTTTAAAAATTTAATGGAACTGCCACGTATGTTAAATGTTGATAAGTTCGATTCGATTAGTTTGGTAAAGTTATTATCGAGGTTATTGTAGGATCAGTTAGGTTATACCATACGTTAGAAAACAGGTTAGATTACTTATTTAGGTTTTAAGTTGGTCAGATAATACAACTTTTTAGAGTACTTCTTTTACTCTAAAGTAAACCAGGCAGGTAAGTGTTGGGTTCTAATTAGTCAGTCTAAGAAACTTAATGTTCAATTTTTCATTTTGCTCAATTTAAGGTTATTGATTATCAGATCATCGAAAGGTGCCGTTTAAACTAGAATTACGGATTAAGACAAAACCGAGTTTTTAAAACACAACTTAAAAGAAATCAAGGACAAAGAAATACCTAGGTTTTCCAGCAAATTTGGATTTGAAATGCTAGAGACACGTTGTTGCATTTGTTGTTTTTGTAATTGAAGTTGTTGTTGTTGTAACAAAGTCTGCTGCTTCAAATGTTGCTGAAGCTGCTGCTGTTGTTGTTGCTGCTGCTGTCTATAAAGAAGTTCAGCTTGTGACGGCAGTTGTTTGGCTTGTTGCATAGCAGCCAATGATTGAGAATGGTCCCGTGACATCGATTGCACCTGATGACTGGATGATGCCAATGCACTAGACAAGGATGACAAAGCAGCACTGAAAGGCATCGAATCAAAAGAAGCATGTTGTGAAGCAGGCATATTTGTTGGTTTATTAGGTGATTCTTTAGTCATCCTGGAAATATGAAAAAAAGTTAGCGTCTTCATTTTGAACTTGGACAATATATATTTAGACGGGTAACCAGGCATAATGTCGAGTGTCAATGTCTTTGTCATACCCCCCCCCACCCTTCGTTCAATGCTGAGTATTTTTCGACGGATTCCATCTTATATGATTGCCTGAATTATGGAGATGTTAATGGAATGTCAATTGAACAACATCGAACCGAATCAATGCAGAAAACAAAATCTGATGAAAATTTTGCATTAACTTTCCATAAACGTGCAATTAAACTTCATTAAATGATTAAATAAATTGGAAATGAACAAGCTAATAGTCACCGTATTAGACATGATAGTCACCAATTATCATTGCAAGACCTTTGATATTTATCTATATCAAATCTAGCAAAAACTAAGACAAGGTCATGAAGTTTTTTTCCTGTATGTCCTAATAAAATTTCGAAAGGAAGGGAAATTAGTAGCCTGCGCACAGCCTCAAAACTTTCCTAAGGTCAAGTGTAGAGTCTGCGAATCACAGTCGAAAAGCTTGTTCACTGAGTCAGCAAAAAGTTCAGCCTCGTTGTCATACGAATTTTTCCGTGCGGTCAAATTAGTCCTTCAACGGATTTTAAGCGAGCTGTGGCGTGTCGAAGAGTTGTTTTGTCAAAGATAGTTTAAAACGGTCGAAACTAGAAGTTTCATATCAGAATTGAGAAGATGAAATGCCTTGAATCTTCTGTGGCTTTCCTATGTTTGAATGAGTTGTTTTTAAGAAGTTGGGATTTAATTTGAGGCCTCTGGAGTGGCAAGGTTCCTGAGTGAGAGGTTGGGCCTAGGCCTTTTGCCCAGAACTGTTAACAGCAAAATAGTATCTATGGATAATTTTAGATGCTGTTAAACACAACGGCACCAAATATTATTTGAAAACTTCGCTAATGGAGAGACAACAAGAAACAACTTAGAATTGTGATTTTTGTCCTTCTATATATATCTGAGACAAACAGTTAGGCACCCTAACTAAGTATAGATAGGCTCGAGGGGCAAATCACTCCAAAAAATCTCGTCCACTTTTCGAAAAATCCTATTGTTATTTTCAAAGTCCTTTGATAATTGTCAAGAAATTCTATTGTTCTTTTGTGAAAATCCCAAATATCTCGTCCAGTTCAAAGGAAAGTGATTTGCCCCTCGGATAGGCTTATCTGTATTTCTATGGGAAGTAGTAAATCTTTATTTAAAACCAATGCAGTTGGTTTTTTATTGTAGTAAAGCACAATTATTACTTATTATCTTGTATGGTTCATTCTTAATAACAAAACTGAGTTTGCTTTGTTTCAAGGGTTTGCTAAATGAAACCCTTGAAATACCTTTTTACAAGAGAGAATTCCAGGAAATTGCATGATCACTAAACAAGGCAAAAGGTGTGTGACTTGAAATTATATGTGCAATGAGATGGCAAATTGGAACATTAAATATCAACTTGACCTTAGTATTAGAACTGTCTCAAGCTTGAACTGAACTTAAAATTCCTTCTGGTAAAGGTTTACATTTGCATCATAAACAGTGAATACATGCATGCAATAATAAAAGCCCTTGATTAGGGGGAAACTTGCCACATTTTTCATAAAATGCAAAACCAAAACTGTAGATTTGCCAAAAATTTGCATTCAGAAATATTGGGAGGCTACAACTTCTAGGTAAAGTTTGCATTTTATGTTGTATAGAATTGTGGTCATGAGTAACCATTTCTAACTTCAGCCATGAATTCTTAGATTTTTGAGACAACAAATTGAAATAAGACCATTTCCTGGCTATACAATCCTGATATTCTAACCAAAAGAGAAATCTTAAGTAGCTCATACAGTTCAATTATGTCTATATGCATTGAGCTCACTGTCATAGATATTTTAGCTAAATGTCTCTTACAGAACAAAGGTAACAAACATGAAACTTGGATTCTAGGAGAAAGGGTTTACAGGGCTTATTGAAAATCAGACCAAAATTCAGGCTGAGAAAAACCCTCATTTGTTTTACTTAGAAAAGCTGATATTTTGAAATCAAAAATAGGATTGCAGAGCCTTTGTAGCATGTAAAGGACTTATATACCTACAAACAGTCCATAATTTGAATTTAAAATTCCAGAATCAGACTTTAATTTCAAACAAGAACAACAAAATTCCAGTTATAAGACTCAAATTTCTAACAATAAAGTACAGCTAGGTGTTAGCAAAATACTGTTCACTGAAATTTTTATAATTCATTCTGTTTTCGAGTTGTGCCTCTTCATTTTTATGTTCATCCATCGGTATTGATTTCAAACCCGAAAAGCTTTACTTTTTCGAATTCTATGCATTCTTCCTTAAACAAGAACGCCAAAGGTCATTCGTAGATGCTATTAAAAACTTCAGAAACAGATCGCTTAATTGCAGCATCCCACCGATTTTGTGCCCAGCGCCAGCTCAGTATTCTGATACCGCCATCTTGGACATTTGAAAGTGGAAGAACGATTTGCTAAGTTGAGCCGCGCGGTACATCAAGACAATGGATGCTAACATTTGTTTCAATAACCAATCAGTATTCGAGCTGGTAAATACAATTGAAACACAAAAGAAACTGAAAGTTTTCGAAATGGAAACGAGGCGTGAACAAGCTTTTCGACTGTGATTCGCAGACTCTACACTTGACCTGAGGAAAGTTTTGAGGCTGTGCGCAGGCTAGAAATTAGCTGCATCTTCCAATATTTTATTTCCACATTGTTTATCTACTTTCTGTTATTTCTGTTATTTACAAACAAAACAAATATTCTGAATAACAGACGCAAATCATGCCTCGCCTAATAATTCACTCTCACTTATACTGTTAAGTGAAACATCCAGCAGCACTAGCCTCGATTATGATTTAAAAAGACTTACCTACTGACAGAGTAAGATATTCCAACGGGTGATCCTCGAATAGACTCGGGTGAATGACCTGACATCCTTCTGGCTCCATCAAGTCCAGATGGATAATGAACAAGTGGTGATGTTCTCGTGCTTGCAGGCGACGTATTATGCTGCGGACTGATATTTTTCACAGAATTTTTAGGTGGTGTGGTCGATTTGCTTCTTTGTAATTCTTTTGCAGGAGATTTATAGTTAAATATAGAAGAACTTTGGTGACTGGTATGCTTAGTTGCAAATACATGCTGCAAGGCAGCATCAGAATTAGCATGCTTTGGAGGAGAGATTTTTTCGCTGATGGTACGGAGCTTGAGAGGCTGCGCGAAAGAGACGTCGTACTGTGAGAGAATGAATGAGGGTCAGTGGATTTACTTCTCCAAACGGTTTCAGTTTTTCTTTTTAATTGCAGATTCAGGCAACATGCTACCGGAATAAATTGGTTCGGATTTCATTTTCGAATAAGACACACATCTTTCAGGGTATGAAGTAGATGAAGATGCCACAGGTTTTGGTGCTTTGATGTGATCAGTTGAATCGCCTTTTCCTACACCACTTGAACCAGCTGCATAATCTAGAATACTTCGTATTCTACTTCCTAAGTTCAAGGCTGCTTTTTCGGAAATCACAGGACTATGATGTTTTACATGTTGATTGTCAATGTTAGGATTTAATGTTGGTTTATTATCCTGTTTTGATGAAGCATTGAAAGATCTTCCTACTGCAATTGTCGCTTCACGGTTACTATCTGTAGTTACTGATTTCTGGTGTGGTTCTTTCTTAATTGTAATCCCACCCGAAAGTTGATGACTAGTAACCGTCTGACGATGCTTACTGGTCACTGCTGTCAATGTGTCTTTCTTGTCTAAAGATTTTGTTTTAAATATGATTTCATTATTGTTAGACTTTTGTAAAGATGAACTCGCGGAATGCACACTTTTGTATGGCTTTGGACTTGAAGCAGGTACCGTCTTTGGCATGGACGAAGCTTTGCTAGGATACTGGAAGACTTTACTATCAGACATTTTTTGAGCTAAGTGTGGCGATTGCTCTGTAGTGACTGGAGTTGAGAACATATTCTTTGCAACAAATGGCATAGAAGCTTTCTGTGACACAACTGACGTTGCAGGTGGCTCTGGCTTCTTTGCCACCTTCTTCACCTTATTTCTAAAAGAATAATAAAGCATGAATAAGGAGATCGTTATTTCTGTCCTGTTAAAGTGCTGGTTGACGACTTGACTGAACAGATAATAGCAAAGTGGGCTTGCTAAAATTTTCATTGTGTGAAAGATGAGTGATGGTATTGATGTCTACAATAACAGCCAAGCCCAATTTATACAAACCCAGCTAGTAAGTCTTTAACGGGCATGTAGAGCAATAACTGTAATAAAAGAAGGTGGAAAACAAGGAAGGAACTCCATATTAGAATAGTAGCTAACTAAATCCTGAAACTAATTACCGTGATTTACTTGAATTTTAGGTTTATGTTTTTCCTCATGAATCTTCATACAACCTAAGGACATCTATTTTGGAAGATGACAGGCAAAAAGCACAAAAGTGACCAAAACCAAAAGCATCAAGGAACATCCTTAAAATAGCTCGGTTCCCAGACAATATATTTGATAACAGAATGTATTTTTAAATAATAAAACTAGTCAAAGCTTTAAACAAATTAGAACTTACGCCGGTTGAGTAATTTCTTGATGTGCAGCTTTACTTTCTTTAAACAAAATTCTAGAAAGAGGAAAAGAATTTTCTAATAATTGCAATCGAAATACGCTTTTTATGATTAACTTTGAGTGCGAAATTTCAGAGGCCGTCATATATAATATTTCCCTATCCCAGGAGTCATACAATCTCATTTTAGTTTAAACTATAATTATTACAAGAGCTGTTAACAATAAAAAAAGCAGATCTCTCTCCCTTGTTTAAGCAAGTTCATACTCAATTACTGTGAAACCTAAATTGAGATATTTGGTTTTTACCTGCTTGTCATCCAACCTTTAGGCCATAGCTTGCGAACATCGTTTTCCAAAAAATCCTGCAAAAATACAAGATGTGACTGGATGGTACCAGACGGTACGAGAGGAAGCAAAGTTAGATTGAGTAAAATAATTAACTAATCAGCGGATTAAAGAAATAACAGACTTATTATAGCTAATGAAAATTTTACCTTAATATACTCTTCCGCTGTCATGCTTCTAGATTTTGACATTTTAAAAAGCTGAACTTTGATGCTCACTACTTCACAAAGCAAATCTCTGTTCAAGATAGAAATTAAGAACTGGTATTATCAAAGCAGGATAAAGCCTGTAGCATAAATGCAAACCAAATCTCACAATAAAAGAGATGCACTTCAATTTAGACAATTTCAGACAGAAGAAACTTACCTCACTTCATCAGACCAGGAAAATTTCCTTTTTGGAATGTTCTTTTTGCCACCAGATTCTGTAGGCGTCATTGGCTATAGATATGAATGAAAAGTTTAAGATATTATAGAGTGAGATGTTACAATTATGACTAACAAGGAAGTTTAAGGCTGAGAATCACATTTCACATGGAACAATATGGAACGACTATTACACGAGGTATAAAATACCAATACCAAAAAGCGTACGAGTCTTATGGCGTGTTCTTCTTTACCTCCAAAATCTTCCCAATCTTGAAAACAGAATGCTTCCAAAAAACAGAATCCATGATTTTCAAAAAGCACGAATTTTAGAAATCTGAATCTTTTCACGCCAAAAGCCTTGCTTGCCTCGTCCCCAGGCCCATTCGTGGAACGTATCCTGGCAACTGGAAAAATGGAAGTCTCTTTCGAACTTCAAACCGTGAATTTCTCGAAAGGCTCGGAAACTTTCTGCTTTTAATGGCAGAATTTTTTGGAGAGCTCCAAAACCTGCCGTTTTCAGAAGAATTGATTCGGAAAACACATTCCGAAAAAAGAAGGCGACCAAAAATAGACTTGGTTTAGAAGAACACGCCCTTAGATAAAATAAAGGAAATTAACGTAGCTCCTCCTCCATCCTAGAAGGAAAGATTAGATGCAACAGCATATTGCTAGTGCGTTATTCCTGGTCAGTTTTTTCAAAGAACTTGCAGATAGAAAAAGAAATGAATTTCCTATAATTTTACACATCTGTCGGTAGAGCGACAGATTTCAAACCGCTATTATATTTTCGTTGTACATCTACGTTTTTTCATATCATTTCATTTGTACAAACCTAGCTTCACAAGAATAACATTTAGCGTAATCAATTTCAAAATGGCATTTTATGAAAATTGAGGGCTGCAGTAAAAGGGTCAATTTAAGGGAAGCATCACATTGCAAAGTAATAAAAAGGGAGACAAATAACTACTTATATTCACGAACTGGAAGTTAGGAACTGAGTAAAATCGCTAGAAAAGTTATGAAAAAAGATTTGAAAAACACTATTCAGACAAGACTGACTACAATCAGCCTACAAAAGACAAGACATGGAATGGTATGGCATAACAGATGGAAGGAGGATGGCATGAATTACGATGCAATACGTTTAGTGAATTTATGACTTTATTACCTGTTCATTTGAATTCAAACTCTCTTGTGATTCATTGTGTAACTAAAATAAAATATATAAAAGCTTCTCGTTAACCCTGATATAAAACAACAAAGATGACGTAAACCCACACGGAGCATGCCATTTAAAGAAGCACCCTTAAAGCTTCGCAGTTAAGGCAATGTGAAGTAAAACGGTACAGAATATTCAAAACAAAAACAAATAAAAGTATTAGGTATGTAAAAATAATCACCTCCGAATTTTCTTGATCTGTTTTCATAGGGAATCCATTCTGCTTCATTCTGAGAAAAAACGAAAGAAAAAATAAATTGATAATATATTAACCATGGATAGAAAATTAAATGATCAATAATCATCTGACTCTCTGGTCTTAAAGAGTGCTCCCCACTTGCCAATAATACTTGAAAAGTTTCTGCCCAAGACATGGTTATCCCCCCATATTTAAGAATGCTGGTTCCAAGGTATTTTACAGAAAAAGCATAACTGTAGAAAACATAGAAAACACTCTGAAATATAGACTTTCGAGTAATAACTATGTTATATCGACTTTCAGTTACATGTATTTGCCTTAAACTGTGCATATTGCAACCTCCCTTACTATCAACTTACAGATATTTTCAAGCCTCTCTGATTTCTTCTTCCTCGCCCCGGACATCGGGGACCAGGAAGTCGGTGCAACTGAAAATCTTCTGTCATTGTCGCTGACTGTCGTTGATAATCTAACTGGCGATGGCTGTCTTCATAGAGTTTTGGAATTAATAGGGTAATAAATTACGGAAAATGGTGTTAAACTATCAAGTGGACAACGGTGGAAAACTAATCCAACGTGCAAGCTGATTTTAGTCTACTAGTAGACAACAATTCTTTGGAATAAATTGCGTTTGCCTAAATTACTTATTGAAAAAATGTCAACTGGCACTTTTGGGAATGGTTTAAGTGCAACGACTTATTAAAAATTACAGTTCAGCATGGCAAACAAGGAAAAGTATTCAATATAGATACGAGTTTATACTTACTGTTCTCTGACTTGTTCTGTAAGAGCATTTGCTACAGCAGCATCGTATGTCTTTTTCTGCTGTGGCATTGCTTTTTCAATTGCTGCAAGAGTAAATTAATTTGCTATTTGAAGAATGCAAGGCATAGTATTACCGAAATGCAAGGGAATTTATCAAATTTAGCTTTCCTTGTCGCAAAGCAAAAAGTTAAAGGCTCCATACACAACGTCCAAATCCAAAAATGCCTAGCTCAGTCATTCATAGCAATGATTACCTTCTTTAAGTTTCATCATTGGTTCATCCAGTTGGTTAACCTGGTGCTCAATCATTAATGTCTTTGCTCTTTTTAACAGTGTTTCTTTGCTACATGGCAGATAAAATGCCAGATAATCATATGTAGTCTGAGGAAGAACAAATACGACAAATCAAGTAAATCTCCATCATTTAGTCTGCAAAACTATGCATATGCACATCAGTATCAAATAATATTAGGCTATTTTATGCTCGAAATAGTTCTGTAAAATTAATAAATTCTCATGGACTTACAGTTCTGAGTTTGCATGGCAATTTTGCCAAAGACCTTGCAACACTAAAAGGAAACAAATGGCTTGATGAATTCAAGAAAATCTTTATTGCATGCTCAAAGTCAAGATTTGGCTGCCAGAAGAAGACAGTAAGCATTTAATACGAATCTCAATATTTTTACTTGTTAACATTTGATACCTAGTACGGTGCCCCATCAAACCAACAAAAGGAACTTTAAGGCTATTAAAAAACTTTGTCTCGTTACTTATAAGAAATAATTGAGGAAGCCCACAACCAACTTGAAAGTCCTTGTATTCCAATATTTGCAGAGAAAGCTAATAAAGCATGGTAACTAAAATTTTCAAGATTAACAGATTTTTACCCAATTTAGTTACTTTCAACCCACTCTTTTGACAATCATTGATGAAATACACAAAAGTTCATTATCAATAAACAATCTCTGTTACATTCGTCCGTAAGCTGATTTTCCAAGCCTCTCCAAAAAAAAATTAGCAGCTTTTAAGAAGCTTTTAGCCTAAACCTAAGAAAGTATCACAGGTATATGAAACCCTTTAGATTTAGCCTAACTTGTTAAAATGGAGGTCCACTGCGATTCATACTACTTGGTGTTTTTCATCAAATATACGTAATAGAAGAAAGCAAACAAGATATTTTCAGTGTTAATGCTTCATTGAACGCTCACCTTAACAGAGTTTTGTTAACTGACATATCAAAAAATCTGCATTTTCCATTTGAACCATTACGCGCAGCTTCTTTTAAATTTTGAATTCCAGCTTCTAAAATCAGCGGAAGATTTTCTGGAAGTTGAGGTGGACCAACTGTTTCATCATCTTTAGACGAAGGTGAAATTTCTTCACTTTTCACAGTTATTTCTCTCTGTTTATCTGGACTAAAATGCGTTTTTTGACTTTCTGAACCAGCAGTGTTAGCCAAAGCATCTTTTATAAATTGCTTTCTAGCAATAAGTTCGTCATTATTAACCAATAACTTTTCATCTCTGTCTACTTTGCTTGTTGGGACATTTTCCAATTTCACAAAAGGTTTTTGAAATGCTTAGCATCAGGAGATGTCACTATTGATGATTCGTTAGACTTTGCAATACTGAATGAAGATTCGTCTTTAGAAATCTTTGTTAACTTCTGACCCAAAATGTTTTCAGTCTTTGGTGTCAAATTAGTTTTCTCAACTTTAGCTGGAGAATCAAGACTTGTGGTTTTCTTGTGTTTCTTTTCTCTGTAAAACAAACCAAAGGTTTCATTTAGTTCAAACACCTTCGGGAATAATCATATGGCCAAAAGTACACTAAAAATTAAACTATGATTCTTCAAACGAAAGAATATTTTAAAACAAACTCACTTTTGTTGCAGTACAGCTTTCTCTAGTTTCTTTTGATGTTTTTCTTTAATAAGCAGTTGCTTTTTTCGTTTTTGTGTACTCAGCTCTTTTGGTGTCTTACTCAAGAGTTTTTCATCACTTTTTATCTTTAACTTCTAAAAAAATATCAAAATGAAATGTTTTATGTTAAGATTTCATCACAAACCCATTTGAAAAAAGATAAATTCGTTCTTACTTCTCATTTACTGCCAACTGAATGCAAAGTTGAATTGAAGTGAACATTTCAATAAGTTCAATATTTTGACTACTACTACTATAAGTATAGTAATGCTATATTATTCTATTGTAGTAATTATTACCTTTTTTTCTGATGATCCAAGTTTTTTTCGTTTGGGGCTCTTAAAGTCCTTTGCTTCTCTGTAAGGAACAACAAGTAAAATTTTCTTTACATCTGAGCAGGACTTTGAAAAACATAATTTTTAGTCCTTAATGAAGATGAAGGCAAAAGATTCAAAGGAATATAGAAAACCCTTACATCAGAAGAGGTAGAAAGACTCAAAAGAGGAAAAGCCAAGTATGTTTATAAAGTTTATTGATTTGGGCATATATTTTAATGATAAATAAGATTACGGACACTTCATGATTTGAGACAATAAAATCAAATATTTGACAGATAATTTCTATATGTTTCTTTCGTCTCAAACCATGAAGCTTCTGGTGATGTTATTTATCATGTTTATAAAGATTTCAAACAAGGAAATTTGACAGCATGAAAAGCATGATAGATGTACTGTGATTTAAAGACAGTAGTGTATAGCTCATCGGTGGTAAGGTTGCAACCTAAGGATGGGGTATCCAGTGTGACAAGGGTGATAAGGAATTCCATTAGTTAGATGGGAATCACCAAGTGAGAGATTTATTTTGATCAGACAACTTATACAATGGCACAGCGTTATGTGTTTGGTGTCATGTAACATTGCTTTGATCTTGGTGAAGTTTAGTTTAGGTTGGTACAAGTTTAGTGCTTTTTACTTACTCATCAGAATTTGTTTTAAAACGTAGCTCTCCTTGATTGATGTAGAATCCACCATGTTGAGTGGTCCAGTTAGAAGGTATTAATTCATCATACTAAAACAAAAAATGAAGCCAGAATAAGCAATTACATTCTCTAAATAAACAAGTCCCATTTTCAATACATTTTTCTGCTTTCTGCATGTTTTTTGCTTGAGATTTCTTTTAATGCATACATGAGCATTCTTTCTGAGAAAGCAATCATGGTCAAGTGCAGTTTTTCTCATTTCTGCAATATTTTCCAGTTAAGATTTCATTTTTTATGCACAAGTATATTTCCTTAGCAAGCAATGGTTTCCAGACCAGACCCACAAGACATTCCAAATTCTGTGCCTTTTTGACTGGCAGTGAAAATGTCAGCTGGTTAATGGGACTTCACCAAATATTGTCAGAATGGTTTTAGATTATTCTGTTAAAAAAATAACTCAAGAAAAATAAATTTTGTAATCACGGTGAGACATCTTCTGAAAATTTTTGATAGCATAATTTATGTCATTTATATGAAATTTACTTGTCATATCAATACCCATGTGGTTTTATCTAGATGATGGTACACAAGACCTTTTATTAAATAGTGTATAGGGAACATGATGAAAACAAAATACTCACAGCTTCAGAGTTATCAACAAATGGATCTGATTCATCATAGCCATAACCAAAGTCATGATACAGTGGCTAAAGAAAATAGATTGGGAATAAAGGCAATATTTAAGGGCAGAAATTTGTTAACATATAAGGTAACAAAATTGAAAGCAATAAACTTCACAAAGTTTGACATGCTGGTGATGTGTCATGTGCTCAAGAGCACAAGATCAAACGTCTTGAATGATTTTGTTTAGAACAATGAGTTTTGATTGGCAGGTAATGAATAGCATAAACCAGTTTTGAAATGGAAAAGGTCAAAGCAAAAATTTGAATTCCAAATCTTAAACATTGGATCACAG
Organism: Chrysaora quinquecirrha; assembly: GCA_014526335.1. Taxonomy (NCBI): domain Eukaryota; kingdom Metazoa; phylum Cnidaria; class Scyphozoa; order Semaeostomeae; family Pelagiidae; genus Chrysaora; species Chrysaora quinquecirrha. The sequence continues at coordinate 4,627,097 of JACTAT010000061.1, read as the reverse complement.
GGACACCAGTTACTTGTGGTTACTTATCAATCTTCATTGTTCTTTTGGCCTCCTCCTTCGCATTGTTCCTCCTTTCACACTTTCCTTCTGTCCAATTTTCCCCTGCCTCTGCACGCAGAAACTATGCAGCTTTTAGCAAATAACTGTTTTCCCTGTGCAAGAATAAGCCTATACTCTAGCTTTCGGAATCAGTAACAAAAATTAAAGGAATCATAGAGCTTCTCTAGCATATAATCACATATAATATGGTCATATCACTATTTGATATCAAATAAACTTGGAATAAACTTTTTCAAGAAATCTTAAATCTTATACTTAGAATGAAAATTAATTTTTGAGATAATAGTAAGCATTCCCTTGTTCATTTGGCATGGAAGAAAACAATGCTTGTTAAGACAGGAATCTAAAATTAAAGTCCCAATGGATTAGAACAACAAAATGATTTATGGAGAATCTTACATCAAAACCATGCTTTCTTTTCTTTCCAGCAGCATCTGGCTTTGGACCCTGAAAAACATAATGAAAGAATAAATCCCTGAATATACACTGTGACTTTTTAAATCAACAAATGGAAGCCTTAGGGTGGTTGATAAAGCAAAAAATCAAATAATCCTTCAAATAGTCCTGAAGTCCTCCATTGAAGGGTGGGGGGTGTAAAATGATATTTTGTTTTTGAAAGCCCCAATTTTCTGAAAACATGGTACAAAAACACAATACAGTATTGGTTTGACAACTGTTATTATACTCCACAAACATATTCTGATAACAAATGGGTGCAAATAATGAACTATCAATGGATCCTAGACCAGGCTTTCATGGGAAAGGTGTGCGATTCCACTCACAAGCACTGACACACGCCAGTAGCCTTCCAGGTGTGCAAGATGTCACCTCCTTGATTTGTCAAATGACTTGATAATTTGCTTGTAATTAAGCTTAAGGGACTTGATAATTTGCTAAACATTTGTGAAAACATAGCATATTAACTAAACCTCTAAGAATAGTGGAACCACTAACAAAATAAAGTGGGAAGATTCAAATGAAGACTTGTGCCCGTTGTGTGCAAATGAAAATGTAACAATTTATTTGCATTTCCACCTCCCACCTACATGACACCCATAAATCTGTGACTGAAAATGCAAACATTTGAATTTCCATTCAAAGGCCCATCTACACAGATATGTCTTCAAAATGTTGGGTTTTCATGTCGATGAAAGTGTATCGAAAGTTTTGTCTACACAAGTGTTTCTGGATTGTTTTTGCTGGCCACACTGAGTAGATGATGTCATTTTTCCTCATCTTTGAAATTTGAAATTAAATGCCAAAGTTATCAAATGTTTTGATGTCAAAAATTGCGTTTTCAAGAGATTCCACTCTGGAGACCATTTTCAAATGTTTGCGTTTTCAGACACAGATTTACCAATGTCGTGTAGAGGGGGATGAAAATGCAAAGAAATCATTGCATTTTCATTTGAAAACATAGCTATCTGTGTAGACGGGGTATCGGGAAACATGATTTCAGCGCTTTGAAGTGGACAGCAAAAACGTTCTTAAATGCTCGTGTAGACACAAAACATTTGATGAATTTTCACTGACCTGAAAACACAACTTTTGAAAACCTATCTGTATAGATGGGGCCTTATTGCAAAAAAATCATAAACCACCCAAAATCCAAGCAAAAAATGGTCACATGCCACCACACGCCTGGCTGACTTAGGGCGTGTTATTACAAGCACACCTGCTATATTATTCCCACAAAAGACTGGTGGACAGTTTTAGCCTGATAAAGAACTTACATCAACATTCTCAATATTTAATTCAATAATAGCAAGATAATTCAACTCACATATTTCTCTTCAAATTTCTTTGCAAGGGCCTCAAGTTTACCAGAGTCATCTTCTTCTAAGGGATCCAAACTATTTGACTGGTCTAACTTTGTAGTCTTTTTCTTGAAATGAAAATGACAGACACTTTTAGATCAATAGCAAACATATACATTCATATTTTATTGTAAATATATTCAATTATGGTCTCAATAGCAAAAAGGTGAAAGACACAATGACTGCTTTCAGATTTTTGTCTAAACACAGGCTTTTGTTGTTACAAGTCTTTGTTATTAGGTGTGTTAATGTCAACTTCTTAACTTCAACCTGGCTCCACTATGATTTATGGTGTTAAGAAATGTTCAACTTGTTGATAGCCTGTGTTATATTGTTAAGGCCAACCTCTGCATTTTTGCTTCTCCTCAAATTTGGGAAGCTCATTTTCTGAGAAGATTGTTCCTTTCTAAAAGGAGTAGTACAACTGCTACTTATACAAACATTCATTTTACTTTGCATTTAGGCAAAACCAATGTTCACTATTACAGGCCTTCAACAAGAGACAAGCCATAGCATGGGCAGGCCAAGTCATACGCCTAGAAAGGGTCACAAGTGCAATTGATTGCACACTTGGGATGCCTGTTTTCATTGGTTGATGAGAAAATAATTTGTGAGGTCACTTTGACTGTTTATTGTGAGTGATGTGTTAGAGTCAGTGCTTATTTCATCAGCTCAAATAGAAATAAGGTGTGAAGTAACTTATTGAATAAAGTTATTCAACTATTTCCCCTTCTGAATCAACATTTTGTTTTCTCTAATGGAAGGGGGTGCCACATCATAAGACACTATAATAGTCTGATCATTTCTTTTTCACATTGCATTCATATCTCCATGCATGATATGATAGACAAATACAATATGGCAATTTACGTTAACAATAATACAATATACATACTTTTTATTCTTATTGCTGGATGTTGGAATAGCATGCCCAACCTCATGGAGGTATGCAAATGATTACTCAACTTAAATTTTGATTGTGAAAGGTCTTTGCATTACGGGAATAAACCCTTCCATATTTGACTATATTTTACTTTTTCAATTATATGTCCAATATGACATTTCATGTATCCAAATCATTCATAAATCTTTCACACATATGGGATATATAGCATTAGGAATGTAAATGTTAATTTCTTAACTTGATTCAAATTGAAATTATCTAGCCAACTGAATAGTTTCTTCCAAGAAAAAATTAAGATTTTAAGAGAATGTCAACTTGTCTTTTGCGAAGTTAGACAATTTTCTTGGCGTATCTGTTGTCACATTGGACAGACTTTGATTGGGAATAATTGGGGGCTTGGAAAATATTGTAAAAATTTAATAAATGGGGGGTAAGAATAAATGGGGGTTGGAAAAAAACCAATTGCTTTAGCAAAACAGAAACTCTGATGTTTGTACGATATCGTACGTAATTATGGATAACTTACAAAAGGGGGTTGGAATAAGAACAAGGGGGGTCAGAAAATTTTTTGAAAATTAACAAGCGGGGGGAAGACAATTATTTGGTACTCTAGAGTAAGTAATGCACATTTTCTTCTCAAACTGTTCCTATTACAGTAAAATTATGTTTATTTTTACAGTAAGTATACTGCCAGGGGCGATTCACTCCTTGAAATCTTGTACACATTGTTTTCACAGAAATCCCTTGGAAATCCTTTTGTTTTCATAAAAATCTCGTAAACCTTTTTGAGGAGTGAATTGCCCCTCGGACCACCAAATACAGGCTAAAAATACCTACCAGTTGTCCTTTAATTTTCTGGACATAAGAAAATTCAGGGCAAGCTTTTTCTGTTGAATCACCTAAAGATATTTCTAATCTTATAGTTTCCTCATCTTCATCTTGAAATTTCTCGAATGACTGGTCTTTATGAGGGGAAATTTTCCCGTTGCTTGTTGCTTTCACAGGTAAAAGTGGTACTCTCTTTGGCTCAGCCATCTTCAAAATTCTGTTTTGGTGAGAAAAAGAAATTCAATAAAGTCATGTTTATACCGTGCATTGTTGATTCGAGCACATATTTTTGCCTGACAAATGCAAAGTTGACCCTCCGGCAGGTTGAGACAGAAGCGAAATTCACAAACGCCATATTTGAGATTTCGCGCAAATTCCAAGACGAACGAGAACTCTGCACTTGTCAGGACTGCGCATGCTCACAACTAACGAGGCATGCGCAGTTTGCGATTTTGCAAAGAGCTTTTCGAACACAAGAATAATTTTTCGAAGCGTTCAAGGCGTCTGAAATAGGCTTCATTTCGAGTTGAAACTATCAAAAAAATGTTAGCCCAAATTTACCCCCAATTCACTACATTCTGAGTTCCTGAACTGCTATAACTAAAACTACATGTATTTTATGTCAATTTAGAGCAATTTTTTATCTTACCTCGTCAAAACTGCTCAAATTATTCCTTCTTAGCTCGGCAGTCTTCAATGACATCCTGTAAACATGGCGATGAAAGAAAGAAGAGGTCGAGAGATACTGGTAACGGAGCATGTTGAATCCGAAGGTTGCAGCTTTGGTTCTTTGGAAGAGTTATTACGTAAACCAGCTATTGTTTTGGGTAAGAGAAGCTGAGACGGAAGTCCATTGTTATAGCCTTTCTCAGACAGACGCCTGATTGGACAATCGTTGAACTGAGAGAATAAAGATCTGAAAAGAGCGATTTTGATTGGTCAAAATTGGCATCACCTTCGAAAATGGCATACGATCCATTTCCGCTACGATATACATTGCGCAAATGGTGAATCGATTTGAAAATTGAATGGTCAAAACTCGAGGATGTGGAAGACGAAGAAAAACGGTATTGATCAGAAATTTTGACGGCTTGGTAGAGTAGAGTAGGTGGATTTTGATCTAATTCTTCTAATGTCGGAAATCATTGTAAAACAACTGAAGCTTTTTCCTTTGAAGTTATAAGCTGTCAAAGAATGATATAATCTAAAACAGTTGAGTTCGTTTTGTTTGCGCCTAAACTTAGGCCAGCTCAAAAAGTTTGATTTTGATTGGAATTTCATTGCCATGACATGTCTTCCTGTACTTCAGATTCTTGAACGGGAGAGTTTTTACCATCACATCGTTCATATGAGTATGTCAAGATGCATATAGCATGTTGAAACTTGAAATAACCCCATTCTGAAAGATCATTTGAAATTACAACCAGGCATTAGACATTGAGCCAAATTATTGTGGGTACAGAGTTTCTTGGTACAAGAAATTTAAAAAAAAACTATTAGAAAAATGTAACAGTATAGCATGGGTGTGCAGGTGCTATCGGGCAAGGCTAAAGAGGAAGGTGTAGATAGCTGGGAAATGGCAAAATTTCAGTGAGAAATGTTCAGTATATTTTGCTACCCATACTGGGATTGGTTCAGTGTTGTTGGGTGTTGTGTAGTATTGTATGCAAAAATTTTGGGAAAATGATTAAAAATTCTATTGTTCAATCTATCAGTTTCTTTTTTCAGCCATAGCCTCCTTCAAATGTTCAGTGAAAAGGTTAGCAGAATGTTCAATGTGTTTAGCCATCCCACAATGAACAAGACATCACTGTGCTGCTATGTACCATAGCATCTTTCAGTTGGAAAACATTCTTCTGATCCATTGTTTTAGTAATTCAACAGGTCTTGAGCCTGTGACTTCTGGCTTTGTGTGCCAGTGTTGTATGAACTTGTTCATATTGAGCTGTCACAAGCCTCTGTTTAACAAAATATTAAGTCCAAAGTGAGAGTTGTTTAACAAACAAAGTGAGGACAAGAAGTAAAGGCTGGTGCAGCACAGCAAGTATGCATTTCCTGCACCCACTCTATTTTTTTGGGCCTCACTTAATTTGGTTTATACAACATCCCTCACATTGGGCTTACAGAACACAAAATGGAGACTTGTGGCAAGTAAAATATTGCCCATCATATCTGTAAATGCAGGGAGACTATGGCAACAATCGCTACATTAAACAGCCTGCCAGAAGGTAGGACTTTCCTAACTCAGAGGGTTGTTCGAGCTAATCATAGACCCATAAAGAACAATGCCATCCCAGCAATTTCACAAAACAGATTTGTTAGGCTGTTTGCTATAAAGTGTACATATAGCTGACCAGATAAGAAATTTTACCAAACCAATTGCCCAATGATTTGTTTAGCAAACTAAATGTTAGGAATGTCATGAATCCAACCCCCCCTTTTCAATCTCTCTCTTTCAATCTCTTTTAAATTTTTCAATTTCACTGTCATCTGTCTTCTGTGGTGGCTTCATCTTGGATGTTGGACCCTTTGGATTCTTGGTGTTTCATTTTGTTTGTCTTTGAGGCCACTTCATCTCATTTGATAATGAATACAATTGTGAAACAGAAAGTTTCTTTAAACCATATTCAGAGTCTTTGCCCAAACTCTACAACTATCCCCTCTGCAGACCAAAATTTTTTATTTAATGACAAATGAGAATGAAGTTTTTTTAGAAAATTTTATTGCCTTTGTGTACAAAATTTACAATAAGGGAACAACTTTAGATAGGTAAGCTTTCTCCTAGAATGATCTCACTGTAATAACAATTTTTGTTAACTTTTTTGCTATGTAGCTAATGATAAAGTGTCTTAAAAAAATTAACTTATTGCGTCGGTGGCTCGCTGCTCAATTGTCCTAATAAATGTCTCGGTGGCTCGGGTATTGTGGCTATTTGATCTGAAGCCGATCCGAAGCCGATCTTCCAGGAGCCGACGTGGACTGGACGTGCACTTGTAGAATTGTGTGTGCTGCATTGCAAAGCAAACTGGATTCCATTTTGAAGTCGTGACGCACATGTTAAATAACGTTTTTGAAACTGGCATTGCAACAGTTTGTCATGCAAATATTAATTCGTTTAATATTTGCAATGGGCCGTTTGTTTTGAAACTTTTCAAATCACCGTGGCGGTTGTTCGCACTCCAATGGGGTGTTTTCTCATTGATGTATTCTTTGAAAATCAGATAATTTGCAAGCGAAATCAAATTAGCTTTTGATAATGGATGACGACAAGAGCTTTTCTTTGACTTGCTAACAATGTAGGTATCCTCACAAAAGCCTGGATTATTTTTATTGTCGTTGAAGGATTTGTCAGAAACTTTGTTTTTCAGCCATAAATTTGCAAGACTCCTTCAAAATACAGGTTTATTCTATTTGGAATGAAACGCATTTTCGAGATGTTTTGATGCAGAACTCAGAAGAGTGAAAAGATTTTTTAGCTGTCTCACAGACCGTGTGGACGACAATTCTATATTACTTTGTTGTTGATTAAAAAATCTGGTGGTCAAATCTGTTGGATTTTAAATTGTCTGATAGACAGAATAACCAAAATATAGCTAATCGAGCTCTACCCAATGTACTGTAAAGCCAAAGGATTTCATGATGAAACCATTGTAAGTGAAACCCGATTGAAAGGAGCAAATAAGAATTTCAAAGAACGAAGCTGAGAGACGACGAACTAAAGAGTGGTTTTTTGTTATATTTTGATTCTATGGATTATATGCAGTAGCTGAGTTTGGAATTTCGATCGATACTGACGTCTTTGTGGTGAATGCAGGTGAAACAGATTTCAAAACTGCGTCGGCAGCCCACAGATGTTTTCCAATTTCGCAATAATTGTCCTAAATGATGCAGTCACTAATTGTTGTTTGTGATTTTTCCACGTCATTCAATACGGATACGGAAAGAAATGGACAAAAATAGCTTAAAATAGTCAACTTAATTTCAAATGCACAGCAGATCAAGTAAAATACAAAACTAAGTCAGCAAAGTTGGACATAAAGCCACAAAAGAAGCTAAAATCGATTAGCATTGTAATTTATAAAGATTTATCGCCAGACGATGATCGCAGTCTTTAGTCCTGAAAGTTAGCCAAGTCAAGTCCTTGCTAAAAAGTAATTGTTAATTGCAAGATATTTACAAAGAAAACACAGTGTTGAAGTTTTATTATCAAATTGTTAGAGCAAGCATGAAATCTGCAAACGTTATAAACAATAACAGTGTAAAGACGCATGAATCGAAGTCAATATTGAACAACGAGAAGACTGTCCGAGAAGCATTGACAAAAATTTGGATTTCGCGTCAAAGACATGAATCTATCGGTGAATCATTTGAAGAAGAACTGAACGAACAAGAGTTAATTTCTAGTCAACAGGCTCATTTACCACAACTAGACGAGGAGGTAAACAACACTGAAGGTCAACAAATCACAGACAATAAGTTTTCCGAAGTGCAGGATGACAGGTGTCGTCAAAACCCGCCTCGTCTTATCAGTCGACATTCAGAAGGAATCCTCAGGAATATCTCCACGTGCAAAAATACTCAAAGAGATAGACACTCGTATCATGAATCAATTTCCCCCATAAAATTAAACTCAAAAGCAGAACCAACTGACTTCAGTTATGAAGAGCATGATATATCCGTACTGAAATTACCTCAGCTGAAACAAGCAGTCAGCCCTCGAACTTCTTTGCTGTCAAAACAGAATTCAGCAGACAGCAATGATTCTTCACCTCTTTCCACACCACCACCAGGGTTCTCGCCTCGACTTAGATTGAGTGACTCATTACCACGGAACTTTCCCGGATTCGCTGAAGATCGTCTGGCACAGGGCCGATATACGGCCAGGTCTCTTCCCGCTAGTCCGAGACTCAGACGATTCATTGTGGCTAAAAGTTCAGACTTGACGTCAGAGCGATCCCGCGATTTCCCAAATGACCATATAGTTCCAGCCCTTCAGTTTTCTACCCCAAAAATGACGAGGAGAAGACCAGATACGCCTGTTACTCGTGATCTTAGCAGAAACGACCATGTTTTTGGCAGTTTATCTCGTTCCTGCTCTGATTTACATATGATAAAGGAAACTGCTCCAATTCAAACATCAAAAACGCTAAAACATAGACACAGGTTATTACCTGATATTGTAAATTGATTTGACTCTACTTTTACACTTTGAGTGTACTTTGGTAAAGATTAGCTAGTAGTCAAGTCAAATAAATGAAAGGCATATGCCTGTTGGAAGATATTTTTGTTGTACGTCCTGCTCGAATCAGATCATGTCGCTAGTCCATTAATCCGACGCTGACGTATAGCATAACCAGTTGTTGTTTCGCTGTTAAAGACTGGTCGACTTTTCTTTTCTTCACTACACGCATTTTTTTTTATAAGGAAGTGCTTTATAAGGAAGGTGGTACTTTGGCTGGCAAAAACTTAAGGAATTTCTAGTACTGGACCGGAGAATACTAAGGAATCTGACTTTTTCTGTAACTTAGCATTTCGATTAAAAAAATGAAGTTTTGAATTAACAGAGCAAGCAATACTTATCGCCAATGGTTTTCAATCAGTTTTCATTTCTACTCGTCTTCTGAAATCTTTATGACCTATTTTTCCTTGACGATTGGCTGTTTTTAAGAATTACAAAGTAAGAAGTTAAGGAATTGCTAAGGAATATTGAGTACTCAATTTTCACCATCAGTTAAGGAATTTTTAGTACTGACCCTGAGCCGAACTTCCTTATAAAAAATGCGTGTATACGAGGTGTGTCGCTTCTAAAATTGGCGCGCGGGATATAAAAATCGCCAACAAACTTGGCCAGGTGAATCGGCATACCTGTGTGCCCAAGCCCAAGCGCAGTAGCTAATACACCAGAAAAGGGGATTTTTAAGCGATTTTATAAAAAGTTGACAGGATTGGTTGATAGGATTAGCAAGTGTGAGATTTGCTAGCCTGCGTGCAGACTCAAACCTCTACGAAGGAGGTAGAGGTTTGAGTCTGCACGCAGGCTAGAGATTTGCAGGATTATTAACATTGATACAAACAAAAGCCTGGTGATCTTTTGTCCACGGTTTAAATGGCTGGGACATATTTACTACGGCGAAGCGGTGCGCATAAAAACCCTAGAAAGCCAAAGCAATTCTATTCTTCATTTTATACACAGTTTATTGCGCATAAAACGCAAGTTCTCAAACCAGAGTCCCCCTTCTGCTGACTATGCTCAGACTACCACAGGGCCTTTTAAGATTTTTGAGTTGAGTTGAGACTAAACCGTCCGTGCGTTGAGAACAATTAAGAAATTGACATCTGAAATGTGAACTTCAGCAGTTATTTTATTGATAAATTTCTTTAGATTCAAACTTTCATTGAAAATTTTTAAATTCACTACATTAACAAACTTTGGTTAAAAATTTCTTTATACATCAGGAAACAAATACACTGATATAGTTACATTAAACAATCGAAAATAAAGTAACAATTACAAACTCTTCAAATCATAAATCGTTTACAAGCAGCAGTACAACAATTGTAAAATTTCAAAAACTAAATCACAAAACAGCAGCATTTAAAACAAGGCAATAATACTGTCCCGGGGGGTACTTCAATGTGTCCATGATTAGACGTGAATCTGGACTTTGACAAAAGGACCCATTTGTATGATAAGATTTTCAAGGATTTCTGACCCATTTGCATGAAAATCGGGAAATTTCAATTTGTGTATGAATTTGGTTGATTTTAAAACCCTTTTACAGTGCTAGAATTCACGAAAAGTCTCGCAAAATCGAATCTGACGGCGATTCTTTGCAATCAATGTGACCGAGCTCTGTTGTTGCTGCTGATTCATCGTTTCGAAAGCAAAAAACACAGTAGAAAGGTTGTCAGCCACTTTGCGGTAAATCATTATGGGACCTATTAGTAAGAAAATCCTAAAATACCAACCCATCAACCAGAATCTAGCAGAATATCAGACCCCTGTGTAGAGAATTTCAGCCGAAAAAACCTATCCATATGAGCGGCACGTCCAGTATGTTTACATATTGAAGTACCCCCGGGAATACTGTAACGCAATAACAGATCGTAACACTATTAGAACAGTTGGAATAACTAAAATTTACTAGAGAGAGGTGTAACTCAGATATCAAATGAGACATTCGTCATACGCCACACATCCTTAGCTATAATAAGTTCCTCATTTGCGTGTATAACTGCCACTGTAACAGATGAATCTTTCTTGGAAATTATTCGATCCTTTTTCAGATTGGTCTCGTTTAAATTGTTGTCCAGCTCTACCCCGAGATAAGAAAACTGTTCTGCAACATCTTTGCGCAACAAAGCATTGTTTTCTCCTATCCCTCCACTGAAGACAAGTCCGTCAAGCCCATTTAGCACAGCTGTAAAACTTCCAATGGCTTTGCAAAGACGATCAACAAACATTTTATAAGCAAGTTCAGCTTTTGCATCATACATATCAATAATTTCCTTGAATCCGATGTCTTCCAGTTCAGTAATCCCGCGGATACCAGATTCTTTGTTTAAGATTCTTTCAACAGTGTCTACATCTCCATCAGCATCTCTTACTAACTGTAACACTATACTTGGATCCAGACTGCCACATCGTGATGTCATCATGATACCATCTAAAGGGGTATAACCCATTGATGTGTCTACACAAACACGATCTTTGATAGCTGACACTGACGCACCACCACCTAAGTGACATGTGATAAGTCTAGCTGGAACATCCCCTATTCCCTCTCCTAACTTCTCACAACAATAACGATGATTTAAACCATGAAATCCATATTTCATTATACCTCTTGAAGCCATATGATATGGAAGAGGGTATAATCTTGCATGGTCTGGTATTTCAGAATAGAAAGTTGTGTCAAATGCGGCAAAGCATGGAACATCAGGCAGAACTTTACATGCTGATGCAAGTGTTGAAAGAAAAACAGGCATATGTAATGGTGCAAGAGGGATGATGGACTTCAGTATTTCCACAACAGAATTTGTTATTCTTGTTGTTTCTTTGAAATGTCTGCCTGCATGAACAGTTCTTATTCCAACTGCCTTAACATCTTCAAAACAATTTTTATTTTGATGTAAAAATTATACACTTCTTCTTCACTGTTGGAGCCCTTTAATTTGATGTTTTGACTAAACGAAGGTAAAGCTGAAAAACTGGATTTCAAGTCACAAATGTTGTAAACAGAGCATTTAAAACTTGTTGAACCAGGATTCAAAACCAGAATGCTTTTACTGTTATTTCCATAAAATCTTTTACAAATAATCAAATGATTTGCAATTAGCAGGCGTGAAAAAGAAGTTTTGACTTTTATAAGCATAATGAGTGATAGCAGTCTTAACACAAGTCTAATTCTCCTTATCTACTGGTTTGTTTTATGTGTTTTTGGTTTTAAGAGCTTTTTAAATCCCTAAAAGAAAAAGAAGTTCTAAACAATCACAAGATATCAAGTTTCAAAGTTTCAAGTGCGAAACAAAGCATCTAGAACTTGGTCAAGGTACAAAGTTTCACTGTCCTAGCACTTGCATTATTAATTTAATGAACTTTCAAACTTCCTAGATTCTATAAAGGCTTTGATTGCAAAAATGAAGTGATCTTTGCACACTGTGCACCAAAGGCTATTGTTTAAAAAACAATAGGGCTTATTATTTTAATGTAATTTATTATCTTAATAGAGCCTATTGTTTTCTATTGTTATATGTATCAGCAAAAATTGCACAAAAAAGTTTCCAACCAGGCTGGACTGTTTTCCTACTAGATAGATATAAACCTGCCAAATCTGCTACCCAGGGGGGGTACTCATTAACTTTCAATACGGGGGGGTCCATGCCAATATTTGGGGTCCGAAATCTTAAGCTTATTCAATATTTGGGGTCTGTTAATTATAACATGGACAAAAATTCAATATTTGGGGTCCACAAATCTGAAGGAAGAATCTTGCGATTTGGTGCGATTCATTACAATGACCCATCCAACTGCCAAGAGCTTATAAATTGTAAATGTCATGAAACTGATGGCTAAACCTGGGAAAACATTTTAGGTGTCCAAAAATTGATAACAATATTTGGGGTCTCCAAAACATTGAATTCAATATTTGGGGGTCTGCAAGGAAATAGTGGCATGGACCCCCCATATTCAAAGTTACTGAGTACCCCCCCCCCCCTGGGATCTGCTATGCTAGTGACTATGACTAGTAGTGACGTGCTGCACTAGCTACTAGCTAGTACTTTAAAGTGTCACTTTGCATCATTCGGACTCTGTGTTGACCATACCAAACATAGGATCCTTCACTTGCCTTTGAATAAATGGTCAAAATGGTTGTTCGCTATGTTGGGTACTGGGTACTGTACTAGACTACCTATCTTTAATCAAAGTAAAACGATATTTTTAGACCCAAAAGATCTGGCCAAAAGCTAGGATGATAGGATGATGATAGGGTAGGATAGGCCTAGCCATAATAGCCTAATAAGACCGAAAACCAAGACCAATGAATGATGGTGTCACAAGAATTAAATGTAAAAATCCATATTAGGTACATCGTCAACTAACCTGGACCATTCCTAGTTGGGCAAACAGGAGACGAGAGAGATCATCACTACCTGTGTGGATTTGAGCTGTTGACTGTGTCAAAATGCGTTTACCATGTTCAGGTTCAGCAGTCAGCAGCACAGGACACACAACATTTGGATTTGGACATCAAGACAACAACAACAGCATCTTCCCACCCACATTCATTGGTAACAACCCGGCTTCAAAGATGAAATACATCAGAGTAGCAATGAGCAGTAAACAAAAAGTCCAAGCATTTTGTGATAAGCTCGATAATTTTAAAAACAATTCTTGAAAATTTCCATTTGTTTCTATTGAAATTGGTATTTATATATTTTTTAGAGGTATAGTTATTGCATAGGGTTTTTTAGGCTTTTTTCTATTGCTGTGATACGACAAAGCGACGAGGCCAAATAGTGGCTATGATGCAGATTACACCAAAAATGAAATATTTGGGTTAAAAGAAATGCAGTAAATTGGCAAATGAAAATACTTTCACTCTCAATATGACATCAGTAGGACGTTGTATCCACCATACAGTTCTGCTTTACAACCATTCCTTTCCAACATATTTTATATAGATTGAGTTATGATACTTTTATAAACACGTGTAACGTCTGACTGCTCATTTTTGACTTGCTAGCTGTGAAAATATAATAAACTATGTAGTTTTCTGGGTGGAGGGTGGAGCATACACTTCTGGACAGAGGGACCAATGTTCGGTACCGTTCGGTACAAGTCGAGTTTTCCTGGATGCGTTGATTCTATTTTTGAAAATTGTCGAAATTTTTCGAGACGGGGGGCAATTTTATCGTCGAGCGCTGTAGGGCCTAAGTCACGATGTTCGGTACAAGTCGAGTTTTCCTGGAAAAACGGTTTGAGCTAGAAAAACCAAACCTACACCAGTTTATTGCTTTATGATTGTAGTTCTTCCGCATTGATTTTATTTTTGAAAATTGTCGAAATTTTCGAGACGGGGGCCAATTTTATCGTCGAGTGATGTAGGGCCTAAGTCACGATGTTCGGTACAAGTCGAGTTTTCCTGGAAAAACGGTTTGAGCTAGAAAAACCAAAACTACACCAGTTTATTGCTTTATGATTGTAGTTCTTCCGCATTGATTTTATTTTTGAAAATTGTCGAAATTTTCGAGACGGGGGCCAATTTTATCGTCGAGCGATGTAGGGCCTAAGTCACGATGTTCGGTACAAGTCGAGTTTTCCTGGAAAACCGATTTGGGCTAGAAAAACCAAAACTACACCAGTTTATTGCTTTATGATTGTAGTTCTTGCGCATTGATTTTATTTTTGAAAATTGTCGAAATTTTCGAGACGGGGGCCAATTTTATCGTCGAGCGATGTAGGGCCTAAGTCACGATGTTCGGTACAAGTCGAGTTTTCCTGGAAAAACGATTTGGGCTAGAAAAACCAAAACTACACCAGTTTATTGCTTTATGATTGTAGTTCTTGCGCATTGATTTTATTTTTGAAAATTGTCGAAATTTTCGAGACGGGGGCCAATTTTATCGTCGAGCGATGTAGGGCCTAAGTTACGATGTTCGGTACAAGTCGAGTTTTCCTGGAAAAATGGTTTGGTTTGGGCTAGAAAAATCAAAACTACACCAGTTTATTGCCTTATGATTGTAGTTCTTGCGCATTGATTTTATTTTTGAAAATTGTCGAAATTTTCGAGACGGGGGCCAATTTTATCGTCGAGCGATGTAGGGCCTAAGTTACGATGTTCGGTACAAGTCGAGTTTTCCTGGAAAAACGATTTGGGCTAGAAAAATCAAAACTACACCAGTTTATTGCCTTATGATTGTAGTTCTTGCGCATTGATTTTATTTTTGAAAATTGTCGAAATTTTCGAGACGGGGGCCAATTTTATCGTCGAGCGATGTAGGGCCTAAGTTACAATGTTCGGTACAAGTCGAGTTTTCCTGGAAAACGATTTGGGCTAGAAAAATCAAAACTACACCAGTTTATTGCCTTATGATTGTAGTTCTTGCGCATTGATTTTATTTTTGAAAATTGTCGAAATTTTCGAGACGGGGGCCAATTTTATCGTCGAGCGATGTAGGGCCTAAGTTACGATGTTCGGTACAAGTCGAGTTTTCCTGGAAAAACGGTTTGGGCTAGAAAAATCAAAACTACACCAGTTTATTGCCCTATGAATGTAGTTCTTGCGCATTGATTTTATTTTTGAAAAATCCCAACTTGCAGCCCAGCACGGGCCATTTGATGTGAATCTGCGGCTATCTGCGGCCCAATCTGCGGCCGAATCTACGGACAAAAAGTAGTTCATAATCGCCGTCAGATTCGATTTTGCGAGACTTTTGAATTCTAACACTGTAAAAGTGTTTTAAAATCAACAAAATTCATACACAAGGGCTTGAAATTTCCCGACTTTCATGCAAATGGTCAGAAATAATTGAAAATCCTATCATACAAATGGGTCTATTTGTCAAAGTCCAGATTCACGTCTAATCATGGCCACATTGAAGAACCCCCCGGGACTTCACCCTCAACTGCAATGATCAATTCAGTACCGCCTCTCCGTACGCAGGGTTGGACTGGCAGCGATGCGTTTGCTAGTTCTTCTGTGCCCTGTTTGTGCCCTGTTTGTGACTGTTTGTGTCTACATTATAAGTTGGTAGGTCCGGGTAGGTCTGTGAAATCTCGGCGGCAAATCACATCCCCGTACATCCAATTAGGTCATACCTGCCCTGTATCTCAGAGCGTGCACGTTTCTTCCAAATACCCATTTTCGTGAATATGTTTAGATATCGTATTAGACATGATAGTCACCACTTATCATGGCAAGCCTTTGATATTTAGTAGGGCAACGTCTCGGGAGAGATCCGTCTCCATTATCGGGCAATGAGAAATGTGGCTTCTTTCCTATTTATCCTATTCATTTATTTTATTCATTAGCTCAATTGTGGGGCTATGCCGAGCACGAGACCTAAAAATGCGAGCAGTAATAAATTTAGGAACAGCCCGATTAGCTAAACCTGCAAATTATGCTCTACCACTCTGTAGTTCTATTTATTTCAGTACTTTTCTGCACAATCCGCAATGTAAGTCACATACTTTCCCATAGCCGGAGCCAGTTTAATTGTTGCAGCTAAGTTTCTTGCTTATACTGCTCCTCGTATTGCTTTGACACTGGTACATCAACAATTACACCAGCTTCACTTACTGTATAATTGGTCAAATTTCCACCAATCAAATCAATTTGATTTACTGGATCGACCAATCAGAACGCAACATTTTTTAAACTGATAGGCCTATAATTTAAGCTAGTATAACTTTCAGTCCAAATCCAGATCGTATGGCCTAAATTTGTAATACACCTCTGTTTCAAATACGTAGCTACCTATGTGTTATTATAGGCAACGTTTGCTTACAATGGAAAAAAGGATTTTGCAGGAGTCGTCATTTCACGACAGAGAATATGCCAACTATAACTGACTTCACGCCAAAGAAACAATAGATCTATTGTTCCATTATAAAAATAATAGTTTGTTTTTCTTAAAGATCTAAGCCAGGAAAAAGCACCTGAAATAGCGAATTAGTTGTGATGAAATATAAAACATCTGGACCGCCAATTGGTACCAGAATCAAAAGGGGGCTGCCAAGCATGACGTTGCTATTGAAATTGGGCCTGGCAGGGTGTGGCATTAGTCATTTCGTTGAACAAGGTCAAAAAATTGCTGACCTAACACCTCTATATCGGAAGCCGTTACTCGAATAGGAATACCACATCCCAGGCACTCATTAAATTTCTATTTCTGAAAGCGCAATATGTTTTAATGGAAGTATTATTACACACAAGTTTTACTTGTACTATTTGTTCATAATTAGTAATTTCTTTCTAAATGATTTTCCGCCTTGATTAGAGTTTTTCTATTGATTAGTTTTTCTTCTTTAATGAGAAAATCCTAATTACAAGCAGCTAAAATGCTCAGACTGTTTGTTTAGCGCTCATATCATTAATCACATGTTTTAATCAAGTCAGTATATTTTCGTATGACTTGTGAAGAATGTGGTTCTTTGTACTGCATGTTATTTGGAATTGAATACCAGAGTAGAGTGACTTGGATTGTACATTTTGCAATTATTATCTCGATTTTCTTGCATTGTGACATTAGTTGAAGCCATGACGTCATGAAGCCAGGACATTTTTTAGACTCGATAAAATAAATATCAGCAAGGAACAAGCAACAGAACACCATATATCATAGAAACTTGCCAGAAGTCAGCAAAGCAAAGCGAAAGAGATTGAAAAAGATGAAAGGAGTGTCCTCCCGTAACCAATTTCCACGAATAGTTGCTAAAATTGCAGTATTCGAGATTTAGTCATGTCTGCTGAAGGAATAAGCATATTTCTACGTGTAATATACATCACAATTTCTGTTTTAATTGTTATTATCAACTCTCTGCTAACAGCTTCGTTTATTGCCACCAAGCAGTCAACGAAGAATGTATCAAACTTCCTAATTGTTCTTCTCAGCATTGTAGATTGCTTCAGTGGTATTACTAGTCTGCCATTCATGGGAATTTTAAACATTTGGCCCTATTCAAAGCGTGACAAGTCAATGGATTTCACCAGAAATGTTTTAATGCAAAGCTTTGCTTGCATTTCCATAAATCTAACATTGTTGATTGGCATTGACCGCTATTTGCATATGAATCCTGATTTGAACAGACCTCCCTCGCGATTGCAAAAACTCTTCAAGAAACAATTCCTCTGCATTCTGATATTTTGCATCGTTATATTCTCAGTTTCGTCGGCTGTTGGAGAAGCTTACTTACAACAAAAAAATAATTTTATTTCTACCTTCGGAGTGTTGATGAAGTCTAGTTACTCTTTGTGTCTATTAATAATGATGTCGACTTTGTTGGTGATGTACATCAGAGGCTACCAACGTATACGTCGTTTTGTCGCTGAAAATCCAGTGTATTCAAATCGAGGTTCAGCAGAAGAGCCTGAGTATGTACGTGAATTATTCAAAACAGTTCTCTTGCTCATCATAGCAATGCTTGTATCATTCTTGCCCATTTGCATTCAAAATGCCACAGTAGCAGTTTTGATTTATAAAG
Source organism: Chrysaora quinquecirrha (assembly GCA_014526335.1). Taxonomy (NCBI): domain Eukaryota; kingdom Metazoa; phylum Cnidaria; class Scyphozoa; order Semaeostomeae; family Pelagiidae; genus Chrysaora; species Chrysaora quinquecirrha. Next base: position 4,608,781 of record JACTAT010000061.1, on the reverse strand, counting down.
CTCCAAATGTTCTTTATACATTTTCGTTCTTTTGCTTTATAACAACATCACACCTGTTTCTCTACTCAAAATCATTTACAAATGCCTTCATAATATTATACCGGAATAAGAAATCAAAGAAATGGCTGCGTAGGAAGGTGTTTGGATTTTATTGCAAAGAAAAAACTGATGCAGAGAGTCAGAACAATGCAGTTGTTATTTGCAAGATGGAAACTTCTTGAGAGTAACTCGAGCAATTTTCAAGGAAATTCAATTAAGTCCGGCAGCGATTATTGGAAGACGTGATCGAAATAAACCATTTAACAAAACAACTTCGATCGTCGATTTTTTTACTTTGGCTGATCTTGTTTGTCATAAAAGTATATGTCAGGATTCCAATCTATAAATGTAAAGCTCATCTACTAGTTTGCTTTATCATATATTAACAAAGATCCTGGGAAATCACATCATCCTTCCTTTATAACTTCAAAAACTTGATCTGTAGTAATTAGACTGTTGTTTGGTTATTACGGTTGTGTTATGTTAATCCAGGAAAATATACTGATCAAAGCCGCAGATGATCGAAAGAGAACAGAACAACTAGTTTAAAATATGAACTAAAAACATGTTTAAAGCACAGTCAAATTTCCACCAATCAAATCAATTTTATGTGTTGGATCGACCAGAGCGTAAAATTCTAAAAAATGCTTTAATTTCTGCTGGCTTAACTTGTACTTTGAATCCGGCTCGTAACGTTCATTTTTAATATTCAATTACGTGCCTCTGTGTTATTATAAGAAACGCTTGCTTAACATAGAATCGAAACTTACGTTTTAAGCATATTTACTTTATGTTAATAAAACTGTTCTCTTGTAAACTTTTCCCCCTTTAATTTGTTATTACCCTTAAATAACGTGATTCAATTATGATTTTTGCTTATAATTACAAAGAATAGAGGTCTGAGTTGTGTTTCTGTTAAATGCAGGATAGAGCCGCGGCAACGCGTGCGACTTCTTGCTTCAAATGGTTACGCGACACACCCTAGAAAGTCATGCCATGGAAAATCCTGAGGTGGCTACACGCTACGACAAAAGTTCTGCGACTAGCCACTTGCGTGATAAGAAGAATGGGCCCTAGAAAATTTCCAAGAAAAGAAGCGAAAACAGCGCAATGTGTTGCGTTGCCAACTCAAAATACTGGCCGCAAGCTGCGACCTTACTGGCGACAAGTAACAAAATGTTGCGAAAAGTTCAACCAAAGCAATGTTCTGCAACCGCATTTCCTCCTAAGGTCACAGAATATTGTGTTCAAAAATCTATAGCTACACGTGCGACTTTTAATTTTCATTCTTATTGCCTCTTTGAATACATTTCAGAAATTTATTATTGCACGAAATTACCTGTTTTTCATTTTTGCTTCAACTAACTTTCTAACTTGCTGGTTATCCGGCCTTCTTCGTTCAGTTGTTGCGATGCCCAATGTTTACTCTTCACAAGCATCGTTCTGCTCTTCCTTGACTGAATGAAATCTTTTACTGCTGAATCCTCTTATATTTTTTTGCTATCATGATCTATTGTTACGTCATGATAATTAGGCCAATTAAACGTCATACATTTCAATACTTCCAATTGAGTTTATGATGTATTTCAATTCAAATATCATCACATCATCGAAAACCTTAGCTCCTTCCATGATTTTTATCAGCTTGGATAACATTGATATAATCCAACTGTCCAGAATCTCATATTTCTTGATTAGATGAGAGTTCTTTCTTTCTCCTTTAAAATCCTTATGTAACATCGTTTGGTCAGCCTTAGGGTATGAATGGCAGTAGCGTTAGACAGATGTCTCTTTGAACTTCTTTCTTCTTTGTTCAAGTTGCTATTTTTTGCATTGCCTTCTAATGATATCGATGCTTTTGAGTTTTATCACTTTCATTTCCCTTTTGGAATGGCTAGAAAGAAATATAATTATTCAGAGAACATCATACTACTATTTCCATAATTTCATTGGCTAAATATATAGCTTCAAATGAATTTTTATTTTGATTGCCTCTGTGAATAGTATTCAGAACAATTCATTATTGCATGAAATTACCTATTCTTCATCTTTGCCTCAACTTAATATTCTAACTTGTGCTGATTCAGCGCTTTTTACTGAACACCAGAGATTAAAGCCTTTTCAGCTATTCCTTGAGCGAATGACTTTCTTCACAGCTTAATCCTCTTATGTTTCATTCTGGCATCATGATATTTTGTTATATTTTGATAATGAGGCCGATAAAATGTCATAGTTTACAATATTTCAAAGGAATATTATGATGCATTTCAATATAAAGATCTCTAACATCGTTTGGTCAGCTTTAGCGTATGAAAGGCAGTAGGGAAGGTAGATGTCTATTTGAACTTCTTTCTTCTTTGTCCAAGTTGCTCTTCTTCGCATCGTCTGCTAATGATATCGATTCTCTTGAATTTTTTCGACTTGATTTACCTCTTGCAATATCAAGAAAAATAAATTCAGAGAACATCATATTACTGTTTCCATCAATTAATAGGCTAAATATATAGCTTCAAATGAATTTTCATCTTGATTGCCTCCTTGAATACCTTTCAGAACACTTTAATATTGTATGAAATTACCTTTTCTTCATTTTTGCCTCAACTAAATGTTCTATTTTTCTGTTTATCCGGCCTTCTTCAATCAACTGCTGCAATGCGATGCCCAATAATTACTCTTCACAAACATAGTTCTGCTCTTCCTGACTGAATGAAATTCTTTACTGCTGAATCCTCTTATATTTTTTTTTTTGCCATCATGATCTATTGTTACGTCATGATAATTAGGCCAATTAATCGTCATACATTTCAATACTTCCAATTGAGTTTATGATGTATTTCAATTTAAACATCATCATACCATCGAAAACCTCAGATCTTTCCATGATTTTTATCAACTTGAATAACATTGATAAAATCCTACTGTCTAGAATCTCATATTTCTTCATTAGATGAGAGTTCTTTCTTTCTCCTTTAAAATTCTTATGTAACATCGTTTCGTCAGCCTTAGGGTATGAATGGCAGTAGCGTTAGACAGATCTCTCTTTGAACTTCTTTTTTCTTTGTTCAAGTTGCAATTCTTTGCAGCGTCTGCTAATGAAATCCATTCTTTTGAATTTTGTTGATTTGATTTCCCTTTTGGAATATCAAGAAACAAATATTCAGAGAACATCATATTACTGTTTCCACAACTTGATTGGCTAAATATATAGCTTCAAATGAATTTTCATTTTGATTGCCTCTGTGAATAGTATTCAGAACAATTTAATATTGCATGAAATTACCTATTCTTCATCCTTGCCACAACATAATATTCCAACTTGTGCTGATTCATCGCCTTTTACAGAACACCAGAGATTAAAGCCTTTTCAGCTTTTCCTTGAGTGATTGATTTTCTTCACAGCTTAATCCTCTGATGTTTCATTCTGGCATCATGATAAATTGTTATGTTTTGATAATGAGGCCGATAAAATGTCATAGACTACAATACTTCAAAGGAAGATTATGATGCATTTCAATATAAAGATCTCTAACATCGTTTGGTCAGCTTTAGCGTATGAAAGGCAGCAGGGGAAGGTAGATGTCTATTTGAACTTCTTTCTTCTTTTGTACAAGTTACTCTTCTTTGCATCGTCTGCTATTGAAATTGATTCTTTTGAATGTTGTCGATTTGATTTCTCTCTTGCAATATCAAGAAAAAAATATTCAGAGAACATCATATTACTGATTGCATAACTTCATTGACTAATGATATAGCATCAAATGAATTTTCATCTGGATTGCCTCCGTTAATATCATTCAGAACAATTTATTATTGCATGAAATTACCTGGTCTTCATTTTTGCCTCAACTAAATCTTCTAACTTGCTGGTTATCCGGCCTTCTTCGATCACCTGCTGCAATGCAATGCCCAATATTTACTCTTCACAAACATAGTTCTGCTCTTCCTTGACTGAATGAAATTCTTTACTGCTGAATCCTCTTATATTTTTTTGCCATCATGATCTATTGTTACGTCATGATAATTAGGCCAATTAAACGTCATACATTTCAATACTTCCAATTGAGTTGATGATGTATTTCAATTTAAATATAATCTTATCATCGAAAACCTCAGATCCATGATTTTTATCAACTTGAATAACATTGATATTATCCTACTGTCTAGAATCTCATATTTCTTCATTAGATGAGAGTTCTTTCTTTCTCCTTTAAAATCCTTATGTAACATCGTTTGGTCAGCCTTAGGGTATGAATGGCAGTAGCGTTAGACAGATGTCTCTTTCAACTTCTTTCTTCTTTGTTCAAGTTGCTATTTTTGCATTGCCTTCTAATGATATCGATGCTTTTGAGTTTTGTCGCTTTCATTTCCCTTTTGGAATGGCTAGAAAAAATATAATTATTCAGAGAACATCATACTACTATTTCCATAATTTCATTGGCAAAATATATAGCTTCAAATGAATTTTTATTTTGATTGCCTCTGTGAATAGTATTCAGAACAATTTATTATTGCGTGAAATTACCTACTCTTCATCTTTGCCTCAACTTAATATTCTAACTTGTGCTGATTCAGCGCTTTTTACTGAACACCAGAGATTAAAGCCTTTTCAGCTATTCCTTGAGTGAATGAATTTCTTCACAGCTTAATCCTCTTATGTTTCATTCTGGCATCATGATATATTGTTATGTTTTGATAATGAGGCCGATAAAATGTCATAGATTACAATACTTCAAAGGAAGATTATGATGCATTTCAATATAAAGATCTCTAACATCGTTTGGTCAGCTTTAGCGTATGAAAGGCAGTAGGGGAAGGTAGATGTCTATTTGAACTTCTTTCTTCTTTTGTACAAGTTACTCTTCTTTGCATCGTCTGCTATTGAAATTGATTCTTTTGAATGTTGTCGATTTGATTTCCCTCTTGCAATATCAAGAAAAAAAATATTCAGAGAACATCATATTACTGTTTCCATAACTTCATTGGCTAATGATATAGCATCAAATGAATTTTCATCTGGATTGCCTCTGTGAATATCATTCAGAACAATTTATTATTGCATGAAATTACCTGGTCTTCATTTTTGCCTCAACAAAATCTTCTAACTTGCTGGTTATCCGGCCTTCTTCGATCACCTGCTGCAATGCGATGCCCAATGTTTACTCTTCACAAACATAGTTCTGCTCTTCCTTGACTGAATGAAATTCTTTACTGCTGAATCCTCTTATATTTTTTTTGCTATCATGATCTATTGTTACGTCATGATAATTAGGCCAATTAAACGTCATACATTTCAATACTTCCAACTGAGTTTATGATGTATTTCAATTCAAATATCATCATATCATCGAAAACCTCATATCTTTGCATGATTTTTATCAACTTGAATAACATTGATATTATCTTACTGTCTAAAATCTCATATTTCTTCATTAGATGAGAGCTCTTTCTTTCTGCTTTAAAATCCTTTTGTAACATCGTTTGGTCAGCCTTAGGGTATGAATGGCAGTAGTATTAGACAGATGTCTCTTTGAACTTCTTTCTTCTTTGTTCAAGTTGCTCTTTTTGCATTGCCTTCTAATGATATCGATGCTTTTGAGTTTTGTCGCTTTCATTTCCCTTTTGGAATGGCTAGAAAGAAATATAATTATTAAGAGAACATCATACTACTATTTCCATAACTTCATTGGCTAAATATATAGCTTCAAATGAATATTTATTTTCATTGCCTCTGTGAATAGTATTCAGAACAATTTAATATCGCGTGAAATTACCTATTCTTCATCTTTGCCTCAACTTAATATTCTAACTTGTGCTGATTCAGCGCTTTTTACTGAACACCAGAGATTAAAGCCTTTTCAGCTTCACAAACATTTTCTGCCTTGAGTGACTGAATTTTCTTCACAGCTTAATCCTCTTATGTTTCATTGATCTGGCATCATGATAATTAGGCCAATTATGTTTTGATAATGAGGCCGATAAAATGTCATAGACTACAATTCTTCAAAGGAAGATTATGATGCATTTCAATATAAAGATCTCTAACATCGTTTGGTCAGCTTTAGCGTATGAAAGGCAGTAGGGGAAGGTAGATGTCTCTTCGAACTTCTTTCTTCCTTGTCCAAGTTACTCTTCTTTGCATCGTCAGCTAATGATATTGATACTTTTGAATGTTGTCGATTTGATTTACCTCTTGCAATATCAAGAAAAATAAATTCAGAGAACATCATATTACTGTTTCCATTATTTCATTGGCTAATGAGATAGCATCAAATGAATATTCATCTGGATTGCCTCTGTGAATATCATTCAGAGCAATTTATCATTGCATGAAATTACCTGGTCTTCATTTTTGCCTCAACTAAATCTTCTAACTTGCTGGTTATCCGGCCTTCTTCGATCACTGCTGCAATGCGATGCCCAATGTTTACTCTTCACAAACATAGTTCTGCTCTTCCTTGACTGAATGAAATTCTTTACTGCTGAATCCTCTTATATTTTTTTTGCCATCATGATCTATTGTTACGTCATGATAATTAGGCCAATTAAACGTCATACATTTCAATACTTCCAATTGAGTTTATGATGTATTTCAATTTAAATATCATCATATCATCGAAAACCTCAGATCCTTCCATGATTTTTATCAACTTGAATAACATTGATATTATCCTACTGTCTAGAATCTCATATTTCTTCATAAGATAAGAGTTCTTTCTTTCTCCTTTAAAATCCTTTTGTAACATCGTTTGGTCAGCCTTAAGGTATGAATGGCAGTAGCGTTAGACAGATGTCTCTTCGAACCTCTTTCTTCTTTGTTCAAGTAGTTCTTTTTTGCATCATCTGCAAATGAAATCGATACTTTTGAATTTTGTTGATTTGATTTCCCTTTTGGAATATCAAGAAACAAATATTCAGAGAACATCATATTACTGTTTCCATTACTTCATTGGCTAATGAGATAGCATCAAATGAATATTCATCTGGATTGCCTCTGTGAATATCATTCAGAGCAATTTATCATTGCATGAAATTACCTGGCCTTCATTTTTGCCTCAAATAAGTCTTCTAACTTGCTGGTTATCCGGCCTTCTTCGATCAACTGCTGTAATGCGATGTCCAATGTTTACTCTTCACAAACATAGATCTGCTCTTCCTTGACTGAATGAAATTCTTTACTGCTGAATCCTCTTATATTTTTTCTGCTATCATGATCTATTGTTACGTCATGATAATTAGGCCAATTAAACGTCATACATTTCAATACCTCCAATTGAGTTTATGATGTATTTCATTGAAATATCATCATATCATCGAAAACCTCAGATCTTAGCAAGATTTTTATCAACTTGAATAACATTGATAAAATCCTACTGTCTAGAATCTCATATTTCTTGATTAGATGAGACTTCTTTCTTTCTCCTTCAAAATCCTTATGTGACACGGTTTGGTCAGCCTTAGGGTATGAATGGCAGTAGCGTTAGACAGATCTCTCTTTGAACTTCTTCTTTCTTAGTTCAAGTTGCTCTTTTTTGCATTGTCTTCTAATGATATCGATGCTTTTGAATTTTGTCGCTTTCATTTCCCTTTAGGAATGGCTAGAAAGAAATACAATTATTCAGAGAACATCATACTACTGTTTCCTTACTTTCATTGGCTAAATATATAGCTTCAAATGAAATTTCATTTTGATTGCCTCTGTGAATAGTCTTCAGAACAATTTAATATTGTATGAAATTACCTTTTCTTCATCTTTGCCACAACATAATATTCCAACTTGTGCTGATTCAGCGCCTTTTACTGAACACCAGAGATTAAAGCCTTTTCAGCTTTTCCTTGAGTGATTGATTTTCTTCACAGCTTAATCCTCTGATGCTTCATTCTGGCATCATGATAAATTGTTATGTTTTGATAATGAGGCCGATAAAATGTCATAGACTACAATTCTTCAAAGGAAGATTATGATGCATTTCAATATAAAGATCTCTAACATCGTTTGGTCAGCTTTAGCGTATGAAAGGCAGTACGGGAAGGTAGATGTCTATTTGTACTTCTTTCTTCTTTGGTACAAGTTACTCTTCTTTGCATCGTCAGCTAATGATATTGATACTTTTAAATGTTGTCGATTTGATTTACCTCTTGCAATATCAAGAAAAATAAATTCAGAGAACATCATATTACTGTTTCCATTATTTCATTGGCTAATGAGATAGCATCAAATGAATATTCATCTGGATTGTCTCTGTGAATATCATTCAGAGCAATTTATCATTGCATGAAATTACCTGGCCTTCATTTTTGCCTCAAATAAGTCTTCTAACTTGCTGGTTATCCGGCCTTCTTCGATCAACTGCTGTATTGCGATGTCCAATGTTTACTCTTCACAAACATAGATCTGCTCTTCCTTGACTGAATGAAATTCTTTACTGCTGAATCCTCTTATCTTTTTTTTGCTATCATGATCTATTGTTACGTCATGATAATTTGGCAAATTAAACGTCATATATTTCAATACCTCCAATTGAGTTTATGACATATTTCAATTTAAATATCATCATATCATCGAAAACCTTAGCTCCTTCCATGATTTTTATCAACATGAATAACATTGATAAAATCCTACTGTCTAGAATCTCATATTTCTTGATTAGATGAGAATTCTTTCTTTCTCCTTTAAAATAATTATGTGACACCGTTTAGTCAGCCTTAAGGTATGAATGGCAGTAGCGTTAGACAGATCTCTTTTTGAACTTCTTTTTTCTTTGTTCAAGTTGCTCTTTTTTGCATTGCCTTCTAATGATATCGATGCTTTGGAGTTTTGTCGCTTTCATTTCCCTTTTGGAATGGCTAGAAAGAAATACAATTATTCAGAGAACATCATACTACTGTTTCCTTACTTTCATTGGCTAAATATATAGCTTCAAATGAATTTTCATTTTGATTGCCTCTGTGAATAGTATTCAGAACAATTTAATATTGCATGAAATTACCTATTCTTCATCTTTGCCACAACATAATATTCCAACTTGTGCTGATTCAGCGCCTTTTACTGAACACCAGAGATTAAAGCCTTTTCAGCTTTTCCTTGAGTGATTGATTTTCTTCACAGCTTAATCCTCTGATGTTTCATTCTGGCATCATGATAAATTGTTATGTTTTGATAATGAGGCCGATAAAATGTCATAGACTACAATTCTTCAAAGGAAGATTATGATGCATTTCAATATAAAGATCTCTAACATCGTTTGGTCAGCTTTAGCGTATGAAAGGCAGCAGGGCAAGGTAGATGTCTCTTTGAACTTCTTTCTTCTTTGGTACAAGTTAGTCTTCTTTGCATCGTCAGCTAATGATATTGATACTTTTGAATGTTGTCGATTTGATTTACCTCTTGCAATATCAAGAAAAATAAATTCAGAGAACATCATATTACTGTTTCCATAACTTGATTGGCTAATAATATAGCATCAAATGGATTTTCATCTTGATTGCCTCTGTGAATACATTTCAGAACAATTTATTATTGTATGAAATTACCGGGTCTTCATTTTTGCCTCAACAAAAGCTTCTAACTTTCTGGTTATTCGGCCTTCTTCGATCACCTGCTGCAATGCAATGCCCAATATTTACTCTTCACAAACATTGTTCTGCTCTTCCTTGACTGAATGAAATTCTTTACTGCTGAATCCTCTTATATTTTTTTGCCATCATGATCTATTGTTACGTCATGATAATTAGGCCAATTAAACGTCATACATTTCAATACTTCCAATTGAGTTTATGATGTATTTCAATTTAAATATCATCATATCATCGAAAACCTCAGATCTTTCCATGATTTTTATCAACTTGAATAACATTGATAAAATCCTACTGTCTAGAATCTCATATTTCTTCATTAGATGAGAGTTCTTTCTTTCTCCTTTAAAATCCTTATGTGACACGGTTTGGTCAGCCTTAGGGTATGAATGGCAGTAGCGTTAGACAGATCTCTCTTTGAACTTCTTTTTCTTTGTTCAAGTTGCTCTTTTTTGCATTGCCTTCTAATGATATCGATGCTTTTGAGTTTTGTCGCTTTCATTTCCCTTTTGGAATGGCTAGAAAGAAATACAATTATTCAGAGAACATCATACTACTGTTTCCTTACTTTCATTGGCTAAATATATAGCTTCAAATGAATTTTCATTTTGATTGCCTCTGTGAATAGTATTCAGAACAATTTAATATTGCATGAAATTACCTATTCTTCATCTTTGCCACAACATAATATTCCAACTTGTGCTGATTCAGCGCCTTTTACTGAACACCAGAGATTAAAGCCTTTTCAGCTTTTCCTTGAGTGATTGATTTTCTTCACAGCTTAATCCTCTGATGTTTCATTCTGGCATCATGATAAATTGTTATGTTTTGATAATGAGGCCGATAAAATGTCATAGACTACAATTCTTCAAAGGAAGATTATGATGCATTTCAATATAAAGATCTCTAACATCGTTTGGTCAGCTTTAGCGTATGAAAGGCAGCAGGGCAAGGTAGATGTCTATTTGAAATTTTTTCTTCTTTCGTACAAGTTACTCTTCTTTGCATCGTCAGCTAATGATATTGATAATTTTAATTGTTGTCGATTTGATTTACCTCTTGCAATATCAAGAAAAATAAATTCAGAGAACATCATATTACTGTTTCCATTACTTCATTGGCTAATGAGATAGCATCAAATGAATATTCATCTGGATTGCCTCTGTGAATATCATTCAGAACAATTTATTATTGCATGAAATTACCTGGTCTTCATTTTTGCCTCAACAAAAGCTTCTAACTTTCTGGTTATTCGGCCTTCTTCGATCACCTGCTGCAATGCAATGCCCAATATTTACTCTTCACAAACATTGTTCTGCTCTTCCTTGACTGAATGAAATTCTTTACTGCTGAATCCTCTTATATTTTTTTGCCATCATGATCTATTGTTACGTCATGATAATAAGGCCAATTAAACGTCATACATTTCAATACCTCCAATTGAGTTTATGATATATTTCAATTTAAATATCATCATATCATCGAAAACCTTAGCTCCTTCCATGATTTTTATCAACTTGAATAACATTGATTTTATCCTACTGTCTAGAATCTCATATGTCTTCATTAGATGAGAGTTCTTTCTTTCTCCTTTAAAATAATTATGTGACACCGTTTGGTCAGCCTTAAGGTATGAATGGCAGTAGCGTAATGCAGATGTCTCTTTTAACTTCTTTTTTCTTTGTTTAGGTTGCTCTTCCTTGCAGCGTCTGCTAATGAAATCCATTCTTTTGAATTTTGTTGATTTCATTTCCCTTTTGGAATATGAAGAAACAAATATTCAGAGAACATCATATTACTGTTTCCACAACTTGATTGGCTAATAATATAGCATCAAATGGATTTTCATCTTGATTGCCTCTGTGAATAGTATTCAGAACAATTTATTATTGCATGAAATTACCTATTCTTCATTTTGCCTCAACAAAAGCTTCTAACTTTCTGGTTATTGGCCTTCTTCGATCACCTGCTGCTGCAATGCACCAATATTTACTCTTCACAAACATTTCTGCTCTTCCTTGACTGAATGAAATTCTTTACTGCTGAATCCTCTTATATTTTTTTGCCATCATGATCTATTGTTACGTCATGATAATGAGGCCGATTAAACGTCATAGATTTCAATACTCCAATTGAGTTTATGATGCATTTCAATATAAATATCATCATATCATCGAAAACCTCAGATCTTTCCATGATTTTTATCAACTTGAATAACATTGATAAAATCCTACTGTCTAGAATCTCATATTTCTTCATTAGATGAGAGTTCTTTCTTTCTCCTTTAAAATAATTATGTGACACCGTTTGGTCAGCCTTAAGGTATGAATGGCAGTAGCGTAATGCAGATGTCTCTTTTAACTTCTTTTTTCTTTGTTTAGGTTGCTCTTCCTTGCAGCGTCTGCTAATGAAATCCATTCTTTTGAATTTTGTTGATTTGATTTCCCTTTTGGAATATCAAGAAACAAATATTCAGAGAACATCATATTACTGTTTCCATAACTTGATTGGCTAATAATATAGCATCAAATGGATTTTCATCTTGATTGCCTCTGTGAATACATTTCAGAACAATTTATTATTGTATGAAATTACCGGGTCTTCATTTTTGCCTCAACAAAAGCTTCTAACTTTCTGGTTATTCGGCCTTCTTCGATCACCTGCTGCAATGCAATGCCCAATATTTACTCTTCACAAACATTGTTCTGCTCTTCCTTGACTGAATGAAATTCTTTACTGCTGAATCCTCTTATATTTTTTTGCCATCATGATCTATTGTTACGTCATGATAATAAGGCCAATTAAACGTCATACATTTCAATACCTCCAATTGAGTTTATGATGTATTTCATTGAAATATCATCATATCATCGAAAACCTCAGATCTTTCCATGATTTTTATCAACTTGAATAACATTGATAAAATCCTACTGTCTAGAATCTCATATTTCTTGATTAGATGAGACTTCTTTCTTTCTCCTTTAAAATCCTTATGTGACACGGTTTGGTCAGCCTTAGGGTATGAATGGCAGTAGCGTTAGACAGATCTCTCTTTGAACTTCTTTTTTCTTTGTTCAAGTTGCTCTTTTTTGCATTGCCTTCTAATGATATCGATGCTTTTGAGTTTTGTCGCTTTCATTTCCCTTTTGGAATGGCTAGAAAGAAATACAATTATTCAGAGAACATCATACTACTGTTTCCTTACTTTCATTGGCTAAATATATAGCTTCAAATGAATTTTCATTTTGATTGCCTCTGTGAATAGTATTCAGAACAATTTAATATTGCATGAAATTACCTATTCTTCATCTTTGCCACAACATAATATTCCAACTTGTGCTGATTCAGCGCCTTTTACTGAACACCAGAGATTAAAGCCTTTTCAGCTTTTCCTTGAGTGATTGATTTTCTTCACAGCTTAATCCTCTGATGTTTCATTCTGGCATTATGATAAATTGTTATGTTTTGATAATGAGGCCGATAAAATGTCATAGACTACAATTCTTCAAAGGAAGATTATGATGCATTTCAATATAAAGATCTCTAACATCGTTTGGTCAGCTTTAGCGTATGAAAGGCAGTAGGGGAAGGTAGATGTCTCTTCGAACTTCTTTCTTCCTTGTCCAAGTTGCTCTTCTTCGCATCGTCTGCTAATGATATCGATTCTCTTGAATTTTTTCGACTTGATTTACCTCTTGCAATATCAAGAAAAATAAATTCAGAGAACATCATATTACTGTTTCCATAACTTGATTGGCTAATAATATAGCATCAAATGGATTTTCATCTTGATTGCCTCTGTGAATACATTTCAGAACAATTTATTATTGTATGAAATTACCGGGTCTTCATTTTGCCTCAACAAAAGCTTCTAACTTTCTGGTTATTCGGCCTTCTTCGATCACCTGCTGCAATGCAATGCCCAATATTTACTCTTCACAAACATTGTTCTGCTCTTCCTTGACTGAATGAAATTCTTTACTGCTGAATCCTCTTATATTTTTTTGCCATCATGATCTATTGTTACGTCATGATAATAAGGCCAATTAAACGTCATACATTTCAATACCTCCAATTGAGTTTATGATGTATTTCATTGAAATATCATCATATCATCGAAAACCTCAGATCTTTCCATGATTTTTATCAACTTGAATAACATTGATAAAATCCTACTGTCTAGAATCTCATATTTCTTGATTAGATGAGACTTCTTTCTTTCTCCTTTAAAATCCTTATGTGACACGGTTTGGTCAGCCTTAGGGTATGAATGGCAGTAGCGTTAGACAGATCTCTCTTTGAACTTCTTTTTTCTTTGTTCAAGTTGCTCTTTTTTGCATTGCCTTCTAATGATATCGATGCTTTTGAGTTTTGTCGCTTTCATTTCCCTTTTGGAATGGCTAGAAAGAAATACAATTATTCAGAGAACATCATACTACTGTTTCCTTACTTTCATTGGCTAAATATATAGCTTCAAATGAATTTTCATTTTGATTGCCTCTGTGAATAGTATTCAGAACAATTTAATTATTGCATGAAATTACCTATTCTTCATCTTTGCCACAACATAATATTCCAACTTGTGCTGATTCAGCGCCTTTTACTGAACACCAGAGATTAAAGCCTTTTCAGCTTTTCCTTGAGTGATTGATTTTCTTCACAGCTTAATCCTCTGATGTTTCATTCTGGCATCATGATAAATTGTTATGTTTTGATAATGAGGCCGATAAAATGTCATAGACTACAATTCTTCAAAGGAAGATTATGATGCATTTCAATATAAAGATCTCTAACATCGTTTGGTCAGCTTTAGCGTATGAAAGGCAGTAGCGTAAGGTAGATGTCTATTTGAACTTCTTTTTTCTTTGTTACAAGTTAGTCTTCTTTGCATCGTCTGCTAATGAAATTGATTCTTTTGAATGTTGTCGATTTGATTTACCTCTTGCAATATCAAGAAAAATAAATTCAGAGAACATCATATTACTGTTTCCATAACTTGATTGGCTAATAATATAGCATCAAATGGATTTTCATCTTGATTGCCTCTGTGAATACATTTCAGAACAATTTATTATTGTATGAAATTACCGGGTCTTCATTTTTGCCTCAACAAAAGCTTCTAACTTTCTGGTTATTCGGCCTTCTTCGATCACCTGCTGCAATGCAATGCCCAATATTTACTCTTCACAAACATTGTTCTGCTCTTCCTTGACTGAATGAAATTCTTTACTGCTGAATCCTCTTATATTTTTTTGCCATCATGATCTATTGTTACGTCATGATAATAAGGCCAATTAAACGTCATACATTTCAATACCTCCAATTGAGTTTATGATGTATTTCATTGAAATATCATCATATCATCGAAAACCTCAGATCTTTCCATGATTTTTATCAACTTGAATAACATTGATAAAATCCTACTGTCTAGAATCTCATATTTCTTGATTAGATGAGACTTCTTTCTTTCTCCTTTAAAATCCTTATGTGACACGGTTTGGTCAGCCTTAGGGTATGAATGGCAGTAGCGTTAGACAGATCTCTCTTTGAACTTCTTTTTTCTTTGTTCAAGTTGCTCTTTTTTGCATTGCCTTCTAATGATATCGATGCTTTTGAGTTTTGTCGCTTTCATTTCCCTTTTGGAATGGCTAGAAAGAAATACAATTATTCAGAGAACATCATACTACTGTTTCCTTACTTTCATTGGCTAAATATATAGCTTCAAATGAATTTTCATTTTGATTGCCTCTGTGAATAGTATTCAGAACAATTTAATATTGCATGAAATTACCTATTCTTCATCTTTGCCACAACATAATATTCCAACTTGTGCTGATTCAGCGCCTTTTACTGAACACCAGAGATTAAAGCCTTTTCAGCTTTTCCTTGAGTGATTGATTTTCTTCACAGCTTAATCCTCTGATGTTTCATTCTGGCATCATGATAAATTGTTATGTTTTGATAATGAGGCCGATAAAATGTCATAGACTACAATTCTTCAAAGGAAGATTATGATGCATTTCAATATAAAGATCTCTAACATCGTTTGGTCAGCTTTAGCGTATGAAAGGCAGTACGGGAAGGTAGATGTCTATTTGAACTTCTTTCTTCTTTGGTACAAGTTAGTCTTCTTTGCATCGTCTGCTAATGAAATTGATTCTTTTGAATGTTGTCGATTTGATTTACCTCTTGCAATATCAAGAAAAATAAATTCAGAGAACATCATATTACTGTTTCCATAACTTGATTGGCTAATAATATAGCATCAAATGGATTTTCATCTTGATTGCCTCTGTGAATACATTTCAGAACAATTTATTATTGTATGAAATTACCGGGTCTTCATTTTTGCCTCAACAAAAGCTTCTAACTTTCTGGTTATTCGGCCTTCTTCGATCACCTGCTGCAATGCAATGCCCAATATTTACTCTTCACAAACATTGTTCTGCTCTTCCTTGACTGAATGAAATTCTTTACTGCTGAATCCTCTTATATTTTTTTGCCATCATGATCTATTGTTACGTCATGATAATAAGGCCAATTAAACGTCATACATTTCAATACCTCCAATTGAGTTTATGATGTATTTCATTGAAATATCATCATATCATCGAAAACCTCAGATCTTAGCAAGATTTTTATCAACTTGAATAACATTGATAAAATCCTACTGTCTAGAATCTCATATTTCTTGATTAGATGAGACTTCTTTCTTTCTCCTTTAAAATCCTTATGTGACACGGTTTGGTCAGCCTTAGGGTATGAATGGCAGTAGCGTTAGACAGATCTCTCTTTGAACTTCTTTTTGTTCAAGTTGCTCTTTTTTGCATTGCCTTCTAATGATATCGATGCTTTTGAGTTTTGTCGCTTTCATTTCCCTTTTGGAATGGCTAGAAAGAAATACAATTATTCAGAGAACATCATACTACTGTTTCCTTACTTTCATTGGCTAAATATATAGCTTCAAATGAATTTTCATTTTGATTGCCTCTGTGAATAGTATTCAGAACAATTTAATATTGCATGAAATTACCTATTCTTCATCTTTGCCACAACATAATATTCCAACTTGTGCTGATTCAGCGCCTTTTACTGAACACCAGAGATTAAAGCCTTTTCAGCTTTTCCTTGAGTGATTGATTTTCTTCACAGCTTAATCCTCTGATGTTTCATTCTGGCATCATGATAAATTGTTATGTTTTGATAATGAGGCCGATAAAATGTCATAGACTACAATTCTTCAAAGGAAGATTATGATGCATTTCAATATAAAGATCTCTAACATCGTTTGGTCAGCTTTAGCGTATGAAAGGCAGTACGGGAAGGTAGATGTCTATTTGAACTTCTTTCTTCTTTGGTACAAGTTAGTCTTCTTTGCATCGTCTGCTAATGAAATTGATTCCTTTGAATGTTGTCGATTTGATTTACCTCTTGCAATATCAAGAAAAATAAATTCAGAGAACATCATATTACGGTTTCCATAACTTGATTGGCTAATAATATAGCATCAAATGGATTTTCATCTTGATTGCCTCTGTGAATACATTTCAGAACAATTTATTATTGTATGAAATTACCGGGTCTTCATTTTTGCCTCAACAAAAGCTTCTAACTTTCTGGTTATTCGGCCTTCTTCGATCACCTGCTGCAATGCAATGCCCAATATTTACTCTTCACAAACATTGTTCTGCTCTTCCTTGACTGAATGAAATTCTTTACTGCTGAATCCTCTTATATTTTTTTGCCATCATGATCTATTGTTACGTCATGATAATAAGGCCAATTAAACGTCATACATTTCAATACCTCCAATTGAGTTTATGATGTATTTCATTGAAATATCATCATATCATCGAAAACCTCAGATCTTAGCAAGATTTTTATCAACTTGAATAACATTGATAAAATCCTACTGTCTAGAATCTCATATTTCTTGATTAGATGAGACTTCTTTCTTTCTCCTTTAAAATCCTTATGTGACACGGTTTGGTCAGCCTTAGGGTATGAATGGCAGTAGCGTTAGACAGATCTCTCTTTGAACTTCTTTTTGTTCAAGTTGCTCTTTTTTGCATTGCCTTCTAATGATATCGATGCTTTTGAGTTTTGTCGCTTTCATTTCCCTTTTGGAATGGCTAGAAAGAAATACAATTATTCAGAGAACATCATACTACTGTTTCCTTACTTTCATTGGCTAAATATATAGCTTCAAATGAATTTTCATTTTGATTGCCTCTGTGAATAGTATTCAGAACAATTTAATATTGCATGAAATTACCTATTCTTCATCTTTGCCACAACATAATATTCCAACTTGTGCTGATTCAGCGCCTTTTACTGAACACCAGAGATTAAAGCCTTTTCAGCTTTTCCTTGAGTGATTGATTTTCTTCACAGCTTAATCCTCTGATGTTTCATTCTGGCATCATGATAAATTGTTATGTTTTGATAATGAGGCCGATAAAATGTCATAGACTACAATTCTTCAAAGGAAGATTATGATGCATTTCAATATAAAGATCTCTAACATCGTTTGGTCAGCTTTAGCGTATGAAAGGCAGTACGGGAAGGTAGATGTCTATTTGAACTTCTTTCTTCTTTGGTACAAGTTAGTCTTCTTTGCATCGTCTGCTAATGAAATTGATTCTTTTGAATGTTGTCGATTTGATTTACCTCTTGCAATATCAAGAAAAATAAATTCAGAGAACATCATATTACTGTTTCCATAACTTGATTGGCTAATAATATAGCATCAAATGGATTTTCATCTTGATTGCCTCTGTGAATACATTTCAGAACAATTTATTATTGTATGAAATTACCGGGTCTTCATTTTGCCTCAACAAAAGCTTCTAACTTTCTGGTTATTCGGCCTTCTTCGATCACCTGCTGCAATGCAATGCCCAATATTTACTCTTCACAAACATTGTTCTGCTCTTCCTTGACTGAATGAAATTCTTTACTGCTGAATCCTCTTATATTTTTTTGCCATCATGATCTATTGTTACGTCATGATAATAAGGCCAATTAAACGTCATACATTTCAATACCTCCAATTGAGTTTATGATGTATTTCATTGAAATATCATCATATCATCGAAAACCTCAGATCTTAGCAAGATTTTTATCAACTTGAATAACATTGATAAAATCCTACTGTCTAGAATCTCATATTTCTTGATTAGATGAGACTTCTTTCTTTCTCCTTTAAAATCCTTATGTGACACGGTTTGGTCAGCCTTAGGGTATGAATGGCAGTAGCGTTAGACAGATCTCTCTTTGAACTTCTTTTTGTTCAAGTTGCTCTTTTTTGCATTGCCTTCTAATGATATCGATGCTTTTGAGTTTTGTCGCTTTCATTTCCCTTTTGGAATGGCTAGAAAGAAATACAATTATTCAGAGAACATCATACTACTGTTTCCTTACTTTCATTGGCTAAATATATAGCTTCAAATGAATTTTCATTTTGATTGCCTCTGTGAATAGTATTCAGAACAATTTAATATTGCATGAAATTACCTATTCTTCATCTTTGCCACAACATAATATTCCAACTTGTGCTGATTCAGCGCCTTTTACTGAACACCAGAGATTAAAGCCTTTTCAGCTTTTCCTTGAGTGATTGATTTTCTTCACAGCTTAATCCTCTGATGTTTCATTCTGGCATCATGATAAATTGTTATGTTTTGATAATGAGGCCGATAAAATGTCATAGACTACAATTCTTCAAAGGAAGATTATGATGCATTTCAATATAAAGATCTCTAACATCGTTTGGTCAGCTTTAGCGTATGAAAGGCAGTACGGGAAGGTAGATGTCTATTTGAACTTCTTTCTTCTTTGGTACAAGTTAGTCTTCTTTGCATCGTCTGCTAATGAAATTGATTCTTTTGAATGTTGTCGATTTGATTTACCTCTTGCAATATCAAGAAAAATAAATTCAGAGAACATCATATTACTGTTTCCATAACTTGATTGGCTAATAATAAAGCATCAAATGGATTTTCATCTTGATTGCCTCTGTGAATACATTTCAGAACAATTTATTATTGTATGAAATTACCGGGTCTTCATTTTGCCTCAACAAAAGCTTCTAACTTTCTGGTTATTCGGCCTTCTTCGATCACCTGCTGCAATGCAATGCCCAATATTTACTCTTCACAAACATTGTTCTGCTCTTCCTTGACTGAATGAAATTCTTTACTGCTGAATCCTCTTATATTTTTTTGCCATCATGATCTATTGTTACGTCATGATAATAAGGCCAATTAAACGTCATACATTTCAATACCTCCAATTGAGTTTATGATGTATTTCATTGAAATATCATCATATCATCGAAAACCTCAGATCTTAGCAAGATTTTTATCAACTTGAATAACATTGATAAAATCCTACTGTCTAGAATCTCATATTTCTTGATTAGATGAGACTTCTTTCTTTCTCCTTTAAAATCCTTATGTGACACGGTTTGGTCAGCCTTAGGGTATGAATGGCAGTAGCGTTAGACAGATCTCTCTTTGAACTTCTTTTTGTTCAAGTTGCTCTTTTTTGCATTGCCTTCTAATGATATCGATGCTTTTGAGTTTTGTCGCTTTCATTTCCCTTTTGGAATGGCTAGAAAGAAATACAATTATTCAGAGAACATCATACTACTGTTTCCTTACTTTCATTGGCTAAATATATAGCTTCAAATGAATTTTCATTTTGATTGCCTCTGTGAATAGTATTCAGAACAATTTAATATTGCATGAAATTACCTATTCTTCATCTTTGCCACAACATAATATTCTAACTTGTGCTGATTCAGCGCCTTTTACTGAACACCAGAGATTAAAGCCTTTTCAGCTTTTCCTTGAGTGATTGATTTTCTTCACAGCTTAATCTTCTGATGCTTCATTCTGGCATCATGACAAATTGTTATGTTTTGATAATGAGGCCGATAAAATGTCATAGACTACAATTCTTCAAAGGAAGATTATGATGCATTTCAATATAAAGATCTCTAACATCGTTTGGTCAGCTTTAGCGTATGAAAGGCAGTACGGGAAGGTAGATGTCTATTTGAACTCCTTTCTTCTTTGGTACAAGTTAGTCTTCTTTGCATCGTCTACTATTGAAATCGATACTTTTGAATTTTGTTGATTTGATTTCACTTTTGGAATATCAAGAAACAAATATTCAGAGAACATCATATTACTGTTTCCATAACTTGATTGGCTAATAATAAAGCATCAAATGGATTTTCATCTTGATTGCCTCTGTGAATACATTTCAGAACAATTTATTATGGTATGAAATTACCGGGTCTTCATTTTTGCCTCAACAAAAGCTTCTAACTTTCTGGTTATTCGGCCTTCTTCGATCACCTGCTGCAATGCAATGCCCAATATTTACTCTTCACAAACATTGTTCTGCTCTTCCTTGAATGAATGAAATTCTTTACTGCTGAATCCACTTATATTTTTTCGCCATCATGATCTATTTTTACGTCATGATAATAAGGCCAATTAAACGTCATACATTTCAATACCTCCAATTGAGTTTATGATGTATTTCATTGAAATATCATCATATCATCGAAAACCTCAGATCTTAGCAAGATTTTTATCAACTTGAATAACATTGATAAAATCCTACTGTCTAGAATCTCATATTTCTTGATTAGATGAGACTTCTTTCTTTCTCCTTTAAAATCCTTATGTGACACGGTTTGGTCAGCCTTAGGGTATGAATGGCAGTAGCGTTAGACAGATCTCTCTTTGAACTTCTTTTTTCTTTGTTCAAGTTGCTCTTTTTTGCATTGCCTTCTAATGATATCGATGCTTTTGAGTTTTGTCGCTTTCATTTCCCTTTTGGAATGGCTAGAAAGAAATACAATTATTCAGAGAACATCATACTACTGTTTCCTTACTTTCATTGGCTAAATATATAGCTTCAAGTGAATTTTCATTTTGATTGCCTCTGTGAATAGTATTCAGAACAATTTAATATTGCATGAAATTACCTATTCTTCATCCTTGCCACAACATAATATTCCAACTTGTGCTGATTCAGCGCCTTTTACAGAACACCAGAGATTAAAGCCTTTTCAGCTTTTCCTTCAGTGATTGACTTTCTTCACAGCTTAATCCTCTGATGTTTCATTCTGGCATCATGATAAATTGTTATGTTTTGATAATGAGGCCGATAAAATGTCATAGACTACAATTCTTCAAAGGAAGATTATGATGCATTTCAATATAAAGATCTCTAACATCGTTTGGTCAGCTTTAGCGTATGAAAGGCAGTACGGGAAGGTAGATGTCTATTTGAACTTCTTTCTTCTTTGGTACAAGTTACTCTTCTTTGCATCGTCTGCTAATGAAATTGATTCTTTTGAATGTTGTCGATTTGATTTCCCTCTTAAAATATCAAGAAAAATAGATTCAGAAAACATCATATTACTGTTTCCATAACTTGATTGGCTAATAATATAGCATCAAATGGATTTTCATCTTGATTGCCTCTGTGAATACATTTCAGAACAATTTATTATTGTATGAAATTACCGGGTCTTCATTTTTGCCTCAACAAAAGCTTCTAACTTTCTGGTTATTCGGCCTTCTTCGATCACCTGCTGCAATGCAATGCCCAATATTTACTCTTCACAAACATTGTTCTGCTCTTCCTTGACTGAATGAAATTCTTTACTGCTGAATCCTCTTATATTTTTTTGCCATCATGATCTATTGTTACGTCATGATAATAAGGCCAATTAAACGTCATACATTTCAATACCTCCAATTGAGTTTATGATGTATTTCATTGAAATATCATCATATCATCGAAAACCTCAGATCTTAGCAAGATTTTTATCAACTTGAATAACATTGATAAAATCCTACTGTCTAGAATCTCATATTTCTTGATTAGATGAGACTTCTTTCTTTCTCCTTTAAAATCCTTATGTGACACGGTTTGGTCAGCCTTAGGGTATGAATGGCAGTAGCGTTAGACAGATCTCTCTTTGAACTTCTTTTTGTTCAAGTTGCTCTTTTTTGCATTGCCTTCTAATGATATCGATGCTTTTGAGTTTTGTCGCTTTCATTTCCCTTTTGGAATGGCTAGAAAGAAATACAATTATTCAGAGAACATCATACTACTGTTTCCTTACTTTCATTGGCTAAATATATAGCTTCAAATGAATTTTCATTTTGATTGCCTCTGTGAATAGTATTCAGAACAATTTAATATTGCATGAAATTACCTATTCTTCATCTTTGCCACAACATAATATTCCAACTTGTGCTGATTCAGCGCCTTTTACTGAACACCAGAGATTAAAGCCTTTTCAGCTTTTCCTTGAGTGATTGATTTTCTTCACAGCTTAATCCTCTGATGTTTCATTCTGGCATCATGATAAATTGTTATGTTTTGATAATGAGGCCGATAAAATGTCATAGACTACAATTCTTCAAAGGAAGATTATGATGCATTTCAATATAAAGATCTCTAACATCGTTTGGTCAGCTTTAGCGTATGAAAGGCAGTACGGGAAGGTAGATGTCTATTTGAACTTCTTTCTTCTTTGGTACAAGTTAGTCTTCTTTGCATCGTCTGCTAATGAAATTGATTCTTTTGAATGTTGTCGATTTGATTTACCTCTTGCAATATCAAGAAAAATAAATTCAGAGAACATCATATTACTGTTTCCATAACTTGATTGGCTAATAATATAGCATCAAATGGATTTTCATCTTGATTGCCTCTGTGAATACATTTCAGAACAATTTATTATTGTATGAAATTACCGGGTCTTCATTTTGCCTCAACAAAAGCTTCTAACTTTCTGGTTATTCGGCCTTCTTCGATCACCTGCTGCAATGCAATGCCCAATATTTACTCTTCACAAACATTGTTCTGCTCTTCCTTGACTGAATGAAATTCTTTACTGCTGAATCCTCTTATATTTTTTTGCCATCATGATCTATTGTTACGTCATGATAATAAGGCCAATTAAACGTCATACATTTCAATACCTCCAATTGAGTTTATGATGTATTTCATTGAAATATCATCATATCATCGAAAACCTCAGATCTTAGCAAGATTTTTATCAACTTGAATAACATTGATAAAATCCTACTGTCTAGAATCTCATATTTCTTGATTAGATGAGACTTCTTTCTTTCTCCTTTAAAATCCTTATGTGACACGGTTTGGTCAGCCTTAGGGTATGAATGGCAGTAGCGTTAGACAGATCTCTCTTTGAACTTCTTTTTGTTCAAGTTGCTCTTTTTTGCATTGCCTTCTAATGATATCGATGCTTTTGAGTTTTGTCGCTTTCATTTCCCTTTTGGAATGGCTAGAAAGAAATACAATTATTCAGAGAACATCATACTACTGTTTCCTTACTTTCATTGGCTAAATATATAGCTTCAAATGAATTTTCATTTTGATTGCCTCTGTGAATAGTATTCAGAACAATTTAATATTGCATGAAATTACCTATTCTTCATCTTTGCCACAACATAATATTCCAACTTGTGCTGATTCAGCGCCTTTTACTGAACACCAGAGATTAAAGCCTTTTCAGCTTTTCCTTGAGTGATTGATTTTCTTCACAGCTTAATCCTCTGATGTTTCATTCTGGCATCATGATAAATTGTTATGTTTTGATAATGAGGCCGATAAAATGTCATAGACTACAATTCTTCAAAGGAAGATTATGATGCATTTCAATATAAAGATCTCTAACATCGTTTGGTCAGCTTTAGCGTATGAAAGGCAGTACGGGAAGGTAGATGTCTATTTGAACTTCTTTCTTCTTTGGTACAAGTTAGTCTTCTTTGCATCGTCTGCTAATGAAATTGATTCTTTTGAATGTTGTCGATTTGATTTACCTCTTGCAATATCAAGAAAAATAAATTCAGAGAACATCATATTACTGTTTCCATAACTTGATTGGCTAATAATATAGCATCAAATGGATTTTCATCTTGATTGCCTCTGTGAATACATTTCAGAACAATTTATTATTGTATGAAATTACCGGGTCTTCATTTTGCCTCAACAAAAGCTTCTAACTTTCTGGTTATTCGGCCTTCTTCGATCACCTGCTGCAATGCAATGCCCAATATTTACTCTTCACAAACATTGTTCTGCTCTTCCTTGACTGAATGAAATTCTTTACTGCTGAATCCTCTTATATTTTTTTGCCATCATGATCTATTGTTACGTCATGATAATAAGGCCAATTAAACGTCATACATTTCAATACCTTCAATTGAGTTTATGATGTATTTCATTGAAATATCATCATATCATCCAAAACCTCAGATCTTAGCAAGATTTTTATCAACTTGAATAACATTGATAAAATCCTACTGTCTAGAATCTCATATTTCTTGATTAGATGAGACTTCTTTCTTTCTCCTTTAAAATCCTTATGTGACACGGTTTGGTCAGCCTTAGGGTATGAATGGCAGTAGCGTTAGACAGATCTCTCTTTGAACTTCTTTTTGTTCAAGTTGCTCTTTTTTGCATAGCCTTCTAATGATATCGATGCTTTTGAGTTTTGTCGCTTTCATTTCCCTTTTGGAATGGCTAGAAAGAAATACAATTATTCAGAAAACATCATACTACTGTTTCCTTACTTTCATTGGCTAAATATATAGCTTCAAATGAATTTTCATTTTGATTGCCTCTGTGAATAGTATTCAGAACAATTTAATATTGCATGAAATTACCTATTCTTCATCTTTGCCACAACATAATATTCCAACTTGTGCTGATTCAGCGCCTTTTACTGAACACCAGAGATTAAAGCCTTTTCAGCTTTTCCTTGAGTGATTGATTTTCTTCACAGCTTAATCCTCTGATGTTTCATTCTGGCATCATGATAAATTGTTATGTTTTGATAATGAGGCCGATAAAATGTCATAGACTACAATTCTTCAAAGGAAGATTATGATGCATTTCAATATAAAGATCTCTAACATCGTTTGGTCAGCTTTAGCGTATGAAAGGCAGTACGGGAAGGTAGATGTCTATTTGAACTTCTTTCTTCTTTGGTACAAGTTAGTCTTCTTTGCATCGTCTGCTAATGAAATTGATTCTTTTGAATGTTGTCGATTTGATTTACCTCTTGCAATATCAAGAAAAATAAATTCAGAGAACATCATATTACTGTTTCCATAACTTGATTGGCTAATAATATAGCATCAAATGGATTTTCATCTTGATTGCCTCTGTGAATACATTTCAGAACAATTTATTATTGTATGAAATTACCGGGTCTTCATTTTGCCTCAACAAAAGCTTCTAACTTTCTGGTTATTCGGCCTTCTTCGATCACCTGCTGCAATGCAATGCCCAATATTTACTCTTCACAAACATTGTTCTGCTCTTCCTTGACTGAATGAAATTCTTTACTGCTGAATCCTCTTATATTTTTTTGCCATCATGATCTATTGTTACGTCATGAGAATAAGGCCAATTAAACGTCATACATTTCAATACCTTCAATTGAGTTTATGATGTATTTCATTGAAATATCATCATATCATCGAAAACCTCAGATCTTAGCAAGATTTTTATCAACTTGAATAACATTGATAAAATCCTACTGTCTAGAATCTCATATTTCTTGATTAGATGAGACTTCTTTCTTTCTCCTTTAAAATCCTTATGTGACACGGTTTTGTTGAGTTATGAACACAGAAAAGAAACGTCTTTTCTAATCTGAATTTACTAACTAACCAAATTATCAAGCGAACCAAATTTATATGACAACTTGTTGTAAACAAGTGCTGCACGCATTTTAAGGAATGCAGGATAATTAATTGTTCTATTATCATTAGGGAATACAGCATAATGAATTCCGTGCAGATTCAAATAACACAACATCTCCCCTCCTTTTAAAAAGTAACAATGTTATCTGAGATCATTTTCCAAGTTTTCTCTTGCTTTAAGTGAAGGTTTTATCAGTCTCTTCGGTCTTGATAATATGTTCAAAGGAGATTGTATTTTTTGTTTGAACATCATCTTCTTTCCGGTCTTCTGAAATCTTCTGTGATTCTTTCTGATTGGTAGTTGGTAAAGGAACTAAATGTACTCTGTTTCTTCGCAATGTTGACGTTGGAGTTTGCACCGTATACTGTCTTGGACTGCTTGTCTTTCCCAGTACAATGCCTGTCTGATCATGATTCGCTATTTTCACTTCAGATCCTGGGGTTAAAGGTGGTAACAACTTCGCTCTGTGTTTGTAGTTAAAGTGTTGTTGTTGTTGCATCCGCTGCATGCTTTCGTTGTGCTGCAACTTATCCATGTCTGGCCATCTTGGAATCAGATTTTCATGAAACGTTGGTACTGTACTGCGCAGTTTTCTGCCCATCAACAGCTCAGCTGGCGAGAAGCCATTCCTCAAAGGAGTTGTTCTGTAAGCCAACAACGCTTTTTCTATTTCCTTCTCCTTCTTCAAAATATTCTTCACAGTTTGGACGGCTCTCTCGACTTCTCCGTTGGATTGAGGATACCGGGGGCTGCTCGGTGCTAGCTGAATATCCCATTGCTTTGCAAAATGTGTAAATTCTGCACCGTCGAATGGAGGACCATTGTCGGATCTCAACTTTTCTGGGATTCCATATCGAGCAAATGTTTCTTTTAAACCAGAGATGACGGCATCAGCTTTCTTCTTTTGCATTGCTAAGACTTCTATAAATCTTGAAAAGTAATCAACAATTATAATGTAATCCCTTCCTTTGGAATAAAAGAAATCTATTCCAACTTCCTGCCAGGGTCTTTCGGGAAATATGGATGCCATCAAAGGCTCAGGGGTATTAACTTTGTGTTGCAAACAAATTCGACAACCCTGTACCATATCCTGAATCTCCCTACTCAAACCAGGCCACCATACAGACTGTTTTGCACGTGCTCTGCATTTTACAATGCCTTGGTGCCCCTGATGTATTTTATCTAATACCTCTAATCTCAACGATGAAGGTATAAGAATCCTTGTTGATTTCAAAATGAGATTTCTAACAACAGACAATTCACCCTTAAAATTCCAATAAGATTGTAAAGAATAAGGAATTTTATATTTATCTGGCCATCCCTCCAGGATGTATTCCTTGATTTTTATGCATACTGGATCTTCTTCCTGTGCCGCAATTATCTGTTGCAATTTGACATCTGACACTGGAAGGGTGCTTATAATGCTTTCGAGAAATGGCGTCATCTCGTTATCATCGATCATAGATTTCTCACTGCTTTCGATTGGCAGCTGTCTTGATAATGTATCGGACATGACCATCTGTTTGCCTGGAACATGATTCATCTCTTGTATGTTAAAACGCATCAGTCGCATCTTGAATCTTTGTATTCGTGGAGGAACTTGTTCCAGTGTGTATTTTGTTAGGATAGGAACCAACGGCTTGTGATCTGTTTCTCCAATGATTGACTTGCCAAGAATATAATCACTGGATCTTTCGCACATCCACGTGAAAGCAAGGCATTCCTTTTCAAGTTGGCTGTACCTCTTCTCGGTCTCTGATAATGCACGTGACATAAAGGAAACTGGTTTCCAGACTCCGTCACACTGTTTTTGTAGCAACACTCCGCCAATTCCATAAGATGATGCATCAGCGTTGATCTTCGTTTCCTTGTTTGGATCATATAGAGCTAAAACTGGTGCAGAAACAAGACAATTTTTAATATCTGAGAAAGATTTATCTTGTGCAGGACCCCACTTCCATTGATTTTCTTTACACAAAAGGTCCCTTAGGGGTTTCGTTAGCGTCGCTAAGTGACTTGCAAATTTACTTAGATGATTTACCATGCCTAAAAATGATCTTAATTCTTTCACGTTTTTAGGCTTTTGCATTGAAATTATTGCATTTATCTTCCAGGGATCAGGTGTAATACCCTCAGGAGAAACTATGTGACCCAAAATTTTGACAGATTTAACTGCAAATTCACATTTAGCTTTATTGAGAGTAATATTTGCCTGAGATAGTTTCATTAAAACATTATCCAGTCTTTCATCGTGTTCTGCCTTGCTAGAACCATAAACTATAATGTCATCAATTTGAACTTCCACTCCTTCTAGGCCTTCTAAAAGCTCATTCATACATCTTTGAAATTGCTCACTACCCGTAGATATACCGTAAGGTAGTCGATTAAAACAAAATCTTCCCCAAGGAGTGATAAATGTAGTCAGTAGACGAGACTCGTTTGATAATTTTCTTTGCCAAAAGGCACTATTTGCATCCATTTTAGAGAATATTCTAGCTCCTCCAAATTTTGCTAGTGTATAATCAACGGAAGGAGTGGATGTATTTCTCTTAGAACAGATTCGTTTAATTTTGTAAGGTCAACACAAATTCTAACGTCACCATTAGGCTTTGGAATAACAACCATGGGTGCACACCATGAAGTGTGACTTTCAACTCGTGAAATTACTCCCATATTAAGCATTTTGTCTAGTTCCCTTTTTGTTTTATCTAAAAGAGGCAAAGGAACTTTTCTAGGTACATTCAAAGCATATGGTTTTGCATCGGACCTGAGCGAAATATTGTATTCTCCATGGAGTTCACCCAGTCCTTCAAAAAGTTTTGGAAATTTTTGTAAAACATGAAACTTTGCTTTTTCAGCTTCAGAATCAACAGATATTTTTCCCACCAATTTCGTCAACTTTTTTAATCAAGTTCAGAGAAGAACTTGCTTTTCTGCTAAGAAGAGGTTTCTCTAAACCTTCTACCACATAAACATCTTCATAATGACTTTTGTCATCAATAGATAACTTGGCTGAAAATTTTCCTCTACAATTTATTTTATAATTGCAAGGGCCAAGAAGTGTGTTGTTAGTTTTTTTTAGAACTTGGATTGCGCCCTTATCTAACTTCTGAAATAGAGAAAATGGTATCACTGAAACATCAGCGCCTGAGTCTAGTTTGAACTGGACCCGTTTTCCATTTACAGAAACCTCAGCCATCCATACGTTACCATCAAATTGGCTTGTCACTGCATCGAGTTTAATCTCACCAAGAAAATATTCATCTTCAGAAGATAAAGGAAAATTATCACCTGATATTTCGTGCAGTTTCTTGTTTCTGCATGCACGTGTCCAATGTCCCATTTTTCCACAGCTATGGCATTTTGAATTCCGGGCAGGGCATGTTTGCTTCTGATGAGGGGGCCCTGAGCACCTCTCACATTTCGTAGACTGCTTGGCTTGGTTCTTGTCGTTCATGCCATTACGTGAGCCCAAATTAGTGCTTCTACCTCCAGTCTGGTTTTTTCTTTTGGACATCTTCAGTGCATCCACTGTTTGTTGTGCTGAAAAAGCTTTAACTGTCATTAGATTTTGCTGTTTTTTACCACTTCCTTCTGTCTAACAACATTAATAGCCTTCGAAAGTGTTAGTTCACTCTCAAGTTGTAATCAGATAAATTTTTATCGCGTATCCCAACCACTATACGGTCACGAATCAATTCATCGTGCAATTCACCAAATTCACAAAATTCAGCTAAAGTATAAAGATCAGTAATGAAACTGTCTACGGACTCACCCTCTTGTTGGACACGCATGTTGAACCGGGCTCTTTCAAATATAACATTTCTCTTTATAATGAAATGCTTTTCAAATTTTTCTTTTACAGTTTTATACTTCTTCCTGTCTGTTCACTAAGACCAAACGACTGCAATATATCGTTTGCTTCGTCGCCCATTGAGTATATCAGCGTATTTACTTGACTCTCTTCATCTCTTTTATTGAGTTCAGAGGCCACTCTGAAGCGTTCGAAACGTCGAATCCACTTTGGCCATTCTTCTGGTTTGAAGGAAAACTTCTCTGGGGGCGTGACTTGAAACGTCGCCATCTTGCACGTGTACTTTCTTGCAAGTTACGGGGCTCACCAATGCAGCGCCTCTAAGTCGTCGACCCGTAGTCTTAAGACCGCTCTTCTACATTCGTAGCCTTGCACACTCCCAAAGTAGTGTTAAAGTTCTCCTATCACCATGTTGAGTTATGAACACAGAAAAGAAACGTCTTTTCTAATCTGAATTTACTAACTAACCAAATTATCAAGCGAACCAAATTTATATGACAACTTGTTGTAAGTGCTGCACGCTGCACACAAGTGCTGCACGCATTTTAAGGAATGCAGGATAATTAATTGTTCTATTATCATTAGGGAATACAGCATAATGAATTCCGTGCAGATTCAAATAACACAACAGGTTTGGTCAGCCTTAGGGTATGAATGGCAGTAGCGTTAGACAGATCTCTCTTTGAACTTCTTTTTTCTTTGTTCAAGTTGCTCTTTTTTGCATTGCCTTCTAATGATATCGATGCTTTTGAGTTTTGTCGCTTTCATTTCCCTTTTGGAATGGCTAGAAAGAAATACAATTATTCAGAGAACATCATACTACTGTTTCCTTACTTTCATTGGCTAAATATATAGCTTCAAATGAATTTTCATTTTGATTGCCTCTGTGAATAGTATTCAGAACAATTTAATATTGCATGAAATTACCTATTCTTCATCTTTGCCACAACATAATATTCTAACTTGTGCTGATTCAGCGCTTTTTAATGAACACCAGAGATTAAAGCCTTTTCAGCTATTCCTTGAGTAAATGAATTTCTTCACAGCTCAATCCTCTTATGTTTCATTCTGGCATCATGATATTTTGTTATGTTTTGATAATGAGGCCGATAAAATGTCATAGATTACAATACTTCAAAGGAAGATTATGATGTATTTCAATATAAAGATCTCTCTAACATTGTTTGATCAGCTTTAGCGTATGAAAGGCAGTAGTGGAAGGTAGATGTCTATTTGAACTTCTTTCTTCTTTTGTACAAGTTACTCTCCTTTGCATCGTTTCGTAATGATATTGGATTGTTTTGAATGTTGTAGATTTGAATCCCCTCTTTCAATATCAAGGAAAAAATATTCAGAGAACATCATATTACTGTTTCCATAACGTCATTGGCTTATGATATAGCTTCAAATGAATATTCATCTTGATTGCCTCTGTGAATATCATTCAGAACAATTGATTATTGCATGAAATTACCTTTTCTTCATTTTTGCCTTAACTAAATCTTCTAACTTGCTTGTTATCCGGCCTTCTTCGATCACCTGCTGCAATGCGATGCCCAATATTTACTCTTCACAAACATAGTTCTGCTCTTCTTTGACTGAATGAAATTCTTTACTGCTGAATCCTCTTATATTTTTTTTGCCATCATGATCTATTGTTACGTCATGATAATTAGGCAAATTAAACGTCATACATTTCAATACTTCTAATTAAGTTTATGATGTATTTCAATTTAAATATCATCATATCATCGAAAACCTCAGATCTTTCCATGATTTCTATCAACTTGAATAACATTGATAAAATCCTACTATCTAGAATCTCATATTTCTTCATTAGATGAGAGTTCTTTCTTTCTCCTTAAAATCCTTAACTAACATCGTTTGGTCAGCTTGAGCGTATGAAGGGAAGTATGGGAAAGTAGATGTCTTTTTGAACTTCTTTCTTCTTTGTTCAAGTTACTCTTCTTTGCATCGTCTGCTAATGATATCGATTTTCTTGAACTTTGTCGTTTTGATTTCCCTCTTTGAATGTCAAGAAAGAAATATAAATATTCAGAGAACATCCTATTACTTTTTCCATAATTTCATTGGCGTATGATATAGGTTCAGAACAATTTTCATTTTGATTGCCTCTGCGAATACCTTTCATTACAATTTATTATTGCATGAAACTACCTGTTCTTCATTTTTGCCTCCACTCAGTCTTCTAACTTGGTGCTGACCCAACTTTCTTCGTTCAACTGCTGCGATTCGAAGCTTAATATTTACTCTTCCTAAACATAGTTCCCCCACAGTTCCGCTTTTCTTATGTTTCATTTTGGCATCATGATCTATTATTACGTCATGATAATTAGGCCGATTAAACGTCATACATTTCAATACTTCCAAGTAAGATTATGATGTATTTCTATTTAAACATCATAATATCATCGAAAACCTCAGATTTTTCTATTACTTTTGCCCACTTGGATAACATTGATACAGCCATAATCTTTTACATCTTGATTAGAATAGTTCTTCCCTTATTTTTCAAATCTTTATTATTTAATACCCTTCGGCAGTTATGACATATTGCGTTGTTGAATTCTTGGATCCTACGAAGATATTTCAGGAAAGATGCAAGGGATAAGGGGTATATTTGAAAGAATTCTTAATGGTTAGGATATGGGGATTTTGACCCCGTTAATGGGGCCTCACCTCTTCTAAATTTGGCCGTAATTGTCAAAACCATAAAGCGATAATCTGAGAAAACATTTATTTCCAATACAGTGCAAGTTCACTTTAGTTTTAATACTAATAACTGACGCACGACAATCGAGCGACATAGAAGGTCATAACGAAACTACTTAGGAAAGGGGAAAAAGAGGAATTAAACTAACCTGAAAATTATTGCTGAAGATAATACTGACAAAATATTACAGAAGCGTAGTTATGAAAAATTTACCTATTACGTTGTTAATAAGGCTGATAGCTAAATTATTCAACATTCACTTCACATACAACCTTAGACATCATAAGAGTAGACGAATCAGAAACAACAGCTGCAAAGTTAATCAAAAGAAAAATGATACTTGCAGTTACATACTCGGTTACAAAAACACAATTCTCTACAAAATTTAAAGAAAATTGCATTCATTTTCAGTGCTAAGAAAATGCATTGAAAAATACCTTATTCATAAGTGCAGTTCCATTGGTAAGCATGGCAATTGAAGTTACACATCATTGGCACATGAAGACAGTGCCTTGAGTACTTTCAAATGCTAAGGAATTGAGACTTATTCTCAGACTTCATTTATCAACTTTTTCTTCATCTTCAGTAATTTTGTTAAGTGCTTTGCTCAATAAGGTGTTGAGTCTTCCAACCATTTCTCTTGGGTCATCCATTAAACCGGCGACTATGAGGGCATTGTCAAAAATCTAAAAATATATTCAAAGTAAGATATTTCATTGTTAACAAAAAATGACAAATGCAACAATACGAAAATAAGAGTTAAGAGGGTGGATGGCAAGCCTAGCCATCTGGGTTTTCTTCATGGAAGACTAAGTCTTCATACAAAATTGTTTACTCAATAACGTCTATCTACAGCCAAAAACAGATAAATTGATATTCGAGTATTCGATAGAGAAGAGCCTGAAAATTTGTGCGAACAAACAAGCATCCTCTACTACCAATATTTTCTCTTGTGGGACTTTTATCCTTCTATACAATGTAAGTTTATATCTTTTTTTACTAAGTATTTTTATTTATATTTAGCTACATTACGTTTGATGTATTATCATAATAAATATTGATATAGATTACACGATTTTTTATAAGAACAAAGTATATAAGAACATAAGGCTTCAGAGGCTGAAAAGTTAATAATAACATGCTAAGAACATTACAAGGCTTTGTGAAGCTAGAAAAAATAAGAATTTAATTTCTTAAGCTCCGCTGTCCTGTTCTCCATTCTAGAAAACAGGTAAACTATCAATCATTGTGACTATCTGAAATTTTTATGTGTTCCTCCCTTTTCGTAGCAACTATCATCTAATTTGAAAAACAGCAGCTTTTTAAAAAGCAAGAAAATTAAGAACATGTTAAGAGCATTTTCAGCTTTCAAATCGAAAAAATTAAGAGCATTGCATGGCTTTCTTCAA